>JAUCMU010000021.1:9808398-9826886 GCA_032275025.1 Enteromius treurensis | reverse complement strand
TGTCACATTCCAAGTCTTCTAAAGCCATACGAAGTCTTTATGTGAAGAAGAGAGTAAAACACAAGGTTTTAATCACTTAAAATGATCCCGCTCCGTTCACACGCTGTCATCTCATTCAGAAAACATACTCCCGTCATGTAGCATGACGCAATGGATCACGAGATGCACAAGAACCAATGACATCCTCTCACAAATCAATCGTTTTGGGTCAGAAGACTTGGAATATTAATATCTTTCAAATAGCCTAAATGATGACGGTGGTTGTATCTGCCTACTATATCTTGTGTTTTATTGACAGATGGTAGGTTTAGGAGCAGGGTTTGTGTTACGTGCTCATAAATGTGTAAATAATATAATTTAAATAAAACTGTTTTGACTGTTTACACTGAAAAATCACACCACTATATATATGCATATCGACGCTAAGGATTTCCTATTTAAAACAATGGAGGACCCATCACATCGAGAAGTGACTGAAAAGGGGTACCTTGAGCTTCAAAACAGCGACGCAAAAGTGTTTTGGCCAAACGTCAAAATGTGACGAGTTGGAGTGTGTTGTGTTTTTTAATGACTTTTAATTTGTTATAGGCATTTAGTATTGCTCTATCCTAGTGCGTCTATTCTCTTCTGAGCTTACGTTACGAATGCAGCATACATAGTCACATGATAATGATCACTAGTAAGAATAAGAGAAATAGATTGAAGCAGATGTAAACAAAAAGGGGGCGGGGCTTCTTGATATGTCCCGCCCTGTCTTCTTGTTTCAGTTGAAATTACATCATTCACCTCATAGAATAACGCTGCATATTTCAGGGCACTTTAAGGTACCTTTAAACATTTGATTTTGAATTCTGACCTTGTAAAACTAATATAGCTAATTAGAAATATTACTGAGAAAATGCAGTCTTTACATGGCAAACTCATTCCATCCAAATCATTAGCTCCATAATTTACCCATGCACCCATTATAGGTACTTCCAGGGCCAAGTGCGGCAGACAGCTTTTTCCAGGTGCTTCTGTCACTGGTTAAAACCAACAATCATTACAAGCATTTTGCCTCAGCAGTGGGAAATGAAAGGAAAGAGACAGCCGGAGAGAAGCAGGTATTGGACAGTGGAGGTGGAATATGTGTTTGGGAGTGAGCTGTACACTCGGGCAGAGAGGCTAAACGCTATTGGCTGTGCTGTCTGAAGGGGCATTAATCTACAGCAGGAACGGTGAAGCTCAGTGAAGTGGGAGCCTCTTAACGCCAGGCTCTTGTCACAAGGAGAATTAGACTCTGACAACTTTCTCTGCTTGGTTAATTGAGGTGATAGATACTCTTGACATTTATCTAAGCACTGCTGAGCAGATTAAGACATATTTTGTTCTCATGCTTCCCTCATATTAGAAGAGGTCACTTGCTGGGGTCTGTTTAATACGCCTATGCAATTAATAATGCTTTAATTCTGCCCCGTATCGCAGACCGTTTTAAGTTCTCTCTTCAGAGCCAGATAACACCCGCGCTCCCTCGTCGCTCTGTTTGCTTGAAATTACTCTAATCTCTTTCAAGTTCACCCTCCGGGTTTACGCTCTCCTCGCTTTTTTCCGCCTTCGTTCTGAGAATGAACCGGCTGGAATAAATAAAAAGATTGTTTTCCAAAAGGTCTCAGCTGAGGTGCTCATCTATGTGGATTCAATTATTCATCGATGGATGTAACCTTTTTTTTTTTAGTGGGTTCAGCAACATTTGTTTGAATCTTAGATGAACTTGGTGCCTTTGTTCTTAAACAAAAGTGACTCGGGCATGATATTGTTGACACAGTTGTCAAGGATACGGAGAGCAAATGTGGGCAGTCATATCATCATTTTCAAAAGTCTCAGTTTTGGTCTGTTTATACTAAAATTTATACCAAAATGAAAAAAAAGATTTTTCGAGCTAAAACCGAGTCTGCAAAATTTAAAAACTCTCCATTTCCAACCTTGAAATCGTTAGAGTAGTGTAAACGATAGGTGTAACAATAGCAAAAGTTATGCAATAAAAAAACGAAAATGCACTAGTGTACACGGGGCCTGAGTGACAAAAAATATATTCTGAGAATGTTTTGCTAATATTCCAATTAAGTAAACAATCTCAAGTAGTTGAGTACATAAGTTCATAGTGTGGACAAGTACATAATGAATAATGCGTCACTTAGGATGTTGTTTGTATGTCATTAATGGATTTTTTTACACATAACCAAAAACAGTGGATGTTTTGAATGTTTTATAGAATATTCACAAATACCTATTTATTTAGTCATTAATCGGGGTGTGACAAGACACTTATCCCACGAGACGAGACACTGGCTTCACAAGAACGAGATGAGACGAGATTTTTAATCTATTTTTAAATAAATCCTCAATGATAAAATATATTTAAAATATATTATATATATTTTATAATCAACTTTTTGAAATGAAACTATTTTAATGAATTAAATGCAGTAATAAAAAACATGTAAACACTGCTAAATATTATAACATTACTAATATTATAATAGTCATAATATAACTGACAGGCAAGTAATTACACACAATTTAAAACATTATAAATAAATAAAAAACAAATAAGACAAATATCCCTTTAAAAGCAAGGTCAGCTATTTTTAAAAAAGCTTCAGAAAACAGAGGTGACCCGAATACCAAAACAAACTTGTCTTGAGCAAACGCCGGGCCGGCTTAAAGGCCAAAGTATTCTGCGTCCGTCTGCATTATGACTTTTGGTCATAAGAGGGCTAATGGACACCCGCGTACCCTGTCCGCGTGCAGGCAATTTTTCAAGTCTATGTACAACAGTGTATGCGCGAGAAGAATGCTAAAAAAGTGTCACTCAAGTAGGTGGCATTGCGCATGTGTCGAGCTCGTCCGTTCACACTAATTCGCAATTTGACTGTGCACTTTTACAATATTTAGTTGAGATTTTAAGTTATTAATATAAGTAATGTGAAGATCGTTGCTGAAGCAGTACATAGACAACATGGTTAATTGTTTCCTATTTGTCAGCACACACTGTAAAGGTTGTTGTAAACAATTATCGAATCTAATATCTAATTATAGAATAAACTGCAGTGCTGCTTGTGTCTTATTTTAAAGCACTCTGTATGCATACTGAGCTGTGTTAGTTTCATTGTTTTATCTGGGACAAAAGTTAGAGAGCCCGGGTGACACCCATCTGGGCCCCACATAAGTGTGCTGACTGGGATTATAGGCTACTTTTAATAAAATAAAAACTGTTAAAGGAAAAAATGTTGAAAAAATACATATGGTCTAACAAGTAAATAAATAGTCATACAGGTACAGTAATAAATCTTGTTTGTTTATAAATAATCTTTATTCACATGTATAATCATGCTGATAGCCTCTATTTTGTAAAACACATTTACTGCCCTGCCTTAGACGTCCAAATGACGTCCAAAAAAAATAAGCCAGATTAGGTCAAATGTTGAACGTCAAAATGACGTCCAATTGGGGTCATGGTTGGACGTCCAAATAGTGGACCTAGTTTGGAGGTCGAATAGATGTCCAGAATTGGTCATGGACCGACGGGCCCAATATAGGCATGATCTGCACGTCTATCCAACGTCCAATGTTTAGTGGGATGGTCCAATCCAGTATGAATACATGGAGGAAGAATAGTTTAGTGTCTGAACAGGAGCTGCTTTTTGCAGAGTTCACATATACAGAGTTCACTTTGACCGTCACATATTTTTCTTTAATTTGGAAATATGCTTGAACCTCATGCTAAACATCTCCATTTGCCTCCAAATAAAAAACAAAAGTGTTTATGTTATGCCTATTCATGTGCTGATTTTGTTCAGCAAAACAGATGGTAATACTATTTAATCTGTAACAGGTGGGTTCACTACGTCTATCATTTATCAGAGTAGCTAGTGGCTGCAGCCATTCTCAAGGTAATTATTCTAATTAAAAATACTGTGCATTTGTTTTAGTTGTTCAGTTTTAACTTTGAGGTTTATCAGTAGCTGCTGTTCATACCCGGTGTGCTTGGGTGGGTTCTTCTAGAAATGCATGATGAAATAGCTTGTTATTGTGTGCTCTTGTGTTCAGTCTGTATTTCTCTCTGTCTGTTTATCCCCTGTGTTATTTATGCCCAACGGTAATGTGTCATGTGCGTCTGACAGTCATTTGTCCATGTTCATAGCTGCCAGCCTCCATGTCATGTTCAGAGATCGATGAATTGGTCCGGATTGAAAGAGGGAAAAAAGATGACACTTATTACGGAAATAACATTTTAGTAGTATATGTTTAAGTGCAAACTGAATATATCAGATATTTTCAGATACTCAACTGCGTGTTAAGTGAAAATAGGAAATAATTACAGTATGTTCAGTGGAATTATCTGAACTTTAGGTCTTATGATTAACCTACTGTAGTACATCTTTACAGGCAATTTCCTAATTTGCATAATTGCTTCTAATTGAAATATGGTTAAAGGAACTGCTGAATATGCTGACAAACAGATAACACATTAAAATATACTCTAATTAAAGTGAACTTGTTTGTCATGTATTTAAATAGATTTACATGTCTTAGTGTAATCGTAATACGTTTTAACAGAGTCATGCAGAGCTTTTTATTTTGTCTGCAAGTGTATAGTCAAGAACATTAAGTAACCTTCTTAGATGTATTTCTGAGGTAATGACGTAAAGGGCATTTCTTTCCTTATATTAAACTTTAAAAAATATGGTAACACTTCAGAACACAATTATTAACTATGACTTTTCCCTCAATAAATTCTTATTTCTCTCATTAATGGTCAGTAAGGTAGTTGTAAGGCATGCTAATACGCAAGTAATAGGTGTAATAAAGTGTTATGAAACATATATTACAGAATCTTTGTGAGTGCTGTTTATTTTGGTCTATTAATGTATCACATTAGTATGTTAACAAGATTCTTATGCAAATCCGTATCAATTAGGAGCCAGATCTCACTTGCACTTCACGTGAAGTGCGCGCACACACAATCCTATAGAATAATTATAGAAATGAAAGCTCTTTAAATGACTCCTTTTATGAGGTTTCATTTTAAGTTAGTAGGCTACTTTGGAAGTAGTACTTTGCCTGTGTAGCCTGTAGTACACAGCATGGCTGCTCATTGGGTTTTGCTACAAAGCCAGTGGTGACCCCTGTCTTTAGCTTTAGGTGAGGTTGAGCTGTGTGGTTTCCCGCTGTTACAGGCCGGTTTCTTCTAGAAGGCAGGGCTGCTTTTAGCAGGGTCATTTTAAACCTTGCGAGTCTTCACAGAAACCCAGCTCACTTTCATCTCTGCATGACCGTCCCTTTGCACGGTGGCCTTTTGAGACCAGTGTTCCTCTCTGCTCCAGGGCTTTGCCACATTGACTTCCTCTCCTGGAGTGTGGGTTCCTTCAAACGGCTAATCTGCCATATTATGACTCGCTGAGTGATCTGTTTTGTTCTGTTTAAACACTCTTATTAGAGGTTAGCAGAGGAGATGGCTGGGTCAGATTGTTAATGTTGCCTGTCCGTGTGCGTGCTGCGGTTCAGCTCTGTTAAATGATATCCTGGAGTGCGGTAACTGCACAGTTATCAGAGTCTGGATCTGAGGAAAGATAATTCACTTATCAGATTGCCTGTGATGAGGGACTGTACACATCTCATGACACACATCAAAGCAGCGCTCTGATCTCGCTCGGGCTGAAGCTGTGGAGGTAGATTTCAGTAAACAGACCGGGGTTGAAAGGATTCTTAGGTCCCTATTCGGCCCTCGCCATATGACGGGTGAACTCCGGATGCAAGCCACCTAGTGAGCGATGTAGAGAAGTACTGACTTATTCATCAGTGAAACTTTCAATTCGTCATGAGGTCTAAAATCTATAACGCATAATTTTTCTTTTGAGATCGAAATGAAGACTAGGACTGGCAAGCTTGACAGATATAGCTAAACAACGATATCATATAAGTAGACTTAAGAGTCTTATGTTTTAAATGAGAAGCAGACTGAATTGTTTTGGTTCTTGACTGTACATAATAGCTTAAATTTGACCTGTTCCTGCTACAAAGCTATCACATGAAAATTTGCAATGTTGCCATATAGACTACTTAAAATTTTTTACACACAGTTCCAAAACTTTACACAGAAGTTCTTGAATTGCACACACAAGATGTATTTTTCAAAATGAAGCACTGCATTAAAAATATCACAAACACATCTTAAAAGCAAACAATTTTTTCTTACGTGCCAAACACCTTTGCCATTAAATTGCATATTTTTGTATATATCCACATTATAACCACATAACCGGAGTCCTCCCAACACTGCATGTTTTCCATGTCTCCTTAAAGGGTCACAAAACCCTAAAACACTTTTTTTGAGCTGTTTACAGATATATACATGTTGTACATTGCTTAAAACAGTAATATATGTCACTAAAAATGTTACAAAGTGGAAATTGTTCAGTTTTGCGCTTTTTGTGACCATTTCGTGCATCCTGTTTTAAAAGTTATGTTTGAGCCTGTGACGTAGACGCAGTTTTTTTTTTAGCGCTCATTGGTAAACAGTACCTATCTACGTCATCGGCTTGACGGCCCTTTTAATGCATTATTAATGAGCAGTGTAACATTATACATGACAAAGGACTTGTCTAATCCAATCACTGTGCTTTGCATGAGCTATCGCTTTTCATTTCCCCGCGATGCGACCAGAGCTAAAGTTGGGGGCATGCTGCTGGGTTGTGGAGTCCTACGAAAAACACACAGCAAATTTGTCTGGAACATTTCGTACCGGACTGTGGCTCCATGTTTAAATAATTTAGCCTTCTTAAATCATCTCTACCTGCTAAAAATCAAGGCAAGCACATCACATGTTAGTTTAAATGGGAACCGCTGTAGCTGCTGCTCTCAGTGTCGCTGTCCATCTTGCCAACGTGTGTGTGTTTACAATGTCGGTGTGCAAATTAGCAAAAATTTATTCACTTATTGTCACTCCCCCTTTAATGCAGTCTCCGCCTTTTCTCCACACTCTTCCCTACCCCTTACCTTCAGTGAACAACGCCCCTTTTCAGAAAATTTTTCAAACCAGAGGTGTGAAAAAGCACCTCTGAAACAGGGGGGTGTTGTGACCCTTTAAGGTTTTTTTTGCATTGTGTGGTCAAAAAAGGAATACATTTTCAGTCGTACAGGTTTGGAACAACTTGAAGGTGAGTAAATGATGACAGAATGTTCATTTATGGCTGAACTTTCCCTTCAAAAGACAGAAGAGATCATAATAGATTAATAGAATCTGTGCTTGAAAGTTCCAAATTATATAAGTTACATGTCTCCAGATGAATCAATTTAAAATAATGATATTATTTTTTTTTAATATGAGCTCTCATAAGGACTCAGGCAGCTGAACAGCAAGGACAACATTCAAGAAACAGCAAAATATTATTTTTAATAATTACAAACTTGTCCATATTACCAGATCTAAATACTATTGACCCATTATTGAATTTCTGGAATGCTGAGTGCAAGGAAGATAATTGCTTATTTCCTCTATCTGAAAAATGAGACCTTTATATTTTTGAGAGCAGCCAGAAAGGAGTGGTCATGCTCCTTTTCAAATGTAATGAATGGACATTCACATTCATTTGTATCTATATCTATGGCTTTATCAATGGAGACTGGTGCTTTTGGAAGTGAACAAGCACAGGTGTCAGTTATGAATGGCAAAATGTACTTAGATCTATTCATTTATTTAGGTTTTTTATGTTGCTTCTCAGTCTACTGCTAGTCAAATAAGTGATTTTAAGTATACTTGTATTAACAAAAGTATGAATACTAAAGTAAATATATTACGCCAGGCAACTGAGTGCTTTTAATTTCAAGTGCTGTCAGTCATGTACGTTCAATTATTGGCCATGAAATTACTCCCATCTGAGAGCCTGACCAATCATCATATTAAAAATGTATGATTGAGGATACTCTGTCAGATGCATTTTTTCTTTTTCTAAAGAAAAAAGGCACTCCTGACACACAGAATATCAGTAAAGCACTATATTGTATTGCTTTATATTATGCAAACCAAAAAAGACTCATTGTATGATTAAAAAAAAAAACACACACCAAATATATATGTGAATACATCAGTTATTTTCTCTAGTTCTTACATGTTGGATGTGTGTTTCCACTCAGGTAAAGCACCATAACGGAGAAAGAAATGAGCCAGATTTCATAAATCACACGGGGCGAACGCACATTGCAGTAGAAATGTTCGTAAGCTTTCAGCAAGTAGAGAAAGCCGGAACCTTCAATTACTTCCCTCCTCAGGGGCTGCATGGAGATGGGGAAACAGGGGGATGAAAAACGAGAAAAAAGAGAGACACAGAGGCAGTTGTATAATGATAAAGGGGAAAAGAAAGTAACTCTCCACAGACAGATTGCACAGGCTGCATTCGTACCCCTGCTGCGTGTGCTGCTCTGGCTGTGTGAGAGGAATCTTAACATGGGGAAATCACAATATTGAGGGACACTCTCTCTTTTTTCCTCCTGCTTCTCCATTTTGCCTGTTTAAGTGCACCCCGATGCTGAGGATGCTCTGACTGCCTGCAGCTGCCATCATACCCTCCATTTTCTCAAAGTCTGTCACTGGCTGAAGGGTTTTGGACAGACAGGGGAAATGGATACTGGCTAAGGCTATCACACACTAAGAGTCCAGGCATGTTTCACTCATGTCACTTCTAAGCATCTTTATACACACACACACACACACACACACACACACACACACATATATATATATATATATATATATATATATATATATATACTTTGTTCTTTACATAGTTAAATGTGCTGACAAAAAAATCACACAAAAATTATCTATGGAAAGCAAATTTATTAACCTTTCTTGGCTGATCAAACTTTGATTTGCAGAGGTGGAGGTAGTGGTCTTGCTGCTGGGTTGTTGCCCTCCTACAGCCTCCTCCTCCACGTCCCCTGATGTACTGGCCTGTCACTTGGTACCGCCTCCATGCTCTGGACACTACACTTACAGACACAGCAAACCTTCTTGCCCCAGCTCGCACTGTCCCATCCTGAATGAGCTCCTCTATCTGAGCCACTTGTGTGGGTTGTAGACTCCGTCAAAGTGACCAAAACATCAGCCAGAAAGCATAGGAACAGAGAAGTGGTCTGTGGTCACCACCTTTATTGTGGGTGTCTCGCTAATTGCCTTTAATTCCACCTGTTGTTTATTCCATTTGCACAACAGCATGTGAGATTCATTGTCAATCAGTGTTGCTTCCTAAGTGTCCAGTTTAATTTGACAGAAGTGTGACTGACTTGGAGTTACATTGTGTTGTTTAAGTGGTAGTCGAATATCATACCTTCATGCAAATCTTTCCCAGTTAACACACACAGTTATGTGATTTATTGCTACTGTATTTTTATTTCACACGTTACATGCTTGTATTGTTTCTGCGCTTTAATGAAGTGAGATACAGCGCGCCACCGTTGTGCTATTGAGCGCATGCTTGGTGCACCATATATCTGACAGGAAAGGATGGTTTGTTTTTCTGAGGTGAGACATATATTAACTTATTTCGTAACTTACCAAATAATGATAGAACAATGACACTGACATTTAAGCCGATCAACATTTCATCTGACCGCATTTTTCCCAGGCACTCTTTTAAACTGCTTCTGACACAAAGGCTTTCATGCACGTCTTTTAAAATAAAAGTCTTGCATCGGTGGTAAAAACACACATTTAAAATTACTTTTTTTTTTCTTGTTGATGTTATAGTTTTTTTTTTCTTGTACACTCCGCAACCCGCCAGTTAAGAAACACTGGACTAGTTCACGAAAATAAAAATTCTGTCATTATTTGCTCACCCTGCTCACCTTCGTTCATCCTGGAAACACTAATTAAGATATTTTTGATGGATTCGGAGAGTTCTGTGACCCTTTCAATATTTAATGCGAATCTAACTATGGGCAATATAATTTTTACAGAATTTATTAATATTAATATTAGTTCATATAAATATGATTGCTCATTGCTTGTTCATGTTAGTTTGCAGTTCATCAAGTCATTTTACCAATACAAATTTTGATTTCAAATTATATGAGCATAAGTACATTTCTTTGTGATGATGACTAATCTTTGGTGCAAAGGTCACAGTAGAAATACACTGCTGGTGTGTTTTAACGGTTACTTTTACACTAATATTATAAATACTGTTTTTCTTGTTTGAAACCTTGTAGCCCTTTAGCTGTATGAAAAATTTCTTTTTAAGTACAAAAATTCTATTTAGAATCTCCATTATTTCAAAATCATAAAAGATGCATGCATAGTCATTATAAAATAATTAGGAAAATCTTTTCAAATGGTTTTAGAACGAGTATAACATTTCACACCACAGGAAGTGTCCGCTTCCTAAATGTGCGTCAACTGCCCTTGTGTAAACCTCTATTTGAAATATTTCTGTGGTGCTCAGAAATATTGTGTGCTCTGCTGGATAGTTGTTGGAGAACTGATTTGGTATTTGGGTTAAGCCAAGTCAGTCGACATGATCTGTGCACTATTTTTAGTCTGATCTTTATGGATGACTATCTAAAGTGCAATGTAAGCTACATCATCTTCATCAAACAAGCCTTACAGATGTTTAAGTCTTGTGCTTAGATGCTGGAAGGTTTTCTTCTAGTGTTTGGATGTTTTAAAAATCTTTTTTAAATAATCAAAATGAACTCAGAATGCTCTGTTAGTGTGGTTTATTTGAATAATTGTTGACGCTGCGATCCAAACCTTGTTGCACACTTAACAAGTGGACTCCAGGGCTTCAGAGAAAAATAAATATAATAAACTAATAAAAATATTAGTTAGGGAGCCATTGACTTTAATAAGAAAACAGCAGTGCATTTCTATGTTTTTACACACTCTCTATAATAAAATCTCACTATTTCACTTTTTCTCAAACTGCACTCAAAACGTTTTAGAAATGCCCTTTTTGCAATTGAATGATCATTACAGATGATAGATGTTTTCTGTTTTAATTTGACACAACTGGAACCTGACTTTTCCCCAGCAGGTGTGTTATCAGAGTTGGTTGTTAACCGAGATTGATGGCCTTATTGTTTGAAAAAGTCTGTTATTTTTCATTTTCCTGTCTATATTTTAGCAATCAAACTCAGTGAAATGTTGTTGTTGTTTTTTCATAACGTCAATCTCCTTACAGCAGTAATTCATGGTGCTGTTTTGACTCCTTTATTAGCTGTTTGTGAGTTGTTAACCACCTTATGTACACACATACAACTAACACGTTAAGCCCAGCACACATCAGTTAAAAATGACAGTGTGAATGCTAAGCAGTACTAAACATATAATTTTCTTATGTTGTTCAGACCTAAAGAACTAAGAGAACTGAACCCCAAGTGTAAACACAACCTTAAATTCTATATAAGACTGTAATTTCCCAAAAATCTTTTCCCCTTTATTTTCTTTTATAAGCTTTTAAAACTGACTTCTAGGTTCCAGTTCATATAGATTACCATTCAGGATCCAGTTAATGTGCAAAATGTAGGCCAGACAAGGTGAGTCCACTGGAGGCAACATATGAAATCTATTTAAAATCTCTCTTGCTTTGGACTAAGCATAGATCCAGTCCTTTGTAATACACATAGTTCAGTCAAGTTGGATGCATTTCCTGTATCACACTTCACCCAAACCTCCTGGATAAATACAAAAAGTGTTTGAATCCACTCTAAAATCCCCTTTGTCAGTAAAAGTGTTGCAGTTTACATTTCACAGCTGTCACAGCTTTTTAAACAGATCTTCCTGTTGTACATTTGATCTTTCTCGCTCAGTGTCAGGTTAAATATACAGTAGCTGTATTTTTAATTAAATTGAAATTCAAAAATCATGGAAGTACTTTTTATATTTATGATTTAGTTTAGTTAGATGCGCATAAAGTTCAGATGCTTAATATGTTCGAATATGAGTTTTTTGGGGGTTTTTTTCACCCGTTTCATGATATTTTTAAGAATACTGGTAACCAAACAGTCGACTGTACTGTGTATGGTTGCCAACACTTTTCAAAATATCTTTAACAGAAGGAGACTCATGCAGGTTTGGAACACTGTGAGGGTGTACGCTTCCTTAAAATGGTTGTACAGTGGATAGATGATACCATAACTTGTCAAATAAATGAACAAACCTGAATTGTTCAGCAGTCCTAACCTAGTATCCTCCACATCATACTGGCGCTAAAAACAGCTTTCCTGTTACACAACAGCTTAACGAACAAGTGGTGGGAGGCAACATGCCGACCACAGGAAGGCAAGGGCTGTGAGGACAGGCACGTTCAGGACATGATAGACAGATATGAGTGGACTCCTATTCACGTGGCAGGTAGCAGGGTTTGGGTTCGCTGATGAAGAGGCCCTCTGTAATTGGACTTTGCAAATTGTAAGGCAAACATTTGGGCATGGCTGACTGCAGTGCTGAGTTGTACCTTTCATACCCCATTTATCTTCAGCACACAAGTCTTTGTTTTTTTTTTGTAGTGTGGTATTGGCTGTTCTGCAGATCTTTATGCAACTCCCTTCTCGTCCCTTTCTGAATGCCTGAGGCCAGCCTTTGAGCAAGGCTGAGTGAACCTCGTCCAGTGGCGGCTTCAAAGTCGTTGGGATAGGTATTAATCCTGGCTCTTGGTGTATATATTTGCTGTGGTCCTGGCCTGGGCTATAAATGATTCATGAAAACCTGGTGAATATTTTAACTGTTAGGTCATCTACTGTTCCCTCTCTTCTGGGCCGATGAGTGTGTGCCCACACAAATAAACATAGCTCTCGCCAATTCAGCCTGAGGGATGTCCTCCCTGGCACAGGAAGTGGTGCACGGTGATTACTGTTTTTAACTGCTCTTAAAATCTCACTGTCTGATTATAAACATACAGAACACGGAGTGGAGAAATAGCTTGTTAATAGACTATGATTTAACCTACAACAAGAATGCTAGTGCCAGGTTTTCGGTGTTTGCACTAGGTTTGTTTTGAAGAGAGTCTTCACTTTAAGTGAGGAATGATTCAGAGTTAGAGGAGAAAGACAGCTACAGTGATGACTTTTGTTTGTAGGCTGTTTTCAATTTGCTGTGTGATGCACACGTAGAATTTAGGTTTTGTTTCATTACAGAATTTGGATAATTTCATAAGGTCAGCACCTGAAAGGTTTAGAAATGCCATAGAAAATGTGACATTCTGGACAGTATTAGTATTAGTTAGACAGTTTTAATAAATTTTGCTATTGATAATGGATCACACAAACAATTAAAATGTGCAGAAAAGTAATAGATACATTTATTAACTGTTTAAAGCTGGACATGTAAGGCTACATGTGTTCTGATTCAATTATCTTGAAAAAAATTAATAAAATAATAATTATTGATCAAAATCTGTGTCGTTTTTTTTTTTAAGGAATTGTTGCTTTTATTCAGCAAGGATGCATTAAATTTATTTTTAAAAAAAACAACAACAGTAAAAAGGCTAGCATATTAGATTGATTTCTGAAGGATCATGTTCCGAAGGACAGTGAAGCAAAATAAATGACATTTTAAAATAAATTTAAAATATAATTTTTAATTTTTTTAATTTTAATAATATGTTATTGTATGTTTAATCAAAATAATGAAACCTTGCTTAATGTAAAAGATGTTTTAAAAACGTTGAACTATTGTATGGCAGAGTTTGTATTATTAAGAGGATTAAGTACTAATAACAAATGGTTATAGCTTTAAAAGATGTTCAATAAGTTATTCTGATATTGCCCAAGATCCCACTTTGTCCCGGAAGTTTCCAAAGTTTTGGAGGGCATTGTGTTAACTTGATTTACATAACCAAATGAAGCCTGCTTGTATTAATCATAATTCTGATGTGATGTGATTTAAAACCTTGTTTGGAATATTCACTGTAATGGAAAATTTGCTTGCAAGGCACAAATGATCTTTACAGACTACGGGCCAAGGTAAATGAGAAAATGTACCAGCTAGATTGCTGATGTGACACAGGAAGTTGAGAAAAGTCTAAGAAGAAACGCATTTATAGAGTGAGGAAGAGACGGATTTAATCATACACGATCTGAACAGATAAATAAACAGATAAGCAATGGCACAGTAAGACTCAAGGACATTCTCATGTGTGCTGTTGTCAGAGACATGAATGGGAATTAATGAGCTGATTCAATTACTCTGCAGCATTACAAAAAAGCACCATGATGAATGGGGAAAGCAAGCATCTCCTGATTTTCCAGAAGACAATAGCAGTTAATGAATGTCGGTGTCTTTTTTATTTTATTCTGAATATGCTAATTACCACGCATACAAGAATACATAAGTAGTTGCCATTATTATTTGGCATAGAAATTGCAACCTTTACCTTTTAAAGGAATAGCTTACTCGAAAATGAAAATGTACTTGAAATATACTTTGTAGCTTTTTGTAGCTTGTAGCTTTTTTTATACAAATATGCAGCTTTTTTTTGCAGTTTTGGAGAATGCAAAACGTCTCCAAATCTATTCTAATGAAGAAACAAACCAGTCTACTTCTTGGATAGCCTTATAATGTGAATATTGATGTGTTGGTTTCCTCTGATCCACTCTAGGACGCTTTTGCAACAGAATAGAATACGCCCTAAGGAGTGTGTGGCTATGCAAGCAGCAATAACACGTTCAATTAAAAGTGTGTCTGTGGAATACTGAGGTCATTGTGGATAAGGATGCATCCTTTCAAGTCGGCATCTACAAACAATAGGGCTTGTCTGGGCAAACAATGCCATCAGTTTGGTGTGGTTAATGTCGCAGACAGGCTCTGAGTGTTTCGTGATGATGCAATACGGATCCAAGCGCTGTCACTCCATGGGCCCGATGGCTCTGTTGCAGTCCGGAAGGAGAGGAAACTGATTGGTTAGGACTGTGTCATGAGCGCATTTGGAGCAATGAATCATTGTGGATCTGCTCCCACACAAGCCTGTGTCCATATGGCCATAAGTAACCACAGAAACCAGTTCCTCCGTTGTGCCTACTTACAAAGAAACAGCACTTCTCTGCAGTGCCTTTTGCATTTTTTTATGCGTAGCATTGTTCTGTTTGTTCCTCGGGCTCAGTTTTCTGAACGGCCACTCTGATCTTATTTTCCAGGTTGACTGAGCCGTCTGGGTACCTAACAGATGGCCCCATCAACTACAAGTACAAAACCAAGTGCACCTGGCTGATTGAGGGCTAGTAAGTGTTATTCCGCCCTCTTTTCTCTTTCTCATCAAAGTTCTGTTGTGCCCACACTTCCCTCTTGCATAACCCCTATTTAAATACACTTCAGCAGCCCTTACAAGGGTTTTTTCTTCTGTGTGGAGGAGCACATTCTTCCTTGCACCCTTCAGACTTGGCAAAAAGGGTTCTGCTGTAATATGTTCTCATAATGGATTACGCAGCCAGCAAAACATTCTTAAGTATTATGTCATCACCTTTGTTTTGCAGCTCGAATGCAGTCCTGAGGTTACGGTTTAACCATTTTGCGACCGAATGTAGCTGGGACCACATGTATGTCTATGATGGAGATTCCATTTATGCTCCCTTAGTAGCTGTCTTCAGGTAAGCCTGCAAGCCGTCTCTTGACGTTAAAATAATACTGTCAGGATTTATTAAAGACAAACAGTAAAGACTTAACACTAAAAGAAGCTTATTTTTGTGTCTGATTTTATTGACTATGCATTTGTACAATTTCAAGGGAATAATCAACATTTTTGTCATAATCGTGGCAAAAGTCTCCTTTTTCATATTGTTAATCCCATCTCAAAGAGTTTAAGTTTTAGTATTAGTGCCAAAAATGTGTTGTTTGAGCACAGTACTGTTTTGAATTAAAAAATCATAGAAAATGTACGGAAATAGGGAGCAAAGCGCAGAGCAGTAACCAAGAACGTCTGAACAGTTGCATAGGAAAGTTTCACTTTACTGCGTGACAAATGGAATTAGCTTCAGCTGTTTTGGGCAAAACAAGAGAGAATTTTCTAACCAGCCTTTTTTTCTGTAATTGTCCCACAGTGGTCTGATTGTCCCCGAAGTGAAAGGGAACGAGACCGTCCCTGAAGTGGAGACCAACTCCGGCTACGCACTCCTGCACTTTTTTAGCGATGCTGCCTACAACCTGACGGGATTTGAAATCTTCTACTCGTGAGTGAAAGACACTTGCCGTCAGCACTATTTTTATTGAAAAACTGATTCGACCAGGTGTTAACAGGGCATGTAATCACAAAGATGAAAAAATTAGATCTTTTCCGTGCATGTTTTACTCTCATTGTAATCTCAGGATTAGTCCTGTTCATTATACCCTCACCTATCTCAGACTACTCTGCAGAAAGTTCCGCTTGTTTGCTTTTTACAACCTTTTTCTTCATCTCTCCCTCGATAGAATCAACTCATGTCCAAATAACTGCTCTGGCCACGGGAAGTGCACCTCGGGGAACTCGATAGCCAGCCGTGTTTATTGTGAATGCGATAAGTACTGGAAGGGTGAGGCCTGTGACATCCCGTACTGCAGGAACAACTGTGGCAGCCCCGATCACGGCTATTGCGACCTCACCGGGGAAAAGCTGTGTGTGTGCAATGACAGCTGGCAAGGTACTACTCACTTCCGTTCTCATTTCCTCCCTTTTCCTGTTTGTTGCAGGTTGCTGAGAAAGTGCATTGCGTCACAGGTAGATTTGTTGTCGTGTGGGTTGTCTCCCCCTGGTGTTGTTTCTATGAGCTGCATCTGTCACATTCTGCATCATTGCTGCAATCTCTTCAGACACAGCCACAGTGGCACAAAGTGTCAAAGCACAGTTAAACCCAATGGAAGATTGACATCAGGATGTCTTGATGTTCATTTAATGAGCCTTTTTTTGGCCAGCTTCTCACCAAGTATCATGTGAGGAGACACAGCAAATGACAAGTTAGAGAATGTGTGAGTGGTCACGGTAATGTCGGTAATAAGCTGTCAGAAATGCCCTGTTTAAGTGATATATTCATAAATGGTAAAAATAATAAGGCAGATATTATCTTAGATCAGGGATTTAAGGGTTTCACATTGTTGAAGGTTTTAAAACATGAACATTAGTGTTGTAATGTTTAATGTACAAAACAGTTATTACTCTTTATGGTGTATTATTGTTTTTAACCCAAAACATTATATTTTATGTGCTTGTATGCCATGTGACCATTCATCAATATTAGAGAACCATAAACATGAGAATGCATTGTTGAATTATTAAAATATTAACTTATAAACTCTCTTTCTCTCTCTCTATCAGTTCAATTCAATATGTGCTTTATTGGTATGACGATTATTACAACGTATTGTCTTTCTCCCTCTTAGGTCCAGACTGCTCACTAACAGTCCCCTCCACTGAGTCTTACTGGATCATGCCCACAGTGAAACCTTTCGGAGCATCGCTGGGAAGAGCATCTCATAAGGCAGTGGTGCAGGAAAAAGTCATGTGGGTTGTTGGTGGCTACATCTTTAACTACAGCAACTTTCAGATGGTTCTAAAGTAAGTGATCATTCAGACAGAGAGCTGTGTGCATCATAACCAAAAGGCTTATTTGCATATGTGACAGTAATCCAAAATAAAACTGTAGAACGGCATGAATAATACTAATAATAATTCAGTGCGAGCTGTGGTAGGAGTTTGATTCATTTGACAGTTTGAGGGTAGAAACTGTGAGTCTAAACGTTTTCTTTGTGGAAGGAGCAGTCCAGACAATGAGGATTTGACATTTCAGTCAAAATATAACAGAAATATTTCAGAGAAAGTACTAATTACTGGAATATTGGATAATTTGTGTAATTCTGAAGCCTTCTCAGTCTGAACAATTTTATATTTTTCACTGTGGTTCTTGAAATAAACTTAACTATTTTTTTCTTTGAAGTTATAATCTTGAAAGCGGCATCTGGAACACTGTGCCCATCAGTAGCGGACCCCTGCTGAGATACGGACACTCCTTGGCACTATATCGGGTAACCATCACAGTTACACCACAAATTATTTTTTATTTGTCTTTAAACTAAATGGCTGTAATCAGGGAATGAGAGAACAAGGCTATTAGCTGATTACATGTTCCAGCTTTTGGTCCGTATATGCCGCTTTGATTATCTGAGCAAGAGTTATTCTTGTCTCCTCTCTGCAATAAATAAAGGTGCCAGAGAATGGAAAACTGAATTTACCTTGACGTGGTTGAATAATAACAGTTCAGTACATGGACATAACATACTTTGAGTCTCAAACACCATCGTTTCCTACTTCTTCTATAAATCAAGTGTTTGCAAAAGACGACTGAAAAGCAGTCAAATTCCAACACAACACAGACTGTTACGTAACAGTCTAGAGGCGTAACAGTTACGCCCACCACATTTGCATATACCCGCCCATAACTTACCATTCAGAAGGGTCGATGTGCAATCTCAGAACAACAGGTTGTTC
>JAUCMU010000021.1:9766411-9794146 GCA_032275025.1 Enteromius treurensis | reverse complement strand
TGAGCATCTCTGGAGAGACCTAAAAATGTCTGTCCACCAACGTTTACCATCCAACCTGACAGAACTGGAGAGGATCTACAAGGAGGAATGGCAGAGGATCCCCAAAATCTAGGTGTGAAAAACTTGTTGCATCTTTCCCGAAAAGACTCATGGCTGTATTCGATCAAAAGAGTGCTTCTACTAAATACTGAGCAATACTCCGAACCGTGTGATATTTCATTTTTTAATAAATCTGCAAAAATGTCAACAATTCAGTTTTTCTGTCAATATGGGGAGCTGTGTGTACATTAATGAGAGAAAAAATAACTGAAATGATTTTAGCAAACGGCTGCAATTTAAAGAGAGTGAAAAATTTAATGATTATGTGATCCGTCCCTTCCTGACTGATCTTAATCCATTCCTGATTTCTGTTGCTGATATTTCGAAATGTAACATTTTGTTCTCATCAAAATGCTTATTAATATTGCATTGTGCAATGAGCAGCGAAACATGCACCGTGACAAGCTTTGTGACTAAATTTACTGAGCACACATGAAAACTTTTAATGTAGGATACATTGCGATACCTTTTTTAATTTTTTATTAGAACGTGCCCATTTCCCTGACATAGCTACTGATCAATTATTAATTTCTTTTCATAATTTTTTTTTACATTTTAGTTCCCTATAGGCTACAGGAAAATGTAATATAGTTTAATAATCTAAATCTTTCAATTTTTATCGTTTTTTTGATTTGATAGAATTAATAACGTGTCATACCTTTTACCGTTTGTGTAAATGTAACTTGAATAAAATCTTTAAAAATTATATATAGAAAAAAATATGTATCTATTATACAATAGAGCTGCAGTTGTCCCAATAGCCTTATTTGTAAAGTCTTTTACAATAAAAACCACATTTTCTTTTCTGGGGCATTTCAGAAATGAGTGTATAAGTATGCTGACTTAACCATTGGTATCATGATATTTATGTAATCCCATAAATAAAGAAAGAACATTTAATGTTTAGATTTTGACTTATTGAGGCAGATGTTGCGACACCAGAAATTCCTTTCCAATAGCATATGGGTCTGATTTATACTGTTTTAGATATGACATATTTGTAACTTGTTGTCTTGTTAAAATCGGTTGTTTACCCTGTTTCTTTCCAACTGAAATTATTGCCACGTTGTGTAAATAAAATGTGAGTGCATTCTCTTGTTCTTGGCAAACTGCACTTCGATTGTTTGTTCCCTCTTGAGTTCACTGAAATTATAAATGACAAAGCAATGATATAGAAAGCACAGAGATTTTAAACCTTTGGACTGTTTTCTCTGCTTCACATCACTTTGAAGTTTCATGTAAAATAAATCTGTTGATAACGCAGTAATTAATCTGAAGAAATGTATTTTCTCTCTTTAATAAGAAAGCTCTAATGCCAGAGCCACCTTCAGGAATGGTTGCTTGCCATACAGGTGCCCAAAATGAGAGGGATGAATCAGTGGTTCAACAAATTCAGCAGTCCCAGGCCTCTCCCTACTTATGGGCCCCAGCTGAGGACTTGCGTTTCATCACCACCACCTTTCAGCACCTACATTCCTCAGGTATATAATATTTAGGTATTCAAGGAACTGATATGCACTTCTTTCTCATGCTTCATATTTCTTGATTTGCATCTGTCCTGTATCAGGTCAAATTCCCTCCATTATAGATGGCCAATAAAAACCTGATCATATTCTACACAAACATCGTGAAAGTCAATGACTCCCTCTTTATTTGAACAATCACTGAAGCGCAGGCACCAATTTATGTTTTTGCCGGGGTGCTCAAGACAAAACCCCAAAAAACAACAAATTTTCTATTTTCTAAATATATTGGGTTTTAATCTTTTTTTTTTTGAGTCTACTCGGTTGAATGGTGCATTTGATACATTTACTATGCAAAGTTCATCATGAGAAGTTGGCCTAAAACACACAAACTATACCAACGAAATAATAGCCTACACACATTCTTTATATGAGTGTTGCACTTCACTAAAGAACATTATTAAACAAATACAATCATTTTAGAATAAGCACTTAATTGCATGTACACAGGACAAAGTTTGTGATTTGAGCCCCTGAGCACCCACCGGATTCTCGCCCATGCACTGAAGATTATGTCTAATACTGGATTCTATACAGGAAGTCATATAAAGAGTCTCAATACATCTTTTTATATTTAGGTATTTTATATTTTATGAAAAACAGATTGTGACCTGTGTCCTAAAGTGACTACAGTAGTGTTGTATTTCTATTTATACATAAAAACGTTAAATATTATTTTTAATTATTAACTAAATCATTATTAATATTTTTTTTTACGGTCTAAACTAATTCTAAAATGATTTTTTTTTTTTGCATTTGAAAGAAGACAAAGCTGCAGCTATTTGCAGTATTTGTACAATTTAAAATGATCGTTTTATATTTGAATATATTTTATTCCTGTGATGTCAAAGATGAATTTTCAGCAGCCATATGATTCTTCAGAAATTATTCTAATCTGATTTGTTGCTCAAGAAACATTTGTTATTATTATCAGTGTTTGAAACGGTTGCTGCTTTATATTTTTGTTACACACACACAAACACTCATTATTTTTTTAGAACTGAATGTGCCCTTGCTGAAAAAGGTATTGATCTCAGATGGTAGTGTATACCATATTAATATAGTGTCTTAATGTTTTAGGCTGGTACTGGGGTGGTATGACAGCCAGTGAGGCAAGGGATTCCCTAATTGGAGCATCAGAAGGGACTTTCCTTGTCCGTGACAGCAGCCACCCACTCTATCTCTTCACCCTCTCTGTACAGACGTGGAGAGGTCCCACTAATGTCCGCATCGAATACGACAGCGGCCGATTCCGTCTCGATTCCAGTTTTCCAGCCCGATCTAGCCTGTTGTCCTTTTCTGCTCTTCCTAGTCTCGTGCAGCACTATACATCCACGAGTCAAGAGGATGAGAAGATAGCAGAAGAACATCACATGGAATCAAAGGACAACGGCATCCTGCTGAAGCTCAGGAAGCCTCTGTACAGGCCTCAGGCCTTTCCGACATTACAGCACCTCACACGCCTCGCTATAAACAGACAGACAGATTTCCATACACAGCTCCTGCTGCCACGGCCGCTGCTGCTATACTTGCAAGAATACCCCTTTCAGATGTGATTTTTGTAAAGTGACAAGTGATTTAGCCAAAATTTGCTAATATTGCTCCGTGGCAGAATCATGAGTATTTTTATTTTGGTTGCATGTCAGAGATGTGCAAATAAGCAAGGACTAAATTTTGTGTATATGTATATATTTTTTTTACACAAATATTTGTAAATACTTTTCACTTATAAACAAATATAAACATAAGTAAACTAAATGTTTCTCTGTTTCTTTCTGTGCTTCCAAGAATGGAGCTT
The DNA here is from genome assembly GCA_032275025.1 of Enteromius treurensis. NCBI lineage: Eukaryota > Metazoa > Chordata > Actinopteri > Cypriniformes > Cyprinidae > Enteromius > Enteromius treurensis. The sequence continues at coordinate 9,790,726 of JAUCMU010000021.1, read as the reverse complement.
CAACTCTGCACACACACACACACTACCATCACCAGAACAATGAACAAAATAAAATATCAAAAGAAGTATATTTAACTATATTCTGACTGTAATTGTATCTCCAAAGGTGTAATTTCCCAGAATGCAATTTATTAAGTCTGCAATTAATGCATTTTTTAAGCACTCTGTAGAGATTATATTAGAAAAAAGTTAACAAATAAATAACAAGTAATAACATTTTTATTTGTAAGTGAGCTTGTAACCAACTTTAACTAACATGAAAGACATTTTAACAGACAACATCATCATTCAAAGAAAAGTTAAGGACTTTTTTCACGCACCAAACACATGAACAACAAAGTAAAAACAACAACAACAAAATACATTGTCTTTGAATGTGTAGAGGAAAGAACTTCCATTTTACATTTTTAATGTAGGCTAATGTTTTTATTTATTTTACCCAGTAAAGGTACAAATAATACGTCAGAAGGCTACACATGATGCCATTCGATAAGCATCTTATGACGTCTTAGTACTTCTCAAGTATAATTAATTAAATGCTAAAATGAATCTGAGACGTAACTTTTTTGAAGTCACAAAAGACGTAGCAATTTTTATAATTTTTTCACACTAACCTTTATGTCAGTGGTTAAAGTCTTACGAAGTGTCCTGTCACACACTATTAGTACGCTACACACATATCTTACGCCTACATCGTCCAAAAAAGGCTCTCCGTTGTTTTAAGCGTTTATTAAATAATAAAATAAAAAGAATATCCTGTTAATAAAAATAAAAAAATAAAACAGCTCAATAATACAATAAGCTCTCTGGAAATTAAAAGATAATGTAAGCAACACTGGCGCCTTATTAAGCAGGACAGTACGTTAGGTAATCGCTAAAAAATAATAACAACAAAGTCTGTAGTGAGAGACAGATGTAGACAAATGCGCTCTGTTGGATTAAGTTCAGTGATTGATTCAGCAGACGGTTCCAAATCAGTAAGTGGTCTTTTAAAACTACAAATATCTCGAACTGGCTTGTGCCGTAATTTTGTTTGTTAAAATATGTTTTTAGATACTTTTATTTTGAAAATGGCGCCACGCGTCAGGTGGAGTGCGGCTTTGCCTTGTCATAAGGTTGCGCATTTCAGATCGAATGTTTATGACAATATGGCGGAAGGAGAGGAGCCGTAAGTGAAATTTTGTACAAAACTGCACATAAATCCCTCGTAACAGTGCTTTTAGTTCAACCAACAGGACGCAAGAACGTTAACTTGCGGGTAGCAGAGCATGAATGAACCTTCTTTTATTCTCTCTTTTTAGGGAGAAGAAAAGAAGGAGAATAGAGGAGCTGAATGAGAAGTTAGTGAAATGAAAGATAAGAATTTAGATGTGGCAGCCAGCAGGTTTGCTTTGGGAGGTGTTGAATCTTATAATGAGCTTCATCTGTACTGCAGATATTGTTCAGACATGATTATGAATGAACAGCTCTCCGCATCTAGGCCCACTGTAACGTTACATATCATATAATGTAATCTAACGCTCGATGAAAACTTGAGAAACCTCCAAGCATCGCTGTTTGCACACATGCCATAACGTTTTTTCATGACATTTAATATAAAACAATTCCTTATTATTCATTATGAAACTGACCTAAATCCAGTGTCATACCTTAATTATTATTGTACATAAAAAATATTGTATATCATGTTATAGGCAATATGACCCTGGACTACAGCCAGTCATAATCATTAATTAATCATGCTCTGCAATCTAAATAAATCAGCTTTATATCGATGTGTGATTTGTTAAGATAGGACTTGAACTATTAGGGTGCAAAAACAAATACTAATCAAAAGTTAGTTTTTTAATTGAATGGTGGTAAGTTTACCAAATAACTTAATGGGATATAATCTTTACTTAATATCCTTATGATTTTTGGCATAAAAGAAAAATCTATAATTTTGACCCTACTATGTATTCTACAAACATACCCGTGCTACTTACGACTGGTTTTGTGATCCAGGGTCACATATGCGAATGTGTTTTGTAATTAATAAGTAAAATTGAGTATTGAGGGTGCTGTGTTTCTAAATATCTGTATTTCTCCACAGTATGGTTGTGGATGGAAGCAGTGGGGACCGCGCTGACTGGCAGGGAAGATGGGACCATGTCAAAAAGTTCTTAGAGAGAGCTGGACCCTTTACTCATCCAGAGTTTGAACCCAGCGCTGAGGTATGACATCATTTTCAATGCATTCTGTAGGGCCAAATATAATATATAATATTATTTAATGTGTATATATATATATATATATATATATATTGCACACCCCATTAGAAATGTTTACGTTAATCTATGGCTACTATTATGGAGATAATTAGTTAACCACAAGGTTAAGCCATTTTATAAGAACAGTTAATTTTAGTTTTTAAATTTTGCTTTGCATAGATTACTTAATAGCTGGTTAAAAAAAACAAAAACAAGACTGGCTGCTAATTTATTTATTGGGTGTTTTTTGGACTCTGCCTCTTACTAGAAATATAAAACTTACATTTTAAGTGCATTTGTCCTATAAATATCTTTGCCTGATAAGCCAGGGGGACCGAGGTTATCATGGAGTTATTACGTTGTTGTAACGGATAAAGATTTGTGCTGAATATTGTTATGAGCATAGGGTGATTTTTATTTTGTTTACCTCTTTTTAATTAACTATATGCAGAATATTTGATTCAAGTTTTGCTCTTAAGATGACAAGATGAATGACAAATAAAGCATTAAAATACACAAAACATCAAGACACTTCTCATTTTAATGTATCCCCTCAACAGCTTAAATAATCAGGATGTATGAAGAAGCCTAATTTAAAAAGAAAGAAAGTATAATTTACGGATCTAGAAAAAGAATTTGAGGAATTATATATAAGATATATATATATACAGTGAGGTCGATAAGTATTTGATCACACTGTGATTTTGCAAGTTCTCTTACTTAGAAATCAAGGAGGGTCTACAATTTTCAGCATAGGTGCATTTTCACTGTGAGAGACAGAATCTAAAAAGAAAATCCGCAAATCACATTGTATGAGTTTTTAACAATTTATTTGGGAATTATCAGCCAGATTTCTGACCCTCAAAGACCTGTTATTTTGCTTTTAAATAGTCCAGCTACACTCTGCTCATGATTGTAAATTAGTAGCACCTGGAATACAATGTGATTTCCAGATTTTTCTTTTTAGATTCTGTCTCTCACAGTGGATGCTGAAAATTGTAGACCCCTTCATGATTTCTAAGTAAGAGAACTTGCAAAATCACAGGGTGATCAAATACTTATTGACCTCACTGTATAGTGTGCATAGAATGACGACAATTTACCATTATATTACATTTCCATCACTGATGTTGCCTGAGGACTGTAACATGATGTTCTCATTTCAAGTAATGCAGCCAAACTCACTTTTCTGTGAACAAATCTTAAAAAGGGACCACCTACAATATTAACTGATCTCACTGTAGTCAGCTTGCTTGACCATGTTTGAGTCAATTAAGTCATTTGTGTGTGTTTATTATCTTTAGTATTATATGGTGTCACAGAAGTTTAGCAGAATTGCTCTGTTACAGCAGTAAATAAAAATACCTTTTTATTGATATCAACCTATTTTCTGTAAATTGCAGCATTTTGATCAATTAAATCAGCTGCTAAGCTGCATTTGTAAGATCAGTCTGATACTTCTGTGTTTGTTTATATCTTCTCAGTATTATTTCTCATCCTCTCATTTTTGTCTGCTTCCCTCTCACTTTTTCTTTTTCAGCTTGTAAATGTAATGGCCATGCCAACGTGTGCCAGGTGCTGACGGGTAAATGCTTTTGCACCACCAAGGGTATCAAAGGCGACCAGTGCCAGCTGTAAGTACCTATACTGCATGCAATCAATTACTTACATAAATTAATACATGCCTAGAATTTTTCTATCTGTCTGTCTGTCTGTATATATATATATATCCAGGGTTGTCCCTGGATCTTTCCCAAGTATAGTTAATACTTCCACACCCCTTTAATCATTAAGTCCCATTCATTCCATTTAGCTGGAGACCCGGGCCTCACAATTTTGGCTAAAGCTGACCTGCAGACGCAGCATATTTTGTCTGCATGTGTGCACACACTTTAATAGCACTAATGGAGGTGGAGGTGAGGTGTGGGAGTGTGCTGGCGTGTGTTTGTGACTATTAGAGAGACCGGTTCTCTCAGAGAATAATGAAACTCAAGTGTTTCACTCACTGTATTGTTATATGTGCATGCAGAGATTCTAAAGAGTGGGTTGACCAGTCATGCTTATTTAGGAGACGTGGATGTGAACTGAATCTCCCACTCAGATGCTTTAGTAACAGAAACAGAAGCTCGTGAGCGGCTTGAAATCCGGGGCTGCTGTGTTGCATTCAGAGCTACATGGATGGTGGCGCCTTTGTTGTGCTCTCTTAAGAGCAGATGCTTTGTTATAGGCTGACGTGTAACTTTGAGATATGAAGAGGTGTGCAGCTCATGGAAGGTCTTACTTGATGTTTTAACAGTGTTTTATGGCAGGAAACGGGAAACTGTGTCCTTTGTCCCTGCAGGTCTCTTTTCACACTCTTATTTTTGGCACCACAGCCCATTTTCATCATAAGCATAGCTACAAATGTACATTGTAGTAAGGTAATGTCTCAGGAGGAGAAGTCATCATAGAAGGCATTGTGCACTTTTTTAATTTTGCAGTACATTCGGTTTTCAATGTTTCTTCAATACAAAAATACGCTGGTGGTAGTGTTATATTATGCACTACAACATCACAATTAAATCTACTTTGCAGCTAAGTTGAACTCTTGTTAACTAGTTTTTAACTTTAGCTTTTTAGTGAATCAGAAGCATACTATGACAAATATCTTTCAGTTACGGAAAAGGGTAGATTAGGGTAGTTCAGTCTTAATAGTGAATCAGAAACATGGATTATCACCAGTGTGTTTTGATTTTGGAACAATTGACTCTCACGAGTGAAGAATTCTCTTTAGTGCATCAAAATGGATTGAACAGTTTAGTCCAATTTCTAAACAAGCGACTCATATGATTTGGTTCTTTTTAGTGAATCAAACTCGCATAACTGTGTTGCCTGATTTATGAACAAATGGCTCTTATGAACTTATGTACTTTGTTTTTCAAAATTTATAATGATAACTTATTTTAACCCAGAGTTGGGAGAAGCCTCCTTCTCTAATACACACACACACACACACACTTTTTCTGTGTGTGTGTGTGCACACTGGTGGATGCTAGTTTTTAATTGTGTGTAACCCAATCAGGTCAAACCAGGCCCATTGATGATGTATTCAAGCGTGTCTTCATCACAAGGACAAATGAGTGCACAGGCTGCAGTCGAGACGCCTGTTACCGCTTCCTGTTTATTCCTCTCCTCCTCACTGTTCTCTCTCTCCTTCATTACTCAGAGCGGACAGATGCCATTACCCATCCTACATAACGAGGTCCGTAATGAAGCACCGGGACCATTTTTGTCACGCACAAATACTATCACCCTCAAAATGGTTGATTAAAGACCCGATGTGCTGCAGTGATCGCTCTCTGACCCGTTTTTAGTGCGCTGACATTGTGAAAGATCAATTCAAAGTTTCCTTTCACAGTCCTAAACAGGACTTCAGAGCATCGCGTCATTCTCCTTTGCTATCAGACGACAGCTCAACGAGAGACATTTGAAAAGATACACGTGATTAAATAAGGAAAATTGATACAATTTGAAGCAAAAGCATGTTTGATTACTGTAGAGTCCATCATCATCATGATGGAGTGTCGTTGAGTGTGTTGTGTGTGTTGCGGCACTTCAGGTGTGACCCAAATGGGAATCAAATTATGGCACAACAGAGAGAGAGTGCATTAAAGCATGCACAGCGTGTAGGTGCGCTCTTACTGGAGATTAAATTAAGATACTGAGAGTAAGAGTGCATTATGTTTCACCGCCCTCGCGGAGTACATTGTGTGTATGTGGGCATGAACGTTGGAAACCTCTCTTTCTGATTTGCAGTGTATGGGTGAGAGAGAATAGTCATTTCTAAAATGTCATCCAGATTAAAGGCTAGGGGACTGATATGCAAGGGTTTGAAAATGCCTGTGGTGCAGTTTGTCCTGTGTCCTCTGTACCGTGGTAAAAGTGTACTCTACCTTGTCCTCTCATATTTATCACCGACTCTCGGGGAAAAAAAATATGAATGCTTCTGCTCCTTATGATAAAGGTGGATCCATGCAAGCAAAGGGCAAAGATATTTACAGTATGAGATGGAGGTCTGTATATTTGACTGGGAAAATGGTGCAGTTTAGTTAAGTGTACTTGCAAGGAAAATATGTATTAACATTTTTTTGTGTATTTTTATGTATTTTTCAATATTTTAGTATCACATGACTGGTTCATCAGTTTGATTCATGAATCGAAATTTCTCCCAAATAAACAAACAGTTAAATGAGCAGGCTGTGAATATGAAAGCCAATTTCAGCCAAAATAAATAAATGCTTTGTTAGGTAAAATGATAAATTGATAAGTGAAATAATTTTTAAAAATCTTTTTTTATTATTATTATGGCATTCTAAGTCAACTAATCATGTGATTAAAAAATAAAATATAATAATTCTAAAATAAAAAGCGTCAATTTTGAGATGCTTAGTCATAATTGGAGGATTAAAAATTCATTAAACATTTTGACTTAATGGACATTTTAATAATTATTATAATTATGGCTTTTTATGTGGTGATTTAAAATGTGCTTAGTTATTAAAATAATTTTGAAGGGGTAAGAGTTACAGGATTTGTTCATGAATCACATTTTTTGTTTTTTGCATGCAACTTTTGAGGACAACTTAACATAAAACCTTTTTTTATGATGTTGTGTGCATATTTAAAAAATTTTTTTTATTATTGCATCACATTTAATACAAACCCTAAAGCCACATTTGGCCAGACTGCAAAATTGTATTGCATTTGCATACTCACAAAAAGTATATTTCTGGCTGTAATGCATGTGAACTGGGAGCATTGTGTTAGATTAGCTCCAAAGTAAATAGTCCGCAGCCCGGCATTCTGCATTAACTATAACATCGCTTCATTTACTTGTTAAAAGTGGCTTTAATGATTAATCGCGTTTGCACTTCAGATACGCTTATAGGACAATGGCGTAAATCGAAAGTGAATTCCCTCTGTAGAAACTAAGTGGCGAGATTGCTGTGAGGAGAGGGAGTGAGCGAGTTGTGCTCTCAAATGAATGCAGACTCTAATTGGACCGTCAGTTCCTGGCTCAGAAGAGCAACAGGATGTGTAATCTGCTTAGGCTGGTGGAGAGCTGGGCCGACAGCGCTGTGTTAATTGTTTAGCGTGTTTGAGATTGAGGTAGAGGAAGCTTTGGGCTGTCTCCTGGCGCTCTCTAATGAAGCTGAGGAAATAAAAGACCCCAACAACGGAGTGGGATTACGTAATTGCTTTAGTATGGAAAAGGACAAAGATACCACAGGCTCCACACAAATTCAAACATTTTGTGATACTAATATAACAAATACTTGAAGGCTTTTTCTGTTAATTTACTACAATTTTTCTATTTAAAGAGGTTAAAAAGACACGTTAAAAATTGTAATAAAGTATAAATGGTAGCAATTTGCAGATATGCTACAATTGATAAGTACTGACTTCTTTGTTTCTGTATGTCGTGATGTAGTGTAAGTAGCCACTGATCTTTCATTCTGTTTTGTGATATACTTCAGAGTTATGGGCTTTGCATATGAATATGAGGTTCAGAGAAGTCCTTCATATGTCACCAGAGAGATGTCTGGTTTTGACATTTTGACAAAAAATTAAACATGCATAGATGTATTGTTCACGATAAATTGTGTAATTATAAATAGCATACATTTTTGCATTATTTAATAGATTCAGTGTTTAACAAAGTTATTCAGAATTTGCAAAAGAAGATATATACAAAATAATCTACGCGATTGGTTGTCTAGTTGGTTGTTAGGGAAAAAAACCTGATATTCATATGCATTTGTACATAGACATGTCATGAAAACTGCAAAAAGTATTAATCATTAATAAAAAGGAGAAAAAAAAACCCAAATACAGATAGCAAAACATCTTGTTTCACCATCCATTGATTTACCTTTTTGTGTTTAATAATTGTTTTGACATTTGCATGTTCAGATTCATGCATCAGATATTGTATTGGCTCATTACTTCATGTACTTCATCTAAATAGTTTTTTTCCCCCTCTCTGCAGTTGTGATTCAGAAAACCGTTACCTTGGCAACCCCCTCCGAGGAACCTGTTACTGTGAGTATGCTCTATTTGAGCTCTGACCTTAACGTAATCCCGTTGTACCTTGAAAATGCATCTGACTCTGCAGACACTTTCAAACTCAGAAGTTGTCTGCTGTTTAATGAAATTAGACTCAGGGGGCTTAAGATGCTGGAAAGCTGGACGAAAATTGCCATGGGCCGATGCACAACCACACAAGATAAAAGCAATGGATGAAATATTCTGATTTGGCTGCAATCAAAAAGTACAGCTAGATCTGTCGAGCATCTCAGAAGATCTGAAGCAAACCATGAAGTCAGATTGTGTGAGAAGGGCTCAAATGCACAACACTAGGGGGCAGTCTTGTTGTGTATCAAAAAACTGCATATTCTCTGGGTATACACTTTCGCTTTTTTTTTTTTTTTTTCAATTACTATCTGCAGTTATCATGGAGTCTGAAAAGGCTAAATGTAGTCAGTAGCATTTAGGACATCAAATTTCACTCGGTTTGCAAATCCCGCCAGCATTATCCCTGTTGTCATCAATCAGTATTAAATAAAGCCTTCAATTTATCAATCAATTTCCATCCACTCCTCTCCCTCTGTGTCTCTTAGATGAAGCACATGTGCTTGCAGGCTTCCAGCTCAATTGCTATTTAGAAGAAAATTGTATCACCCGCCCGTATTTTCTCAAATAGTGTCCTGTAGGGGGAAGTGTTGCTGGGAGAGTGGGCTGCAGGCGACGATATAAGACTGGTGAGAGTGTCAAACCCTGTCAGAGCGAGTAAACGAATGATTCGAACTAATTAAAGACACAAGAGCAGTTTGGTGGACGTGGATCCAGTAGGAAGTGTGAACATTCTCACACAAGCAAGGGTTGACTTGTGCGTTTCCGCAAGCAGCACTTGACCAAGCACGCTCAAAGTGTTCTGTCAATGTTACTTGACTCACCACTTCAGAGAAGACCGATCCTGTAAAAATGGACTTCTGACCCAGTGAGACCTATTGGTCATGCTTAATTTTCTCAGATTGGTTTACACTAGCACTCTGCCCCCTGACCAACCCTCCGTGTGTTCACAGTGGGCAGCATCTTTAATGGAGTTCATTCCTGTTTTATGTTTTAATGTTGAAATTGAATGTTTCCATTTGATCATAACTGTGCCTTAGTTGATTTAGTAGATTCACATTCATTTATCTACTCTAGGACACTTAATCCAAACACAAGAGAGAAGTTAGTCATTCTTGCTGGCAGAAGCTATTTTTGCATGCTGCTTGTATACATTTTAAATCACAGCTTTTAAGAAACCCTAGACTTAGACAAGTTTTAGAAATAAAAGCAAACACTTTGTCTATATACACTGCCATTCTCAATGGTTTGAGGTCATATTTAAAAAAAAGAAAATAGTATTATTCAGCAAGAATGCATTCTATTGATTAAAAAGTATGTAAAAAAAATTTCTTAATAGATTAAATTATACTAAATATTTTAGATTTTGCTTACATTTTAATTGTTTCAATACTGCATTTTTGATCAAAGAATGCAACTTTGCTGGATAACGAATTTCTTTGACCAAAAAAAAAACTAAACTTCTGTCATCCTTTAGCTACTCTTACTCTTTTCTTTATTCTGAATTTCTTTTTTTCTTAATATGAAAGCAAACTGTTTGGTTACCAACGTTCTTCGTTTAGTTTCTTTAGAAGAAGGTCAGTTATACAGGTTTGGAGAATAAGGGAACATAAATGATGACAGAAGTTACATTTTTGCTCGGACTACTGCTGTAGAAGTATGTTTGAGAAAAGCAACAGTCAGAAGAATGATCATGTAATTGGTGCACAAATTGCAGTCTATGATTACTTGTGTATTGGTCTTACACAGTAGTTGAGAACATGACAGGGAACATGAAACTTTTTAAAGCATGTAGGATGACAAGCTTCTTTCTTAACCTTTCTCTGACAAGTTTTTTTATATTCTCATTTATTAACATACAACTTTACAGCTGACATTCCTCCCAGAACAGCCGTCTGACTTACGAAACTCAGTGACATTCACTTTAGAATCACCATTCTGTATCATCTTTGGACAAAATCCAGCATATATCACCCTTATGCTTCTAGAGCAAGCTGGGGGTCAGTTCAAGTTCTGTCACCTATAGATAGTTGCATCTGAAACTAGTTTTAAGAAGTGATAGCGTTCCTTCTGGAAGGATGATTAAATGGAAAAATAGCACTACTTGGAGTCTGAAAGTTGATCTTTCAAGCAAAAATATTGGAAATGTGTGAAACTATGTTGCTTCCATGTCACATCTGAATTGATTAGAACCTCTATAAAGACATATTTCGAGTTGATGGGGAGTGAAAGAGATGTTTACAGTGCCATATTGTGATTCACGCAAACAGCTGTTCTCTGGGAGATGCCTGTGGCAGCATTCAGTCATTTAACAGCCCAGGAGTTAAGAAAACAATCCACACATTTCTCTGTCTTTGAAACAATGCTTTAAGAGACCTTGAAAAAGAATAAACTTACCGCACCTCGGAAAATTAGAAATTTATTGGTCAGTCTTAAAGTTTGAAATGTTTAGGCCTAGTTCTGGTAAAGGATAGCAAGTTCTTTTATGTAACTTAGGAGCACAGAATTTAAATACTTGTAGACGTCTTAAAAACAATTGAGCTTAATCAGAGTGCATGCTTATTAAAGAAATGACACACTTAGAAAGGAGGTATTAATTTAGTGCAATTAAAGTGACTGATGATTCATGTAGCTCTTCAAAGTAGCCCTTTTATTGTAAGAGTGAATGTGCGCCGCTCTTTCGTGATGTTCTTTAAATGGAAACTTTCAACCATTAACATGACAGTGAATTGCGTGGTGTGGTTCGTGATGATGTAAAATGTGGTGATTAACGATAGGGTTTTGATCTGAACAGATAACTTGCTGATTGATTACCAGTTCACCTTCAGTCTGCTTCAAGAAGATGACCAGCACTACACTGCCATTAACTTCATGGCCACTCCGGAACAGGTGAGTCACAGTAAACTTATCTGAGAATAGAAGCAACTGAAAGGTTTGACCAGATTGATTATCACAGTATACCGATTAGGCATAGTTCACCCTAAAATGACAATTCTTTCATAACTTGCTCAATCTCATCATGTCTTTCAAACCCTTATACTGTAAAGAAGCTATACTGAAAAGAGCTACTTTTGAAGACATCAACTTTTTTTCTTTTTTTTACTTTGTAGACCAGCAAGAACTTGGACATGTCCATCAATGCATCAAACAATTTCAATCTGAACATCACTTGGTCAGTTGGATCAACAGGTACTGACTGCTCTTTTCCTCTGTTGAACATTTACCTTTGTTTTGTTGTATAAATATAAACTGAATATATATATTTGCTGAGCAAATCTTCCCTTTTCTTTACATTCATGCATTTAACGGCAGGTTGCCACACACTCAAAATACAGAAACAATTAAAATTCTGTTTCAAATAATTGAACTTTTGAAATTAATATTCATCAGAGAATCCTGAAAACAAATGCTGCTAATAATTCAGGTTTATTCTCAGAGGATTTTAATATAACAAAATAGAAATTTTAAGAACTTCTGATTACTTTTACTGATTAGTATTACTATTTTCACCAGATTTTTTTAATAAAAAAAAAAATAAAAAAAAAATCTTACTTCACCTAATGTTTTGAATGCTGGTGTAAAGTTAACTTTACTAATCCGTTAGTTTGACTGTCGCATGTTAGCATAGTTTTATAATGGCTCTTAACACAGAGATGCTAATGCATTCCTTGTTTGACCGCAGTGTGTTCCTGGGTGTGTTGGGTATTTTACAATAGACAGACACTCAAGGACATCCCCATTATCCTCTAATGTTTATTTTTTGTAATCACCTTTTCGTCCAAATAGTCACCAGCCAATTTTTTTTAATGTGACTTTGACATTCACGCTCCTCTTTAACAGGTTCACCCCTCTCCTTCTTGACCTCCCAGCTCCCCTCAATTAATATTTGGAGTGGTGTCTTTCTGTTTAAAGACACTCTCCCCTGAGAAGGGCTTCTAACAATAGTCTAGCGTGCGGCTCTGAATTCTGGGTCTGCCGCGTCTTCAGGAGCACTGAACGATTTCAATTAAGATAAGCATTGCCACGTAGTGGCATTTGGGTTGTCATTTTGAGGGCTTTGTTTCATAGTGCTGGTTTGGAATGACGATTGGTGGAACTTAAGTGTTTCACTAGAGGACTTGAGGAAACTTTAAAAAGTCTTGATAACATAGGACAATGACTGCTTTTCTTTTCACCTCCTCCAAGTCATTTTTTGTTTTTTGTTAAATTATGGTTTTATACCATGTTTCTCATGTTTAAAATAGATAATGAAATTGTCACACTGAGAGGTTGATTTAAAACTCATTTTCTCCATGAATATAGAACATCAACAAGCAGCTATACCGGTGTATGCGGTCAGCTTTGTTGATTACTGGTGCAATTCACTGCATTTGCATTGTTCCCAATCACCCTTATTTAATAGCTCAGAAAGCATTAAGTGGCGGTCACACTACATTTTAAGCATGCATCATTTTTTTTTTATATCCCACAATAAATATAAGGAAATTTCTTTCTGCTTTGGGTTTTGAATAAGTAAAAACATGTATGCAGAACCAACGTGCAGAGGTCAATATGTTACCCTTTATGGTTAATCAGTTACGAGGTACATCTGAATTAATCCATCACATTCTTTAATCTTTACAGCTGGGACCATCTCAGGGGAAGAGATCCCTATCGTGTCAAAGACCAACATCAAAGAGTACAGAGACAGTTTCTCCTGTGAGAAGTTCAGTTTTCACACCAATCCCAACATCACTTTCTATGTATACGTCAGCAACTTCTCATGGCCAATCAAAATACAGGTAAGGACACATTGTGACTGGTTTGGCTTCTACTTGAATACTCCTTTGTGAAATGGAAATCCACAAAAACAAATGTTTCTCAAAGATCCAACACTCCTTGATATGGTAATCAATTATTCAGTTATGCACTGGGATAAGTTTGCATCTTATGGTCCATAAAATTGAATCAGCTCTTAAGTGGCAATGTGTGACGTTGCTAGATGCCTAGACGATGGACATAAAATGACATTGCTGGAGTAATGTGCAGACCGAAGCTATCTATCATTGAAAAACATTTATGTTGAATCTCCACTGGGGTACATTAGTCTTATTATTATGAACGATGTTTGCAGTCTTTATTGCCAGAACAGAGGGAGAGATATACATGCCATTGCACAGGTAGTTTCATTTTAGAAGGAAGAAAAATATCTTGTCAAGATTAAACATCTAGCCTCTATTTATCTGGATCTGTTTAAAACTTTTAGATATCCAAATTGGGTCTTTCACATGTTCCTTAAAATGGTGACTACACTCTACCAATTAAAGTGTAGTACTTTTATTAATAATTGAATGCTTTAAATTCGCTATTTCCTTTTCTGGTAAATACTTCTTTTTACTTTCTGTTTCTCAAAGAAAAAAAACCCCAAGAATTTTGCCAGCACAGGATTTGTTTGCATTTTAAAATATATTCAAATATAAAACGGTTGTTTTAAATTGTGATATTTCACAATATTGCTAAATTATTCAGTAAAATAAATACAACCTTTGTTGAGTATAAAAAAAAACCTGCGTCTTGAAACGTTTGCATGGTAGGGTGGCATGAATGACCAGAATCACTGTAGCGGTTTGAGACCATTGAGACATGAGGTTTATGTGTGTGTTAGAAGCTTTAGGAAATGTGCCACAACAGAGTCTTATCCACTCTGACAGTCTCCTCCGTTTCTCTGTCCTCTGAAGACTGCTCTGAGCGTGCCGCCCAAGGCTCGATGACATCAGCACTGCATTATATGGTTGTATGACTGGCTCTAATCAAGACCATCCAGTGGAACATCCTCTGCTCTGTGATCAGACATAGATGTGATCTGGCACTATGAACTAGCACCTCGGCTGTGACTCTGGCTTTAACAACATAATACTCTAGTGTGAAATGTCATCACTTAGACCTGTTAAACTTGGACACAGTCACAGAACATATGTAACATAACCATTCCCTTTCATTGAGCTTTTCTTAGATTGTAAGGATGTGATATTGAATTCTGGCGCAATATGTATGATGTAGTTGGCTCTTTTGAATCAGTTAGGCTATATTTTGGTTTATTTAATTTTTCAATAATATTTAATTGTACGTTTTTACTATAGTATTCTTTACTATTTGAAATGAGCTTTTTTATGTATTATGTTTTTTTTGTGTTTTATTAGTTTTGTTTTGATTTAGCTTTTAAATTGTTTTCATTTTAGTTAAAATTGTAGGAATTTAAGTACATCAAATTAAACAATAAGTTAGTTGTGAAGGTAACATTTAAAATTTTCTTATCGTTTTTTAAAGCTTACATTTTCCAGCTAATTTTTATATTTTATTTCAATTAGCAAAAAATATTGTACAATGTTTGAGATTAAACAAATTGACCATTTGTTCAAGGTAACCAATATTTCTACTTATCTATACATTTAATATCAATACAATCAGCAAGTAATAATAGGGAAAAATATTCAGACTGAATATGTCTATATTGTCCAACCAACTTTTCAAAAAACTAACATATTTGCATAAAATAATTAAAATCAGTCTCCATGTGTAACAAGTCATTGTGTATGAATTGATATACAGTAGATATAAAAACCTTTAGGAAAGGAAGTTTAGGTAACTGGTGGTGGTGACACATTGCAGTTTTTATTATGCTGGACAAATGATTTAGTTCAGAATATTACTTGTACATTAAATAAAAAGAAAATAGCTTTGTAATTTGCAGATGGATAGCTAGAAAAAGCAGGCATATTAGTCTTGTTTGCTTATGTCACTAGTAGTTGGTGCACACTGGGTAATGTCTGCTCTCCCCGTCCCCTGATGTCTTTTCCTAAATGACTAGTCTCTGAAGGAAAAAGTAATAACCTTCTATATTGGTAATAAAATATATTACACAAAATATGATAAACACTTATAGCAGCCCTTTAGAGGGTTCGATGTTGAACAGGTTTTCTGTGCCTAGTGAAGCTATTTATTAAAAAAATGCACCACAATAAAGGAAGATTTCATCTGGTCGATATCCATATGGTTTATAAAGATAACCACCACAAATCCTCTCAACCTTTCTGTCGTTCATTACCATTCGCCAGCTGTGCACCGAGACGCTCAGATAGTGCACGTCATTTGTTGTCGCGACTATCTGCAACAGCGAGAATACACCTAATATTGATCTGCATTCATTCCTCTGTTCCTCTATCACGGATGAGATGAGTTCCTCTGATAAGGTTCATTTATTTACGTTGGACTCGCAGACCTTCATCTCAGTTGAGCTGTGTTCAAGCAGTAATAGTTTTCTATTAGATTTCCCAAAAGCAGAGTCACTTATTTACCATGGCGATGCATCATTAAATCAAATGGACCCCCGTGACACGGTGAGCTCGCTCTCCTCTGATGTTTATGATCAGAAAGTGTGATCAGCATTTATTAGCTTACCGAGGAAATTGGGACTGTGAAACTATTCACATATGAGGACCCCGACCTCTCTAAAAGCATCAGATATTAGATATGGAGAATTGAAGTGCTCTCGTTGTGCAGGAAACCTAATATGACAAAACGTTACTGCTGTCTCACTGTCTCATGGGTCGGTGTGAGGTCAGCCAGTATGAACAAGATAAATAATCTATTTCAGGCATGTATGTGCAAGCCTCATTTATTTTACTTTAATGCTGCTATCCACAAACAAAACTGTTCAGTGAATGTAGTTAAATTCACTGTAAATTAAGCCTTTTGAACCAAAAATAATTTATTTGAATGGATTTGTTGTAGTTTTGTTGTGTAAATTTAAATGAACTTTGTTGGTTACTAGATGCAAATGCTAAGAAATTTGAACTTAGGTTGGCTACATATGCATACACACCACCATGTACAGTATGTGTGTATGTGTGTGTGTGTATAAAATATATATTTAAAATCATTATAATCATCATCATTGTAATAGAACATGACTTTAGGTCCGGAAACAAATTTCACAATTATGGTACAAATCAGAGCTGCTTGATACTATTACAGTAGTTTCCTCTCTCCACTTTATATTTTTGTCTCATTAGGTACATTTTCCTGATAGTCCTCTCAGATGCTTTGTTAGTGGATATTCATTCTACAGGATGATGAGCAATTCCTACCAATTTATGCATTGATCTAATGAATGATATTTAGTGAAAATTAGAATAACTATGATAAAGGGATTCTTGTAGATGGAGGATCTCGACTCATTTATAGTCCAATTTATGTTATTGACAGATGTTGTCGTTTTTTTCTTAGAATGTACATAAAAATATAATGTTGTATGTGTTGAATTATAGCTAGAATTTGGAGTAGATTGATATGAAAATTAAAGTTAGAAACGTCTTGAGTTGCAGCATAAGGAATGTGCTGGAATTTTTCCTAGTGTTTTAGCTGCAGGAGACTAGGAGCTGTTGTTGTCACCGTACAAGCCTGTTTGACAAGTGCCATGACAACACAATCATACATTTAAAAATTGTTCCTGAATTTGTTTTGTAAATGCAAATACTAGATGCATTTTATATGCATAATACATGCTCTCATATGATTTACAATGTCTGAATGCCCTTATTTAGTAGCGTTAACGCCCTCGTCCATGTGGTGCTTCCAAAGCATTACTTATGGCACAGCAAGGTACAGTCTCAGTGGGAGCAATGACTTACCTGGGCACATGTGGGCCTGCTCTTTTCAATCCCAGCATCTTGCTTGCTTGTCTTTCGGGACAAAAATGGTTTAGCCCTAATGGAGTGTTAAAGCTTTCTCCAGCTCTGTCTTTAGCCCTAGCCGTGTTCCTGTGACAACGGCTTAATGAAATGAATGGGCTCTCCAAAGGACCTGCCCTGCTCAGTCATTGTTGCATTATTCATCTGGTGAGTCAGGGTGACTTACAAATTCCTACATTTAGAGCATTAATCCATTTATTTTTGCTGGGTATTTATCCAAGTAGTTATTTTCCTCGCCTTACGGGATGATGGGGGAGCACACTTTCTTGACACCGTGAACACTTGAACAACTTTCCAAAAGTGTGTTGATGCTTAGTTAATGGGCCTGCAGTATTCACTGGCAGATCCATGATGTCTCATTCAAACAAAGTGTCTTCTGAAGCTTGGCCAAAAAAATGTAGCTTGTCGTCTGAGCCATAGAGCATATCGATATGAAGTATCTGAATAAAACATCACTGACTGAACCAAATTGAGTGGCCAGAATAATATCTCATGAGAGGCATAAGCAGCACAAAATTTATTCTGCTCCCATTTTATATTAGTTGTCTTTAACTACTATGTATGTACATCCAAAAAATAATTGTTAGGGACAGTGTACCCTTTACCTTCATATTATAATGCAATTTTTTTTTTTATTGCTGCTTTGAGGTAGATTAATGTTAGGTTTTATTATATGGTGAGGTTTAAGGGTGGGATTAGGCTTAGGCTAAACAGTATAATTATACATGTAACTTAAGACATTCATTTACATTGAGATATCTTTTTAAATGCAAGAACAAAAGCAAGCATTTTTGTGCAAGTGCACTGTATCCAATTATTAATTTAAATGTAAGTACATATTAGTTAAAGACACTCAATATAAAGCTGATTGCATGTTCTTAAATCCCCAATATACTTAAAACGGCCGTGAAAGGGACAGTAGTTTTCTCCAAAATTAAACTTCTGTCATTATTTATTCACCTCATGTTGTTCCAAACTTGTGTAAATAAGTAAGTGAATACATTATGACAGTTTTTGGATGAAATAACCTTTAGAAGAATATTTAAGGGACCCCCTGTCATGACCCCAATGTATGGCTTTTATTACCTTTGACACCTGTTACCCCCTGTGAGGTCCTTTTCCTGTTTCCAGATTATATGACTGTCATATTCTCACCTGTATCCTTGCATTCCTGTTTGTTTATGGGGGGCCCTGTTTATGGGCGTTGTCCATTTGGTGATTCAGGATCTGTTTCAGGGGTTCGTATTTTGGGTTCTTTTCCGAGCGTTTACCTCTATAGCCCTAAATGGTTGTTGAATAGATTAAAAATGCTGAAGAGTTAACCAGGTCATCCTCTCCTTAAGCCATCAATGTTTCTGGGGAAAAAAAGGTAATACTGATTCCCTGTTTTAAATCAATGACTATCCCGAGGAATTTCTGTTTCAATTTCCATTTTATGGTTCAGATCCTTCGGAGCGATAATAGTACAAAAATTGCAATGTGTGTCAGGCTCAGAAGAATTGGATTCTTGAAGTTGGTTCATGGTGGTCCATGTTTAGTTCAACAAGGTATGGTATGGTAGTTGCTCCGTTGTTCCCAGTATTGTTCACAAATCTATGAAAGCTAAGATGTCATGTACAGGTTGTTGTTTTTTGTTTTTTTTACCCTGAACTAAACCAAAACAACATCATAACCCAACCCACAGTGAACCAAATAATGAAAATGTTGACTCTTGGAACATTAGCATATGCAGACTTAAATCAAACTATTGCACTGAAAGATATGCATTAGTTTCAGTCGTGATCACTTTAATGGTACTACAGCGAGACTTGATTTTTATGCTGATGCTTCATGCCATCGTGCTTTGTGAAATTGGCTAAATGGACATAAACAGGGCCTTCCATAAACAAACAGGAACGCAACGACACACGTGTGCGAATATAATCGAATAATCCGGAAACAGGAACAGGATGTCACAGGTGTCAAAGATCATAAAAGCCATTAATTTAATTGATAGGGTGACCCTTAAATATTCTTCTACCTTTTAATCCCTGTGTGCAAAAATGGAGCCAATTTGAACG
This sequence comes from Enteromius treurensis, assembly GCA_032275025.1. Lineage (NCBI taxonomy): Eukaryota > Metazoa > Chordata > Actinopteri > Cypriniformes > Cyprinidae > Enteromius > Enteromius treurensis. The sequence continues at coordinate 9,771,517 of JAUCMU010000021.1, read as the reverse complement.
TGCAATTACAATCTTTTATCCAACGGTGTCATTATGTCCCTTCCTTGCCAGGTTGAGGTACACCTGTGCATTTATGTATACTGCAAACCACAATCCTTGAAGGCAGACGTTTGGCATGTGGGTAATGCCTGAGGCATCTCAGCTCAGGTAACCATGAACAGCCATTATTGCCTCCATTTAACAATTAGAGGAGGTGAGGAAGAAAAAAAAAAAATTACGTCTGCGATGGGGCCTCAAGCAAAATAATCTGTTATGACATTATCTCTTGTGATGGACCCTAGCCGCAAGCAAAGGTCTTCATCATCTTTTCATGTAAAGAGCTGTTCTTTGGTAACCTGTCACCCCATCATTTATCTCACTTTTGCTTTTGTCCCCTCACAGATCGCCTTCTCTCAACACAACAGCATTATGGACCTGGTGCAGTTCTTTGTGACATTTTTCAGGTGAGTGCTTGCCGTTTCAAAAGTGTGATGTAACATGAGTTGATTGTAACTGCATATTTCAGCTGTTAAGGCAATGTAGCATCATTTAGCGACAGCGTTCCTGGGTTGGATTCCTCAGCACATGAGGTTTCTCATTCCTTTTCCTGTTTAATTCAATGAGTCAGTGCTGAGAGAGCTCTTTAGGCCAAGAGGGAAAAGAGACCTAATCAGTGTCAATTCAGTGTCCTTCAGCTTTACCTTTTTGCTTACACTACTATATTTAACCGAAGTCTTAAATAATCTGATGTAATACACTTTGATAGAATTGCATACAAAATGGCTTAATGGCATGAGAAAAAGTTCCATAGTCATTAGTGTAGTAAGGGATAGTTCACTCAAAATGAACATTCTGTTCCAAACCTTTAAGACCTTTATTCATCTTCGGAACACAAATAAGGATATTTTTGATGAAATCCGAGAGCTGTCTGACCCCGCATAGACAGCAATGCAACAAGATCAAGGCTCAGAATGGTAGTAAGAGCGTCATTAAAATAGTCAGATATCAGTGGTTCATCATGATTTTAGAATATACTGTCCTATGAACGACGTTAATGTTGCTTTTGGGTCTTTTTTTTAAACTTTAAAACACCTTTCAGCACCTTTTTAATTGTAATTACACACAACCAGCACTTTTCTTCAGAATTTCTCCTTTTAAGCAGCACAGCAGAAATAAATTCATATTGAAATGGAACAAATTGAGGGTAAGCGATGAAAGCATTTTTTTATTTTGACTGCACAAGATACTGAAAATGAATCTGTTTTGTAAACAACTTGCTACCCTGCAAAACTGCTCTACCTCCTCATCTCGTACGAGGTGTCATTACCACAAGCTAGAGCTGTCATCCTGATTTGTTCATTTCTGGGCAATTTCTTGATTTGTCATTAAATGCACACCTGTTCCCATTATGTCTTGTTAGATTTGGTTGTAGAGGGCATCTTTCTCTTTCCGAATGGTCAATCTCTTGGTGCTGCTGCACCCTCTGGTGCTTGTCCTGGATTCAGATCATTGTCCTAGATTAGACACCCCCTCTGGAAGCTGGTGTCAAATGCTGATGCACTCCGACACAGGGTCAACTTGTGCTCCAGTCATGTTATACAGCTTGCTTGTTTCTGACTGCTTGGGCAATCAGTTTACCTAGTTAACTTCAAGCTTGCCTCAGTATGTGTAGTCATCTACACTTGCAGCACAAGCATGCTTCCATGAATCCGTTACTTTAACAAAATTAGAAACTGTTTGTAATAGAAGCTTGGCTTGGCAGTCTGCTGAATTCAAACATACCTTCAAAAGCGTATGTTCACCAACATCATTTATTCAAATAGAAGTGATGAAAGGACATAGTCTTTTAAGGTGAATGAGAAACTGTCAGGCGCTGAAAACCGTTCATCTCTGGGAAGTTTACATACTGTTCTCTGTATGATGCTCACGCATCATACAGGAAATTGCATCGGGTTCAGCACGTCTTCTCTTGACATCTAGGTGAGAAGAAGCATATACTTGATATCAAATGCTTCAGTGGTTGTGTACTGCCAGATAACTTGTTTTAACCTCGTGGAAAATTTGCTATGGCAAGGTGTGGTACAGCTGTCAAATAGGATAAAGTGACAAACAATGATTTTTCTTTTTTCTTCTTTTTTTTTTTTTTTTTTATAGCATTCATCAGTAGTGTTCACCCCCATGTATACCTCAATTTAATAGTCGGTTAGAAGACAGGTATACTAGAATATCAGAATATCTCAGTTATAGCTAGGATATTAGAATGATTTCTGAAAGATCATGTGTTCAACTTAATGAACGGTAGTGTGTGTATACTGTGTCTTTCTCAAAAAATCAAACAAATATTTAGGCATCATTATACACTATTATACACATTCTTCACAGGGATGCCATGGTAGAACCACTTTTGCTTCCTCAAAGAAACAATTCAGTCAAAGATTCTTTAAAGAACCGTCTCTTTCTTACCTTTTTTATCATTTGAAGAACCTTCTTTCACCACAAAGAACCTTTTGTGAAACAGAAAGGTTCTTCAGATGTTAATGGTTCTTTTATAGGTTCTTCTATGGCATCATGAAGCACCTTAATGGAAGGTGGTGCTTTCAGGCAAGTGTTTTCCTCCAGTGAGCGTTTTCCTGATTTCATCAATGTGATTTGTGCTTTTTTCCCACCGAGTCAGATAGCCAAGCTCATGACAGCTGGAATCAAGACTAGCCTCAGGCAGATTCTGTTCCATTACCAGTACAGCTAGAGAGATGGTCGCTGACAGGGTACATCTCTCCTCACATCTGCCCCTGAATTATGAACCGCATCTCTGAAATACAACAAATTAAAAGTGGAAATAGACCAAAACTGCCACAGATGCTGCCTAATATACAAAACTGTTATATGAGTTCCCTTATAATTTAATCCTTCCAGTTATTATAATCCAAAAAATGACACTCTCTGTAAAAATGGCTCGGCAGGGGGGTGTCGAAAATGTATCACCGATTAAGAACTTGTCGGTGAGCAACCTGAAATTAGAGTGGTTACCATAAGCAATAGCGAAAATGCATTTCCACCCATGAATGGCTTTTTACAGCCTCTTTGTTAAGTGCAAGATAATGCATTTGGTTAAATTCCTGCAATCCATTTGCTTTTATTTAATATGAATAGTCTTCAGGGTTCGACAAGGGTACCTCCCCTCCCAGGTTTGCCGTAACTGTCTCTTTTTATCCATTCGGCACGTAGATTGCTTCATTCAGATGAGACTGGGACGTGCCTTTTGATGTCTACGTCTGCGAAATCGCCAAAAATGTCCTTCAAATGATTTCAGTTCCCAGACATTTGCTCATTTACATGGAGCTCAGTGAGTCAGCAAACTGTAACTTGGAGTGATTTGACTAAACATCGACTCTAAGAGGGGTGTCATGCCATACAATCGGCCTTTAGATCCTACTTTCACTGCAATGAGACAGCCAGGGATGCCAGGAAAGCTGAAAATAGTTGCTCACTTGGCAGAAAATAAAATCATCAGGGGGATGACAGTGACATTTATGTTTCATATGGTCTTGTTGATGTCATTGGTCCTTTATGAGACTAAAGAAACTAATCTGGCCTAGAGGGAATGTGTGTCACCTTCATTGCATCGTTTGTATCTCCTAGTTCCTTTTCGGTTAGCTGTTCATTGCAATATCTGACATTATATTTGGATTCTGTTATTTAAAGACTAGTGGTAATGTTGCAGAACATATGAACTGCACTAGAAGAAGAAGAAAAGCAGACCTTTGGAATAACACTTGTAATTTGCCCTAAAACTTCTGGATTGAAACGGTTCAATTCAAGGCTGCTTATCTACCTAAATGCTGCAAATGATGTAAATAACACATTAGTCCAAACTTTAATCATCAACGTGTTGCTCTGAATCTTTTCTGCTTCTGCAAATGGGAAAAAAGCCTTCTCCAAGTCAATGAAATGGTTTGTTTGTTGGATCAGTGCAAACGAGTGTTTAACTTAGGATACACCTTTTTATCATTGTTTAGCAGTTGGCTTTTCAGTTTTCCTTTCTCCCACAGCTCATTCCACGTCTTTCATACTGTCTTCTGCTTTGAATGTTCCCCAGACGCTGCCTTCATTCACGTTTACTCAAGCCAACACATATACCTCCACATGAGGGGCAAGAGCCTTTAATTGCTTTATTTTTCGTATTAATTCGGATTCCAGGTGGAACCAAGAAGGGGATTTAGTCCTATTTACTGCCTGCAATGCACCGGATGAAAGGCTTCAATCTGAAGGGGGATTTCTCCCGCACTGCTACTTAATCGAGCCATTCAAGTTTCTCTCTTCTCCATTCGTCTCCAATTTGCCATTATCTTCAAACGAACCCAAGATGGCGTGCATTTGAAAGCATTAAAAGGATTTCATCATTCTTTATTTTTTCTTTACGTCTTTTTTTTTTTTTTATCTGTGTGAACCGTGAATTCATTTCATACGCATATATTTACGAACGCTCACATATCTTTGTAAATACAGTCAGCAAAAGCAATTTCCTTACAATTCATGACTTCGCTGTCGGAGCAGTTTTAAGATTTGCCTTTTGAAGCACATCGCCAGACCATAACACTTGACTCAAAAGATCAGATTTCTGAGCTCGACCACTGGAAGGCCTTTTGCGAGTTTTAGAAGTGTGTTAAATATGGATTAACAATAAGCAACAAAGCAAACCAAGATTTTAACTGTTAGTCAAAACATCCAGTGTTCTAGAGATCCATTAGTGGTGGCCATTAACTAACAATATGGAATATTAAAACTACATCCATACTGAAAGGATTAGTCAGGATAAAGTAGTTTAATCATATGGGGTTCCTTGATGTACCTTCATGAATAAATCCCAACATGCTTTGAAATTAAACGCTTTGCTTCCGAGCAGCCACGACCTCAAATGAGCCATGAAAGTTCGATTGGCTGAATCATACATATATATATATATATATATATTAGGGGTGGGAATAGATTAATTTTTTTAATCTAGATTAATCTTGATTATTACTGATGAGATCAAGACAGTGGCAGTTTCAACAGGCTGTATTCAGACTAATGCACGGATCTCTTTCCATATATCAGATGTTTTGCTCTGCTCTGAAAACATAACTG
>JAUCMU010000021.1:9755579-9766311 GCA_032275025.1 Enteromius treurensis | reverse complement strand
CAGGTGCGTTTGATTAGGGTTGGAGCTAAAATTTGCAGGACAGCGGACCTCCAGGACCAGGACTGAGAAGCCCTGCTTTAGACCCTCTTAAAAGACCCAATACTATCACAGGAACGGAGATATTCATTATATTACTGTTAAGCACACTATCAATATTAAAATACGCCAAACCATTTGTCATGTATCATAGCTACATTTATGACCTTTGCAGCTTAAAAAAAAAAACGTGTGAAAATTAGTTCAGTATTTCGTGAGGTATGATTGTTTAAATGCATTGACAGCTCATTACACCTCCCAAACAAATTCGCTGAGTGGAGCGGGTGACCGGTCCAGGATGGCGGCCGCATTTTTTGTCGTAAATGCAAACGTAGTATCGGTCGATGCGGCGTCTACTCCCTATATATATCTATGGTCTGAATGCTAGTTGGTGCTCCAGCATAATCGGTCCGGTGAAACTCATCCAGTGAGAAACGTTCTGGGGTACAAAAAAAAAGTGCGATTAAAATGCGTAAATAAAAATATACGCATTATTTTTGTGTAATCAATTAATCTAAATTAACGCATTAAAGTCCCAGCCCTAATATATATATATATATATATATATATATTATGTATGTGTATATATATATATATTATGTATGTGTATATATATATATATATTATGTATGTGTGTGTTTTGTTCCTTTCCAAATTAGACATTCATGCAATTTCTGACCATTCAGATGAAGTAGAAATAGATTCAAGACTCATTTTCCGCACTAAGCCGCTGTTCGTGCATTTAGTCTTAAAGAGACAGCAGTTTAGAACTACTTTCTCCTGTCTGGTCTGCTAATCAAACAACACCACAGCTTTAACGAAAATATATCTGTTTTTAAATTATGCAAAAAGCGTTGTTGTGTTGTTTTACACTTAATTATTAAATTTCAGCACCTGAATACAAGTGTCTTTATATAATTTTATGTTGTAGGCGGTTAATCTATGCTTGTAATTTGTGCAGTTGTTCTTGTTAAATTGCTGACATTAGTAGTTTATCTAGTAGTTTCTGCTGGGGTATAGAAGTGCTTAAAGTAAGCTTTTAGGGTGTGCTCACGCTAGGCATGGTTGAGTATGATCGCCCCCCTCCTCACTCCCATCTCTGGCCTGCACTCACATAGGGTTTCAACATTCGTGCCGGAGCACGCTTACGTCATTATGGTGCAACGGTTTCAGGATAAGCAGGAAGAGCTGCGCTTTCACTAAACGCAATGGAGTCCATCGCTCTGTTTACTTTGTGGATAGTAATTGTGAGTTGTTTGGTCTGCGTTGGTCCACAGCCCTCTCACGGCATTTTGTTAAACAGGTCTATCGCTTTTGTTGGTTTTGGAGCGTCTTAAAAACGTGTCGTCACTCGTCCTGCACGGTCACTGCTCACACTACATGCGAACTGTGCCCGAGTCCAACTGTGATCTGACACACCTCTTCCAAGGGGTCCAAGGGTGGCTAAATGTTTCGGAGCACTCAAACTAGTCAAGCGAACCACGTTTTGGTGGTCAAATGCACTGGGGCACGGTTCAAACTGCTTAGTTTTTTTACATTTTTTGTTTGCTGATCCAAAAAACTATTTGATCTGTGACTCAATATGTAGTATCCATGAGGTTTGTGATTCGTTGCACCACCAAAAAAGTATATATATATATATATATTTATATATATATATATTTTTTTTTTTTTTTTTTTTTTTTTTTTTTTTTTTTTAATTACCAAATAATAGTTGTTTTTGAAAATCCAGTTGTTGTTTTCTTTTTCCACTGGTAATGTTCATATTTGGCATCTGTTGAAAGACATAAACACAAATCTGTGACTGGGCCATTCTTGCCCATAGTGATATTATTTTTAACACTTATGTATAAGACATGAGATGAGAGGAGCTGCAGTAAAGAATCATGAAGTTGTGTTTTATTAATGGCACGTGTATGTTAGTGATAAGAAGCCAACATGCATCAAATTTAATATCAAAGTAAAAATATGCCATGAAATAGTGTTTTTGCTGGAATATTGATGAAGTATATTTTTATATTTTAAATAGCAATGTGCTGATGCATGTTTTAGCTTATTCTGCAATTTTAATTAATTTGTATTTTTATTTTTTAACCTGGAAACAAAGTTTATTTAAAACAAATAAATTATAAATATTTTTTTAGCAATGCATCTAACATCAAAGCATCTGTAAACATCACTTCAAAATAATTGGATATAATTGAATAAACCCTTGATAGTTACACAGAAACCTAATATATTATAAATACTACAGCAAATTCTTTACCAGCTGACACACTTCTACTGTCGCTTGATATACAGTACCATACTCCCTATCCCTAGTAATTTGATATATTTCTGCATCATGTTTAATCTTTCCATCCCTTCTATTCTTCACCCTACAGCTGTTTTCTGTCGCTTTTGCTGGTAGCTGCAGTGGTGTGGAAGATCAAACAGACCTGTTGGGCCTCCAGGCGGCGAGAGGTATGTCACAAAAAATAAAACATAAAGCGCTTTCCATCAGAAGAATATACATTCACCATGATAAAGACATTGTATGCTTTGTGTCAGAGTCCTTGTAATTTCAAAATAGCCAAGTATCTACTGATTAATTTGTTTATTTGATATATTGCATTATATATTTTATGACTTTACACTGTGGGTAAGTCTGTTCTTTGGTTTTTCCTTCACATGGAATTTGAGATGCTTTGAGAAGTACATATAAATCATTGACAGCCACATGAAATAGCTCTGCAGAATCCAATGCTTACAAACATGCCCATCTCCCTAATTAGAGACCCTTATGAGCCAATTAGCTCTGACAAGAGATATCTAATGCAGTTTAGAGCAGACTGAACGATAAGCGCAGCAGATGTCTGCACATCGAGAAGAGAGATGCCACACTTTCACTAGTTCTCCTGCCTTTCTTCACAGGCTATCGGAAGGGTCTCGGTTTTGGATAATGAGTTCATTTGCTGCACGGTAGCACTCAAAAGTTACTCTAAGATATCCACGAGAATGATTAGCTAATGTCGTAGTGTCCGTAATGCGTTTATCCCTTTTTAATGGACAGAATTGACATTGATAATCAGGGAGGTTGATCTCTTTTAGCTTCTGTCCTAATTGATGTATGGAAATAAACAAGAGTTATGATTGCAGCGATCCAAAGCTATATTCATCTAAAGAATTAAATCCAATAATGCGTGATGGGGGCAGATGGGCTTCCGCTATTAGCATTCGGCTCACTGCAGAGCTGCACTCCACAGGTTCAGATTATCTGTTTGTTTCTGCCCTCAAGTACTCAAAAAAGCTTTTATCTTTTAATTTAAAATGATTGAAAAGTTTGAGGAGACACTCCAGAAAAATATTGCTTCTGAAAATGTATTTTCTCCTTTTTGTCTTGATCAAGAAAGAGCCTGAATGACACGCACCTCATTTTGGCACCAATCATTTGACAAGGTCACGTTTTTTGCCTTGGTAGCACGAGGTGGAGACAGAAGTGAAACTAAGAGGGATTTTTTCCTTTGCGTTCAGAGGCATGCGAATAGTGGTCATTTATTGGCATTTTGAAGTGTAACTTTCAGTTTGTGTGATCATAAACGCAGAAGCTGTCCTGCCCTGCAACCTCGACTTTGAACGCCTTTTGTCCTGACTGACTTATTGAAAGACATGAGTTGAAAGCAAAGGCCATGTTTATAACTTCCATTTATGCAAATGTTCTCTACTACACTGATTTTGGCTGAGAGATCAAACAAGGGAATATCTAAAAAGCAGCAGTGCTCAACACAAATAAGAGTGCTTGCCTTTGATTTTCCTTCAGCATGCCGTTTTCCAGAAAATTCTTGAGAATGTCTTATTGTCATCTGCCGGGATATTTGCATTTGTCTTATTTCGCTATCAGCTTTAGCTCTGAAGTCTCTTGTGTTGAAGCCCAGTGCTTGCAAATTCGGTTAAAACTATCCAATTAGTGCTTAACCTCATGCATCATGCGATTATTTGATCTCTCAAACAAAATTCATTGTATTTAAAAGATTACAGTATGTAATCTCTCTCCCTTCCTCTCTCTCTCTCACACAGGGAGGGAAAATGTAGCATGTTTCGTGTGTTTTTAAGTCACTTTTGTTCACCAAGGCTGTAATTAATATTGTGGAAGATTATTAGTTTAAAATGAATTTTACTTTTTTCCCCATGTATTTTAAAATGTAATTTGCAGACATTATTCTAGTCTTACATGATCCTACAGAAATTATTCTAATCTTCTGATTTGGTGCTGATGAAACAATTCTTATTATTATGAATGTTGAGAACAGTTATGCAAAATATTTTTTGAAAATTGTGAGATATGTTTTAGGAATCATTTATGAATTGAAAGTTCAAAACAGCATGTGTTTGAAATAGATTATTAAAATTAGATGTAATAAATGTTAAATAATAAATAAAAAGTAATTTTATTAGTATTTTTAATCATTAATATTATTATGTATATGTTTATGTTCATAGTTCAATATTATCTTAAAAAAAAAAAAAATATATATATATATATATATTTTTTTTAAATAATTAATTAATTTATTTATTTATTTATTATTATTATTTTTATTTCTATTTCTCAAAAACAGTTTTCTAATGATGGGTGCTCATTTAGTCTGCATCGCATTTCCCTGATTATGTTTTCCGCTGTTTATATTTTCAGAATTATTTATACTGAGACATAATGCGGTGGTCACATTTTCAGATGTCAGTGGGACGGAGATGATTTATTAATGGATTTGATTGGTAATTATACAGAACATACAGAGACTAAAGCATAGATCCCAAACATAGATGACTGCATGTAAATCATTTTTGTTTTGTAGTCTTGGCTAGTCTTGTCCCTTAATGATGTACTTTTATCTGACTAAACGTCTAAACTGATCTCATATACAGATTAGGCATGCTTAAAGCTACCTCCATCCATCAGAGGATGGTTTGGCCATTGTGCTCAAAGATGAATTGGCCTTGTGAAATCACATAGCGTGAGATAGCAGTATGACAATTTCAAATCAAGACTCAGTGTGACAGATCTGAAAAATGTTTCCTAGCTTATGTTTAGTGGAGGAAGAATGTGTTCCATGTCTCTGATTTGATTCATCACAGTGATTTTATAGTCAATGTGTGTGTGTGTGTGTGTGTGTGTGTGTTTAGCCCTGATGTTAAGTGATTATGCTGAGCCAGGTGCATTAGTGGACTGTCGTCTGATGCCGGAGGGCTTGATAATGGTGTTTTGCAATCACGGCAGTGAAGCATTACATAGGGTCACTTATGCCACCATCTTTTGGACCTATGGGTTTGTTTGCATTAGTGTAGGTGAATATGGTTTATGTCGGTGTGTGAAATTCCAGAAATATCCTTTCATTTTTCATGTTTCATTGAGGTTGCAGCAGTCATAGCTCTTTGCTTTAGATCATTGCCACGCTGCTTGATACGAAAGATCAATCTTTTGAAAACAAGGCATCTGTTGTCTTTGTGGATGAAATATTTATCTCACCTTTTTGGAGAATGACATATCAACATCCTGGTTTCTTATAGCTAGAAATTAGTCAGTGGGAGGGAAGATTACAAAAAGTGCAATTAAACAGTCTTATCTCTGCTCTCCAGTGAGCAACACAAACAGGTTTGGTTATGGGCGTCGCCCTCGTGTTTTATGATTCGTCTTATTGGGGGAAAAAACAATTCCCACTGTTCGGACCAATGACTGCAAACCCCGAACCGAAATGAAAATTAAATGAAGACGGAACAGGGGTGATTAAGAATAATGAAAGCGTGTCACCCTGAGTTATTGAATTTCGTCTAACATGCAGTCTCATTCAATTCAGTTCTGAGTGCCTGAAGAGGAGCAAATATACTTATAATGAAGGTTACATGCCTCTGCTGTGCCCTATCACATAATCGTTTTTGGCAATAGAGTGTTTTAATCGATTCAGACAAAACTGGAAGATAATGTCTGGTGACTCTTTTCTGACCCGACCTGTTTAAACAAAGCTGATTTGTTATCAAGAAGATTTGATTTATTGTTCCGAATGCCAGACAGGCATAACATTGGGATCCATGGTTTGCGCTGGAGATAGTTCACAGGTGCTAGAGTGGCTCTGTAACATGTCAGGGGGACAGATGACAGACGTCTGCACTAAATGTCGGGAGGAATGACTTCTGTACAAAAGACGGCTGGGACATTGACATTTCACTGTGCAATGTCATACTCATGGTCGTACAGCACTCTTTGATTGAACAGCCTTGCTTTAAATGCACATCCTTGTCACAATACGGTTTTCTTCAGGAGATGAAATTAATAATGAGTATAGGTTCAGGGTGGTACGATGTAGGCACATTTTTCGGTCAGAAGCAAATGTCACAAATGCTGCCTTACCATCATGAACAACATCTCTAGAATGTTTGTGTGCAACATTTGGAGTATTACTGAAAAAGCCGCCTGGGGCTTTTCTTATCAGTGTCACCTTCATTGGAGAAAAGACGCAGTATCATGTGCTGATGGTATTACTATCTAGTGATGCGCGGGTTGGAGAAATACGGGTTGGGTCCCGCTTTTATGAAATTATTTGGATCGCCCCAGCCCGCCCCGCACCACTGTATCTATTTTTACATCCCGCCCCGGTTTGTTTGTTTTTAATGACCCGCCCCAACCTGCCCCGCAAATAAAGTGACAATTTCTTTACCCGCCCCAACCGGACCCGCGGGTTGCCCGTGGGGTCCGCGGGTTACGAGACGACCCGTGCATCACTATTACTATCCCTCCATCTCTTTTCTTTTTTCCCCTTTATCTATTTTTTCCCACCTTTTATTATTTCCTTTTATTTTTTCAGTTTTCCCCCCTCGTTTTGACTTTTTCATAATTTTTCCCTCTGTAGAAAACGGGCATCATATATTCATGTTAAGACCTATTGCAATATTATACAAAATGAATACATAATCTAATATATAATGTATTAATATTAAACATAAACAAATATATATTTCTAATAACAGTAGTATTGTAAATGTTTTATTTTAGAAGTTATGTAAAATAGCCATCCAAACTGTGTTGTTGAAATCAGACTAATGCTAAATTATTTTCCCAGCTGTGTTAAAGAATAGAATATGTGACTGTTGATAACTGCATCTATTTTAGGCTGCTATAGACAGGAACATTTATATAGTCAGTATTATATTCCAGGCCTGTTGAGTGCATGCTTTGGTTTTTCTGGGAGTATCCATTATTATGAAAAATGGAGAAGTTATGATAAAACTTTTTATCTCTGTGATAGGGCCATGTGTTATAAAGAATGTTTCTTTTTCAAGGGCATCAGCGACCTTCAGGCAAAGGAAACCAAGTAAATATCCTTTTAATATTAATTAAAGGTCATAGTATCAGCCCCAATATGAAACCAGTCTGGCTGGCTTACAGCCCAAGATGTGGGTTTAAGTGACAGAGAAACCGAGCTTTTGGTCTGCAGAATAGCAGCTGTACTCTGTCTAATATTGAGTTTGCAATGGCTTTTAGTGATGATCATTCATTAATGATTGTTTGGTAGGTTATAGATATTAAACATGTCAATGATATAACAATTGGCTTTAAACTGTTGATATTTTAAAAGCTAGACATCCTCAACTACGCTATAATTAAACAGAGCCTTATTACTTAGCTTAATGAATGAGGTACAATCCTGTGTGACACAAATTGGTCAGGAAAGGACACATTATGCAGAGAGAGAGCACGATTGAATCAGGCGAACAAGGATGCATCAGCTTCTTCTCCAGTCTTGCAGAAAAGCAGCTCTGATCGGTCTGGGAAAAAAAGAATGTCTCTGCCCATAATGAGAGCCTTGCAAACAGCCACAACCATTTGTGACTCTAAACACAGAGGCTCTGCTTTCACTTCATTCATCACACACTCACAAGGGAACCTTTAGTCTATGACAAATATTCACCCTCACTTTTCAAGTTCAGCTGTGGGACTCTCTGAGAGTTTGTTAAATCACAAGTTCACACAAACCAATGTGTGCAAATGATACATGCATTGCTCAGAGAGATGCAGTAGTGTGCTCTGAAGTAATGGATCGATGCAGGGGTCTGAAGTAGCACTGTTCACTTGGCAATTTCAAAGCAAAGACTTGTGTATCAGTGATCTGGAAATGAATCCCAAATATTTGTTCAGTGTTTAGCTAAATATGATGTGTCCAGTCAAAGAAGGTCATGCGTCCTTTTCTCTAGCCTGTTGCCTGTGTATCTATGGTTACATTTTGCAGTGCTTGAAGGAAACTGAATATTTCTCAGTAAAAGACAAGAAAACGAAAATAGTATGAAATTGCGTATTCTGTTACTTCTGCTGTGAAATTGAAGCATTTTATGACTTATTATGTGATGCAACTAATTGTAATTCTTTTCTGTTATTATTCAATTTGTGCATTATGGTGGTTTGTGTTTGATTTTAGTTGATTTTAGATTACATCAGTTGGAACAAACTAAATTAATCTAGTGACCGTTAATAATTGGAATGATTAAAGTGACTGATGAAATATCACACGATATGTACTTAAAGTGGTTGGATCGGTATGCAAAGCATATGAGTTTATGACAGATCTGGCCATGAAGACTAATAACTAATAATTTGGCTGAGAGTTTTCCAAGTAAAAGTATTGACCGGTAACCAGTTCAGCATTGATAATATTGATATGATCCGATATGATCACATTTGCAGGACCTGGTTAGAACTCTGGCTGCAGTGTTTTAAACAAACTGCAGCTTATTTATAGAGACAATAAGGCATTCAGCCAGAAGTGCATTACAATAATCAGATCTCAAAGTTATGAATGCATGAACTAACATTCAGCATCTAGTAAGCATATTCTGTATCTCTGATGTTTCTGAGGTGAAAAATTCAGCGACGTGCTCAATGGGTAAAGCACTGTTTGCAACAAGCCAAAATTCTGCTCATAAGAAGGGTCATGTCCTAGAGAGACAGAGTAGTTAATAAAATTTAACAAAGGGTCATCTTGGTATCTGATCTACAGCAACAGTTGGTTGCACATTCCCAATTTGCTTTTGTAATGTTCTCTCTGTCATTTCAGTGAGGAAATAATTGCTGTTGTACCGTAGTGGGTTATCAGATTGTAGAAATGTCTGCATCCTCGTTTTTCACTGGCTACTACACTAAACAGATACCTGTTATTATGCTGGTTATTTTATATAAGCCCGATAGCATATTCTAATATGGCCTTTTCACTTATAGCTGGAAACACTGTTATTTCCAGCAATTTCAAAACCATTCAGGTTGTTTTTCTCCCATCTGCACTCCATTTCTTCATGTTTTTTAAAGAGACTGTCATATTACGGTGCCCACCTTTTGTAAATTAAACTCTTATGTTTGTATATATATAAATATATATATATATATATGTATATACTAAATTTTTTTATTTAAATGTGTGTGTGTGTGTATATATATATATATATATATATATGTATATAATAAATTTTTTTATTTAAATGTGTGTCTATATATATATATATATATATAATGTCTGTGTGTTGTAAAATAATTAAGTTAAGCAAAAATGTAACAGAAAATGCGGTTTCAAAATGATCAACCAGTCACCAGCTGACGATAATTGAATGCCCCTGATCTACATACATTGGTAACACTAACAGATCGATGTCAAATTCAATTTCAAGCCTGTGAGAGTGACGTGTTCTTTTAGCAGGCACTCAGAAGGTCTTTGTTGAATAACCAGTGAAGCCAATTTCATAATCTATGTTTTAAAGAGCTAATCAGGTCATTGATGTTTCTCAGGAAGAACTGCATCGGATGGGTCAATGCAAAAGTGATTCTGAGCAGATTACCTTAATTGTACATTTAAACATGAGCAAATTTTAGGGGGAAAATGATAGACTATGAATTTTAGCATTTTCGTTTTTTCATAAGATCAGCGGGTGCGTTTATATCTAGCAGTATGCTTTGACAAGTCATTTCTTCTTGGTATTTTTGTTCCCAGTGAGATAACTTTTCTTTCTGTGTCATTTGTCAGGGCAAATTTCTCTGCTTGGTTCAAGACCTCATTTCCAGTTATGATCAGCTGTAATTAATTTGATGGGTTTTTGAGTTGCTTAATTTACATAATTCCTACAGTGAATAGTTTGTTAACATTTTTGGATCGTGTTGGCACTGACAAGTCTTTGCTAGTCAGAATGAATTTCCACCTCATGCTAGGCTGTTTCTGGCTCTAAAACATCCACACATGTGCAAACTTGAGTAAGTACGTAATTACAATTAACAGTTAACGTAATTATACTCCAGCCAAGTGTCTTATTTCCTGCCAAAACATCTAGAAATTCTCAAATCAAGTTTGAAACAAGCAAAATAATCTGCCAACCTTGTTTTGTGTTTGAAATAAGAATATTTATTTTACCCCATTGGCAGATTCTTACTTGTAGCTCGTTTTTTCAGTAATTTTTTTCTTGTCTAGAAAATTCTTCCTTGATTTCAGAATTTTAAGATATAAGTGTATGTACTGTATGTAATTGCATTTTACACTCTCTATGTTCCAAACAGAACAAATAAGAACAACACAGAGGGATACAGAACGATTCATTTCAAGATGCAAAAGATATGAAACTGTTTACTTGAATGATTTATCATGAAATTGCATGAAAGGTTTAAAAAGTCTATTCATAAAGTATCTGA
>JAUCMU010000021.1:9701091-9739457 GCA_032275025.1 Enteromius treurensis | reverse complement strand
CTAGATAAATAGACAATTTTATGATGTAGGGCGAAAATGAGCTTCCCCTATTTGACAGACCAGTAGCCGCCACTGTTGGGACAACATGTAATTTTTGAGTGAACTATCCCTTTAATGTCAAGCGGCAACATGTTTAGCTCTGTCCCTTTAAGAGCTGCATGCATCTAATATACTGTAACGTTTTTCTCTTGATTGTTTACTTTTACTTTAGACACAAGCTACTGTGTTTTTGACAGTATTACCACAATCACATGTAATAAATATCTTCGTTCAGTAATTAGGCGCAATTTGACAGGCTTTTAGTGCACGTGCGTTTCAGGTGAACGTGCTGGAAAAGCGTATCCGGACAGCACACATATGAAATGTTTAATCGACAAGACTTAAAACGAATAATGTACAGTACTTTTGTGATTGCGAATAAGTGCAGTGTCCAGTGAGTGTAATTCTACCTCTGAGTTAACACTGATGTGAATGTATGTTGCGTTGTACAGACTGATATCTATCTGTCTGGTACATACATGCATACATACATACATCTTTACATAGTAAAGACTTGTTAGATATTGTTAGAAGAGAATTAAAATTTCAATAAATGCTGTTCTTTTTAACTTTTCATTTATCAAAAATTATCAGTTTAAAAAAAAAAAAATATTCAGCACAATACAGTTTCAACAATGATAACAAAATCAGCAGAATGATTTCTGAAGGATCATGTGACACTAAAGACCACAGTGAAGACTGACGAAAATTCTGCACCGTTTATCCTAAAGTATAATAAATAGGAAACTAATATTAAAAATGGCAATGATGTTTCATAATTTAATTTATGTATTTTTGATCAAACAAATACAGCCTTGATGAGCATAAGAGACTACATTAAAAACATAAAAAATATTACTGATCCAAAATCTTTAAACTGCAGTGTATGTATGCATTTAGCAATCAAAATAATCAGTACTTTTTATATACATTGTTTTTTTTATTTGCATTTATATGATGAGTACAACTGACATTTTCTCCAGAAACTAGGCATTTAATAAAAACTTCAAAACAGTATTTTTAATTTGAACTTAAAAATGAAATATGCAGATTGGTCTGTTTGGTTGTGTGATATGACGCAATACGACACATTGTAATGATCTGCATATCAGTCCAAAGCAACAGAGAGCTCATTTAAATGTCTGCTGTGTGCTTCAATAATTGCCATAATTATATTGAGGTGGGAAAGGGCCAGATTTGTATTAAACATTCCTGCTTTAGAGAAATGTACCTTAGAGTAACTCTGCTTTTTTGACGGCTGGCACTTAATTCATATTATAGGCTTGATGAGGACCATTCTTGGCAGAAAATAATAGTTGGCGTCTGTTCTCTTTTTTTGTGTCTTTCATTTTTTTTTATTACACATTTTGGCAACTGAGGTAAGATATAAAAGCTTAATTTTATGGAGAGCCATTGGCTGCCAAAGTCTGTGATCTTGCAGCAAGCTCTTGGAAGGGCTCTTGAAGAGGCACTCTCTTTAAATGGTGAATAAAGCCACTCTATAGCTGAGTCAGTGTGTGTGCGGAGGGCCAGAAATGAGAGTTTATTAACTAGCTGAGGGATTCTTAAAAGACAATACTTTTATTCATCTCCAGGGACATTTATTACTCCCCTTTGTGATTAAAACACATAAAACAATCAGCAAATCCTTTTAAAAAAGCATTCATATGTATGTGAGTGAACCAGCTCTGAATGATCTGTAATGTGAGATAAAAGATGACATTTTAAGATCTCAAATGCCTATGGCTTCCTTCCTCCTCATTCCACTGTGTTGCATCAGAGACCCACTCATGCATACTATTCAGGGCAGCATTTATAAGACTGAAAGCTGGTGCTACAACACGACCCGAGATTGTAGTCAACAACCTCAAATGTCACAGATTTTCTCCGCCTGTGCGTGCATGATGTGAACTTTGAAAGTGGCTTGCATTGAGTCTTTGAGTTTCAGGGAGATGATTTGTTACTGAGATTATCACAATGTGAATTTTCCTTTTCTGTCGACGTGCGAGAGACATCCTGCAATGTCAGCTCACACTGAGCACTGTGACATTTGTGACTGATGGTGATGTATTCGGGAGGAGGCTTGTTATAGATGACACATTTCCTCTCTTCTGATCTCTCCACAGGGACCGCCCAAGCCAGTTGCCGTGGAACCCTGTTCAGGGGGGAAAGCAGCGGTGCTCACAGTGCTAATGTGCCTCCCAAGAGGGGCATCTGGTGTTCCTCCCCCCGGCCAGTCAGGTCAGTTATTTTGAAAGGTGTCCTAAAATATGTCCCCACTTTACATGTACATGTACCTTGTCTGGAGCTCAATGGTGAAGCATGGGGCTCGAAACCCCAAAGTAACGGTTTCAGCCAAATCCATGAATGTACCATAGTGCAGTTTTGTTCGCAGACAATTATGCAGACACAAATTAATAATATTTTGATAATATAATAATTTGTGTCAGTTAAAATAAACAAAAGCCCCATACCAAGAAAGATAAGCCAGCAAAAAATATCCTCTGTTTATTCTAATCCTACATAAGTCTGTCGCTTTAAATTCTTGAGCTCATTAAAGCTAAATGGATTCTGATTGGGCGTCAGTGTTTGTAACATTCATCAGCTGGGAAAAAAAACTTTCTGGAAGTGATTCCAATGATGTAA
This sequence comes from Enteromius treurensis, assembly GCA_032275025.1. NCBI lineage: Eukaryota > Metazoa > Chordata > Actinopteri > Cypriniformes > Cyprinidae > Enteromius > Enteromius treurensis. The sequence continues at coordinate 9,736,772 of JAUCMU010000021.1, read as the reverse complement.
TTTCTTTGTGCCTTTATAGTTATAGCTGTGGATTTTTTATATTGAGAATGATTTTTATAGTTAGCGACCTTGGTGTGAACAGGCCTTAAGTGCCTCGTTGTTCTGAAATTCTTACCGGTATTAGATCTTGCCAACAATGATAAGATAAAAGATGGCTAATTTAGTCTAAGTTATCTGGTTGAAACACTAATGCTGCAAGTGAATGCTACAAATGAATTTAGGCATCACAGTATCATAATGTACAGTATGAAAAATAAAAATTCATTTTGAAAAGATTGAAGTTATCAGTGGCTTAACATTATTGAATAATTAAATTAATTACTAGGGTGTTCGTTTTTGAAGAATTTTGTAAAATTATAACTAAACAAATTCCATTATTAGTACTTTTGTAGATTACATTTAAAAGGTTACACCAAAGGTAATCTAAATGTAAAAATCTAATAATTGATAATACACACATATTGGCCGATACTAATATAGTTAATATGTAATGTGATTTACCTCCATGTAAGTTTATCCCTAGCATAAAATTTGACTGAAATTTAAAACTCTTGACATGGTACAGGCAGTTTCTGAGTTAATGTTTTACACCGAATTAACATGCCCGCTGCTCACTTATTATGTTGCAGTGTGGTTCATTCCCCATGTGGGAATTAATTTCATGCAGGAAGTCAGAGAAGTTCTCCAGCATTCCCCTGGTGGTCTGATGTAAGCTTGTCTATGACTGCAGGTCATATCCTTTTACACCACTTTGGCTTACCCCAGTCTGAATGTCTCCTGACTATAGCCTGAATAAAAAAAAAGGCTTAGTCTGTTACAGCTTATTGGACCAAGAAAATCTGAGGAGACATTGTACCTCTGATTGTCCTTGACTTTGAGACAAGGGATGGTCTTGTTCCTTTGGGTAACAAACACAGCCTTTACAAACGTACAAACAAAAAAAGAATCGATTCAATAATAATGGTGTCTAGTTTCGATCTTTTTTCCCCCCATCTTTGTCTTTCACCTTCAACTGACAGCACCTTTTCAGAGAGCACCAACTGACATATCACACACGCATATGTTTAGACGGCAGTGCTTTAAAAGCCATGTCAGCTCGAGGTCTGTCTCATAGACCTGACTTTAAGAACTACAGAGTGATAAGACTGGGCTAAGAAAAAAAAAAACCTTTTACCTCATCCTCTCCTCTGCACTCCCATCAGTTAACATGCTGCTTTATGGGACTTTGTCCCTTTAAGCTTGACATCCTCCCCAGAAACTTGACTGATCTGGAGAAATAAAACAACTTTTGTTTCCGTAAAGATACTCTAATAGCTTCTCTTTTGTTTGACGTGTACAAAATAAACGCAACAAATAACAGCACATAAGAAAAACAACAACTGATATGCACAAAAAGAGTATTTTGGTGATATCTAAAGAAGGCTGGATCTGTCGAGACAGAGCTTTGTAATTTCATGGCACTGAAAACTTTAGAGTGGCTTCTCGCTGGGCTGTTGAAGTTCGTCATGAGCACTTTTGGAGAAAGGTAAATCAGATATAGAGTGAGAAATAAAAGGAGAAAGAGGCTGAGGGGGAAAAATGCTGAGACTTCTGAATCAACAAAGAATAGTTTTGGAAAGGAGCACAGGAGCTTTGTGCACAGATGTCGCTTTGTCGTCAAAGAGCTTTGTTTTTGTTCGTCTTTTTGGAAGTTTCACAGCAGGATGGATGTGTAGGTGTTTGTCTGCTAGAATAAAGTGGTGCATCACCTTCACAAAGCAGACCAATCTGTATTTGACTGATGTAGGAGCTTGGCGAAGAACAGGCCGCTTTTGTCAGCTGTCACCCTGCTCTGTCTGCACTTCTACCTGGTGTGATGCGAGTGTGATCCTGAAAGCATGGTACTTTTTTCTTCTGAAACAGCCTCCCACTCGACTTAGTGCTGGGACACGATAATGAACACAGCCAGCAGACAGTCGCTGATCGCTTCTAACCGTATTGATTATATTATATTCAGAGGTCCTACGAGATTTATATCATGCCGAAGGTCTCTCTCGTTCTGTGCTTGGCTAATAAAATCAACTGGATGTTCATTCATTATATGGATTTATGATCATACAGTGGGTACGGAAAGTATTTAGAACCCCTTACATTTTTCACTCTTTGTTATATTGCAGCCATTTGCTGAAATCATTTAGGTTCTTTTTTTCTAATTAATGTACACACAGCAGAAGATTAACAGAAAAACACAAAGGTTACAAAAACATTTCTGCTGCACTTAATGTTCCTAAGAGCACAGTGGCCTCTGGTCGTGTTTGGGATGATCAGAACCCTTCCTACAGCTGAGCTGTCGGGGGAGAAGAGCCTTGGTGAGAGAGCTAAAGAAGAATCCAAATAACAATGTGGCTGAGCTCCAGATATTCGGTCAGGAGACGGGAGAAAGTTGTAGAAAGTCAACCATCACTGCAGCTCTCCACCAGTCGGGGCTTTATGGCAGAGTGTCCCGACGGAAGCTTCCCCTCAGTGCAAGACAAATTCAAGCCTACATGGAGTTTTATTAAAAAACACCTAAAGGACTCCTAGATGGTGAGAAATAAGATTCTCTGGTCTGACGAGACCAAGACTTGAGAACTTTTTGGCCTTAATTCTAAGCGGTATGTGTGGAGAAAACCAGGCACTGCTCATCATCTGCCCAATACAGTCCCAACAGTGAAGCATGGTGGTGGCAGCATCATGCTGTGGGGGTGTTTTTCAGCAGCAGGGACAGGACGACTGGTTGCAATCGAGGGAAAGATGAATGTGGCCAAGTACAGGGATCTCCTGAAGGAAAACCTTCTCCAGAGTGCTCAGACTGGGCCGAAGGTTTACCTTCCAAGAAGACAATGACCCTAAGCACACAGCTAAAATAACAAGGAGTGGCTTCACAACAACTCAAGTAACACAAGTGACTGTTCTTGAATGGCCCAGCCAGAGCCCTGACTTAAACCCAATTGAGCATCGCCGGAGAGACCTAAAAATGGCTGTCCACTAACGTTTACCATCCAACCTGACAGAACTGGAGAGGTGTGAATCCAGGTATGAAAAGCTTGTTGCATCTTTCCCAAAAAGACTCATAGCTGTATTCGATCAAAAGGGTGCTTCTACTAAATACTGAACAAAGGGTCTGAATACTTGGGACCATGTAATATTTAAGTTTTCTCTTTTTGATAAATCTGCAAAAATGTCAACAATTCTGTCAATATGGGGTGCTGTGTATACATTGGCTGCAATATAACAAAGATGAAAAATTTAAGGGGGTCTGAATACTTTCCGTACCCCCATGGATAAGTGATCTTCTGTCCATCTCGTTAGGATTTCAGTGGGAAAATGTGCATGTTCGGCCTTGTGAAAAACCAAGTCATTTTGGCAAAGCAATGTAAAGAAAAAATATAGAGATGTGCTTTTATTTAATTTATCTCCCCATTTTTTTTTTCTTTACATCAAAATAATACCACGCTATTTAAAATAGGATAAAATAAAAATAATAATAAAATAAAATACTACAAGCACATATCTCCATATTTTACACATCATATATCCAAAATGATTCCATGTTTGAAATAAAATAAAATAATTGTATTGTATATATAATTGTGATCATTTCTTTGCAAAATAATGTGGCAATATGTGCTTATTTTATTTCAAACATGAAAATAATTGGCTACATATTTTATTTTGATGTAAATATCTATTTCTGTATCTTGATATATACGATGTAAAGAATGTGGAAAATGTGCTTGTAGTATTTTGTAGTATTTTAAATAAAATACAATTTTGATCTCTTTATCTCAACAAAATTATTCCATGTTATGTAAAATACAATTACTACAATAATAACTAAAATAAAGTTTAAAAAAAAATACTACAAGCACATGTTTCCACTTCATTTACATCATATTTATCAAGATACAGAAATAGATTTTTTAAGCATCAAAATAAAATAAAATATGTAGCCAATTATTTTCATGTTTGAAATAAAATAAGCACATATTGCCTTTTTTTTTCTTTTGAAATGATCACAATTATGTATACAATCTGAAATCATGTAATTTTAGCAGCTCTGTAGTTTTAAATGCTTTTTTTTTTACTGTAGCAGACATTTATGAGTTCGGAAAGTTAGCTCTTTTATTCCACAACTCCCACGATCTGACCTATTAAAAAAAAATAAAAAATCTAGCAGCTGTTTTTTTTTTTTGTTATACACTGCTGACCCATTATTACTGGCTCACATCCAATGCTTTTTGACCCGAATGGTGAGTAGTTTAAGTTCATGCAAAACCAGCTCTAAAAGCACTCCAGTAGTAGGCGTACACCGCGCGCCTCAAACCCGAGAACCGTTCCGTTGACAGACATGTAGTTCTCACATTCCTCCCTGCAGCCCAGGTGTGATGGGTAATAAATCGATGCAGGCCAGTGTGTAACTGTCTGAGGCTCAGGTTGTTCGTGGATGTAAATCCTCTTTGCCTGAACGCTTGAAGCTCCGGCTTCACACTGATGTGCTGAATTCAATTCCTTTTGCCCTGGCCTGTCTGAAGTAATGAATTGTTCCCCTCCGATAATTGTATTGCTTCAATAGCAGGAAGGGAGCAGTGCCAGACTAGCACAGAAGTGGCCGTTGTGTTTTATAGGATGATTTGTGAGAGGCTGCTTTGAAAAATGGCTTTGGGGTTTTGACCACAGCAGTCCGTGACAGAATCCTGGCGCGAAATTTAGGGTGCTAGGAGTCGAGCTCACTTCATACCCCCATCCTAGAATGAGAGAAAAGTGGCTACAGCGATGCTTTTTTGAAACCAGCGACCTTGGTGATGAACAAGACGTAGCTTCTGAGTCTTCCAAGGTAACATCTTTATGCATGAACAGTCAGGAATCCTTCTTTAGAAATAAACGAGCTGATAGTTGTTCTTTTGAAAGAGATAGCTTTAAGTTACCATTGTCCCTTTTTTTTTTTTCAAATAACTTTGCTTTGACATGTAAATGAAGCACTTTTGAATGCTCTCTGTGAGTCTGCACTGCTCCTCTTCTGACCCTCGGCTTGCTTTGTTGTGTGTTGTCTGCAGGTATAGCCATCGCCAGCGCTCTTATCGACACGTCCCAGCAGAAGCCCATGGACTTCAAAGAGAAAAGCCAAGGCTTGAAGAACCGCAAACCTCTGCCTCCCGCTCACCAGGGCACCTGTGTTTGAATCGTCTGCGGTCTCGGTGGGCTGTCCTTTACCAGAGCGACCTCCTCTCTTGTGCTGCTTCAAGCAGACGGCGGCCTAGAGCGGCCCCATGTGAGGGGATTATTTAGGCAACAGAGTGCCCTCTATTTTCACTCCACATTCACTTTATCTCTCCACGTCATAAAAAGATCTCGTCCGTTTCAAACGACCTTGCCATCACCACCTGCTCAAGTTCAAACATTACAAGTTTGACTGGCTTCTTCTTGAATCATCCGAAACTGTTGAGCCCTCATTTGGTCTTCTCAAGGCATTCTCAACATCCCTCCCATCAGCTTTACACCAAGCACAGATGTGCCTCTAGCATGGTTTGTACATTTTGGACCAGAGTGTCTTGCTAAACCAGAAGTAGCGTTCTGGCAGTCTCTTGACGGTCGCTGGTTTTGTGTACGGGTTCCTCACCTATTTGTATGCTCGCCAACTAGACTTATGTTTTTGCTCAATTTTTAGCTCTTTCGACATTTTATTTAAGAGATGGACTATAGACATGTTTGCCATGGCGTGGAAGCTGTCTGTCGTGTAAGCTAATGACGTTCTGCTGCTGGTAGCTTCATGCTTGGTAAACTTGTGTTAGAAAAGGATCACATCCGTTTTTAGCTAAATAGGTTTCACACATTTCATACTTATGCTCTTCTTGTGAAGACTTTGCATGAACCACTCACACTATGCTTGAAACTTGTAAACACGAAGAACGTCTCCATGTCGCTGCACCATAATATAGAGGAGCCACCTGGTGCGGGTGAAACTGAGTGTGAGTCGTAAATCGCAGAGATAAGTCGGACTCTAGTTGAGAGATGGAATCGCGCCTCGCCGAACTGACAAACCTGGAGAATTTACACCAGAAGCCCCATCTCAACGGGTGTATAGTATTGTTAAGGAAATGCTAGGGAACTCTTTGATGATCTTTGTTTTTATTGTCGTTTTGCAGCGGTACAGATTTCAATGAGCAGTGACTCATAAAATTGCAGTAACGCTTCATCTCTTTATAAGGAACTTTTTGTATTCTTAAGTTTCACATATTGTGAATGTCAACCGAGTCCTCTCAGAACAGGTTAACCAGGATTCACCATACAACTGGATCTTCTGAAGTCCTCAGCCTTGCTCAAACACAGCGCCAGGACCGAGCCTGATCCCTCCGCGGGTGAAACGGGGCATCCGGGTGACTTATTTCTCTCTCTGTGGCTACAGCAAAAAGTGTACAGCATCCTAATCATCACTCGTTTGCTTTAGATGGACTTGAACATGTGAATCTAATGTGAATCGCTCTTTTTCTCTTCACGTAGCTACTTTAATGTTTTTGTTTGTATTTTTTGCTGGTTTTAATAAAGGATATTAAAAGGTCAATAGGTATTTTAGGGCCACCCTCTGTACATGATGGTGATGAGAAATAATCATGTCTTTTACAATGTTTGTGAAAAAAAAAAAAGAAATGTTGAATTGTTTTTGTAACTAATTGATTCCTGTGTAATACCTCTGTGATTTGATTCTTAGGTCACTCGCGTAATTAACTCAATTCATGTTAGTATTGTTTTTAAGGTTAGATGTAAACTAAAGCTGCTCATCTAAAGATTATTCTGGGCATTTTTGAACTTACTTTTCAGGTCATGGTGTGTAAGGAATTTAGTTTCTGAGCTATTTTTTATCTTGAAGTAAGAGATCGTCACGCAGGATTACTACAGACCGATTACACAGGAATCATCTCACTGTACCTGAGAAAAAAACAAGATTCATTCATCCCTCAGTGCATATCATTAATCTTCATTGTATTTTAAAGATGAATGGAAAAATAAAACACTTGAATATTCAGAAGCTCATGGATCATTCCGGTGCCTATGAATATGTTGAGCTCGTCTCACAGCTTTCGCAAAATCAATCATTTGGTTGTTCTCATTGCTGTTCGCAAAAACCACCAATGTTAAAATGCCTGTTGGTTGCAGAAGATACACCAAAAATGTACAAATGCATAGATGTATTATCTAACTGCTGTATAGGTGTAAAACAGGTTAGCTGCGTAATCTGTAAAATAAATGTGTAGTTATAATACTATCCTTGCCGATCAAAACTAATGTCATGTATTTGAAAGTATTTTAGTTTCATTCCAGAGCAACTCTTATTAGTCTCGGAACTGCTGAGGCAAGAAGACCTCTGCCTGTTAAAACATAGTCAACTGTTTTTTTTTGGGTTTTTTTGGAGGCTGATCTGATCTGAGCCTGTTATGCCTGACATGCAAAGCAAATATCTGTGTTCTGTAATATGGTTTTAGTGGCCCATTATTCTACCACAGTCAAGGGGTGTTAGGCAGCGATCTGAAGTGGATTGCCGAAAACCCACAGCTTTGAGTGCCTTTGCTTTCATAAAACGGCAACAACAGCAATATGATAAAAACGCCAATGTTCAATTGATACAATTCATCCATCAAGTAGTTCATTAGCCTAACTGTAGGCTGTTTACCATTTACCATTGCCAAGCAACATTACAATCATAGAGAGAGCAGCTTGGCACAATATGCAAACAAAGTGTTCATGTATTGAATAGTTCTGATCTTGGCCCTTGATTGACACTTATGAAAACATGATTAAAAGACCTTTTAATTACCCAATGTGAGATCAGTAATAAATTCTGTTCTCCTTATCATAATACAATACCATACTGTGGTAACAGAGTTGACGTTTTTAAAAATAACTCTTGGTGTAAGAAGATTCAAACATTTTCTAAGAGAGAGCACAGATACTTCTCAGTGCTTCCGATCTTATCGGTGAGGGAAAGTGACATCATTTCCTGTAAGTTCCGCAATTCCGAGAGATAACTCAACCTATGGACCCTTTTCACAAGAATAACTTACATCAGCATCGTACTGTAAATCCTCAAAAGGTTATGTTATTTGTTTTTTTTTTTTTTTTTTAAATGTATGTGAATTTATAACACCATTCTTTGTATTATATTACCTTTGCATCAAATTACTAAAAGATAGTTTACAAGAGTCTCTCTTTAGACTGCCGTTACCAGTCTCTCTCTATTTTTTTTTCTTTTTATTGGAAGTCATGAAAACACTATCATTGAGTTTTTCTTTGGCTGTTTATTTTCTTTTTATCAATTTAAAGGAAAAAAAGGGTGTGGTAAATAAAATGAATAAACAGTTTCCAAAAGAAAAATATATAACATATTTTGATTGAACATTGAAACATGATCACAAAAAATACACTAATGTGGATAGGAAGAAATCTGCTATTTAAGACACTTAAAATAAATAACACGGAGGTAAAGTTTGATGCTAATTACTGATGTTACTCAACAGCGGCCAGTAAGTTAGGCTTAAGATATAAATTGTGGTTGGTGTCCAGAATGTTACATTTTAGTTACAAGTGGAAAGTTCCTGAGGAGTTACCATGTACATGTTAGTGCACTGGTGCACCAACTTCCATCCAACTCCTCCTACACATCCCTAAATCTATCCATCTCCACCCCCTGGATTAAATAGTTCCAATATTAATGTGCAACCATAACACGCATACAGATGGCTTAAACCTTTTAGCAAAAATTAAATATAAATCTTAACTATATTGAACACTATTGAATGTTTTTATCATGATTGAGGTTTGCCACAACTAAGTATTAGTCCCCACATTTGTCATTAAATCAATTCAAATATAGAGCTAAAGCACAAAACAGTGAGACATGTTTTAAATAATAAACCAAGACTATAAAACGTGGTTCTCCCAATCTAATTTTAAAGCCACGATTTGATACATTTTCTAACCCAAATTAGGGTTGATACATGATGTGCAATGACTATGCTAGATCCCTGAAGGTTGTGCTGTTTCATATAAACCTTTTTTTTCCCATCTGCCTCACAGTGACAGTCACCAGACCTGGCTAGTCAGTCAGTCTGCTCAGGTAGGTGCGCAGTACAGGCTGACATAGACGGAATGAGCTGTCACAGCTGACTAATGCACATAAAGACACTCAGGGGAGACGTATGGATAACTCCTCGCAGATCTGCGTGTGTATGTGTGTTTTCTTCAGCCTGCTGACGGGAGACAGCCGTAACATCATGCCATGTATCAAAGGCAGTGATGGATAAGCCTGGCTTGTTTTTGCATTTTCCATGTCAAAGCGTTCCTCACTGTCTTCTGGAAACCGTTCAATACCAAGCCTGCTCATTAGTCTCTGGACAACGCTGGCTGAACTCGTGATAACATTTGAATTTGTGATCGGCTGAAATCAGTGTCGAAAGCGATGACAGCACGGGGAGTGTTAAAAGAAATATAAAATCACCCAACGATCCATTTTCCTCCTCCTAGTGCTTCGGACTCCTCTCTTCGCCCATTTTTCACCTGATCCTTTCTTCTGATGAGCACTTGAGACGTGCCATTTCCGTATGGATGAATCTGTCAATATCAGTCGTATAAGTCAATGGTGGGGGAGTCGTGGAGTGTGTATCCGGTGAGGCCGTATATCTCTGGGTGTGTCAGTGGATGAGTGCTGTGAGAGATGCCTCGTGCCTTTATTGCTTTTAGTTGGCAGGAAATGCCCAGCATATATCAAGGCGTCTGGCGCTAACATTAAGAGATATTAATAAGAATGCGGCCTGTAGGTAATACAGGAGGTGAGAGAGAGAATGAGTGATGGTTATGGATAAATCATTCATCTTTATGATGTTTGTAACACCGAGACCTGCAAGGAGGAAGATGAGTTTACCAACACCGGCGCGTGCTTTTCTGGGACACTTTATTTTACCTGGAGCTAATTTTATGTTCCTTTTTTATGTAAGCATTGTACTAAAAAAGAATGTTCCTGATTAAAACGTGGCATGACATAAATAGACGCACAAAATAATCTCTATTTTGTACATGGCATACAGTTAAATATAAAAGTAATATTAATTATAGCATCTTTTTGTGAAGCTGCATATTATGGAGTGCTGGAAATGAGTTAGCATTTTAGCTTTGGTCCAGCTTTTGTCTTGAATACAAGACAATTCTGAATGCGTTTTTGGTTAAACAAGGTCAGAAATTATGTCTGTGGTTAACACACAATATATAGGATGACATTTATTATCCAGGAGAATCTCACAACCCTCCTTGTGTTTGTGATTTAAAAAAATATATACTGTATAGAGACCAAAAGAGTTGCCATAGGCTTAGTAGTGGAGATAATGAGCCTTTGCAATCGAGATGCAGGCCTAGTTTATTTATAGCATTTTGGTGCTGCATAAAGGCTTCAAAATTCTGCTTGTGTTTGTTTGTAATGATTATCACGGAGAACATTAGATTAGCTTTAAGTGAGAGTCGGGTAGAATGAATAAGCACAATTAAATAAATAAAAAATAACCTGTATGATAATCTACTGCGAATTGGCAGAAGACAAATGAAAAAAAAATGCAATGGTCCTATCTCTAAAGGTCAGCTGAAGTATCACAAAGCTGTCGTAGTGCGCATTTCAAATGCATCCGTACTAGTTCAGGATCACGAACCATGCGTGAGAGATAACAACGTGAGAAAAAAATCAGACCATACTGAATTTATGCTTTACACACAAATACTACACTTTCTTTGAATTTGCCGTAGGCTCCCCAAAATAAGGTTTTAGACTAAACCTGACTCGGGGAAGGATCTCAACTAGCTACTGTTAGAAAGCAATAGAGATAAATCCCACAGGAATTATGCCTGTAAAACAGACATGCACCTAGAATAGTACTCCTATTTCTAGAATAAAGATTTGGACTGCTTTACTGCATGGCATAATCGTAACATCCTGCCCCATACACTTCCACAGCAAATGCGTTACCCTGTGTAACTTTTTTTTTTTTTGTCTGGAGAAAGAGTTTTGTTTTTTCTCCCAAAGTTCCCTTTAGAAGTAAAACATGCTTGTGGTCAATAAATAAAGATAATCCTTTTCCTTAGATTTCTTTGGTTCCTTTCAGGAAAACGATTACTTCTGTGGTGCAGAAGCGCAAGTGTGCGTGTCTCTTTTATTCCACCTTGTTTTCTGGAGGCTTGTTTCAATTCTTTTTTTATTTGAACTTCTGAAATAATCAGCGGACACAAAACCTTTCTGAAACTGAATGCCTCCAATCCTGCTGATCCTGCAGAAGACATGAATACTCCCTCTGAATTGTCATCCTCCTGGCATTATTTCCCTTCTGATGTCGGGTCATTTTTTCTGCTTGATTGCAAATTACACAGACAGAGCTCATCTGGTCACAAAGCTGATGCTTGTCTTTCTGTACTCAAGGCCCCTTAAAAGAACTATGCAGAAACCAGACATTATGCCTAATTGCCTTTGGTAATAACAAAGGACCTCCTATGTTCGGCTCCCCTCAGCTGTCCTGTGAGTCACGTCCCTGTCCCATCTCAGTGTCCCTTTGCCCACTTCCGTCTTCTCTTTGCTTTCAAGCTATGAAACGGCCCATGACTAATCGTCGTGTACAGCATGTTGAGAGCGTGCTGGGCATAGGTCTACCCTTTCACCTTTCCACTCTCACATATGAAATATTTCACAAGTGGACCAGAGTAACCATGGACTTTCGACTATAATTCTCGTTTCAAAGGTCAGAGTTCAGAGATCACATGTGACAAGCACATACATCTTAAGAAACGACATGAAATCCATCACAAACAAAGTTAGATGTGGCCACACTTGGGGTTCTTGACTGACCCTTTCTCCCCTATTAATATTTCCTGTCTATGAAATGATTTTCAAATAATATCCAGTGATTTTTAATTATAATATTTTAGTTGGAATGCCCATCCCTGCTATCTATCTATCTAGGGACAATGTGCACTGGTCAACGTTCAATTAAATTTGCGCATCAATAAATGCACTTGCTAAGTTAATAAAATTAAACCATTGGTTAAGTTGGATTTGTTGCTGAATAGGTTTTAGTGAATTCGCTCCTCAAACTTTCTAGTAATGTGAAAATCTTTAGGAAGTCTCACATCATCTTGGCATTATCAATGAATCAAATCACTAACCGGCTATTACCTGTGCCCTTCTGTAGATTTGAAGGAAATCAATAACAAACAGCCCCTGAAACCCTGACATTTACCACAAATAAGATAAAAAGTACAGTCATTTTTATGAAATGGTAAAAGCATTTTGAAATTATGTTCACCAAAAGAAAAAAAAGAGCAATGTTGCCAGGCCCCAAGGTCAAGGGTGAGGTAATTAGATACGAGTTCCTCTCTGAGAGCAGACAGTACACACTGATTACATTGTTCTGTATCTTCTGTGCCTCTCTTTTATTTGAGGAACACAATTATTGTAGTCTTTCACTGCGGTTCGCGTGCGGCTGTGCTTGTTGTGTAAAAAGGACGTATTCTAAGGTATTTTTTTAATCAGTCTGGCTTTCTTATTCCAGATTTATCTGAAACAGACCAGACACCCATTTATTTGATACCGTGTCATTTGCTTTTCATCCCTGCTTCATAGCTCATATTATGCTTGATGCAAATCTGCGACGCTCCCCAATTACAATGGCACGCTGTGCTCCCTTTCTTTCGAACAGACTTCGCAGCCACTGACGCTCCGCTCGAGCGATTATTAAATCTCGCCTCTCAGCGTTCCTTGTTTCCTACCGTGCAAATTTCTCATAAATTCACTTTTTTTTGTTTCACAGTGTGACACAGCTAATAAATCCCCTACCGATCTTTTGGACACATGTTCAATCATCATGTCTGAAGCGGTGGCTGGTGTCAAGAAACACCACGTCCTAGTACAGCATGTTGAGTGAGTTCTAGGTGAACGGGTTGCGTCCTTGTGTGTTATTGTCCTGGGGAGAGTGGACTGATGTGATCCGACTGACAATCATGTCCCTATTATCGCTTAATCCTGCCTGCTAGGAGTGAAAGTTAATCCAGCCTGATAAAATGGCCAAGAACAGTCAAACTGAGGTAACAGTTGAAGCTGAAGCATGTATGATGGCAGCACTGGCTTCTTCATTTCTACTGTTAGTTAATGCTTTAGGCATCATGACATAGATTTTTCTTTTTTCTTTTTTTGCAGTATTTATGTAATCATGCTTTTTACTGCTGATTGTTAAATTTATAATCTGTAAATTTCAATTGAATTTAAATGGTAATGCTTATGACTATAATGTGTTGTGAAGTGACAAACTGTTTGTGTTTGTACTGGAAGTCTATTTTAAAAGTCCAAGTGAAAAGTTGATTTCCAGTATGGTCGTCCTCTCACATCTACCAATAAGCGCTCGATCTGTGCATATTTCCCTCCTGATTCAGACCAGATGACTTTGTCACTGGAGATAGCATTATTATAGATAAACAACTTGTATTTTTAGCTGAAAAAAATTATGGATTTGTTTATTAGAAACACAGTTTTCACTTCATAAGATGCTAACTCATGAGTGGTTTTGTGGATTATTGTTATGTTTTTATTAGCTGTTTTGACTCACACAGCACCCATTCACTGCTGTGGATCCTTTGTTGAGTAAGTGATGCAATGCTACAGTACAATTCTCCAAACCTGTTCTGATGAAGAAACAAACAGGGTGAGTAAATGTTTAGAAAATGTTCATTTTTGAGTGAACTATTTCTTTAACAGTAGATAAGATAAAAACACAGTTCATGTAAAACTGTTAATGTATATGAAGTAATGTTAACATATATTTAAACTGGAAAACTGTAAGCTGTTACGACTAACACTCCTTTTTGTCAGAAAAGACATCTGACTTTTTTTTTTAGGGCTTCTGAGCTGGTTAGTGACTTTTGAGTCATCAGTCAAACTGACAGGACTTGACTAAACCACAAGGGCTTTTTATGGCTTCCTGTTCATGTGTCAAGTTTAATGTTGTAAACTGGAAAGCGTATAACTATTTTTTGCCCGTGAAGGACATACTGGCATAGTGAATCTAATAGGGCTAATCCATAAGAGATGTAGACACTCAGTTTATCTCCTATTTTAGTAATGAGAATCCAAGAGCGCTTCAATTATAGTCTTTACACATTTACTGACACTGGCAGCATGTCTGGTTTAGCACTAAATGGCACAGTCTGCCAGAGAACTGTCTGATGTGCACTTCAATGCTGAATACTTTTGAGCTCAGGGGTTTTAACACCTTCTGATGCCCTAAACCTCCAAATATAATCATCCATTTTATTTCTCTTTCAAAAAATATTAGCATAAATATTGACTTTGACACTGTTTGTGTTATACTGTATATACAAGTACTTCCATTCAGTTTTGGGGTTTTCTGATTGTCTTCTATGCTTACAAAAGCTGCGTTTTTTTTAAATCAAAAGTACATATTCAGACATATTTTCTTATGCATGTGAACAAATGAAATAGAAAAAAAGAGACAAGTTAAAGGCCTTCTTTAGTTTGTTTAATGTAAGTTTCTCTTTGCTCTTGCATGTCTTACAGCCCTGTTCTATATACGTACATATTTATATTTCTTTTTACAGCTAACCAGTACAACAACAATGCAGAAATGAGACTTGGAGAGTACTTCTTTCAGATGAGCATAAGAAACCGTTCTCACTGGATGTACATAAAGCACATTTGACATATACTGGACTGTGGTATCAACCCTCGTAGTTACTTATGATTTTCATCACTAAAACTTAAGTCATATTTCACACAACAGAGGTGATACAATAGCCGAAAAGGTTTCCTAGATTAGAAATAAACTTCGAGAAGCATCATATGGTAATTGTAAACAAAGATGGTATTTACAAGTAAATATAGAAGATGAATGGCATGTCCCAAAAGTTTTCAAAATAAGCTAATGGGTGCTAAGCACTCATTCTCATGGTGTGTTTCACCGGAGAGGATAAGAGCTAAAATAGATGTGACATTTACAAATTTAAAGGAGTCTAGAAACTCAAAAAAAAAAAAAAAAAAAAAACTGGCTGTTTTGACATGATAAAGCGTCGTGTCTATCCTGATGTTCGTCTCCTATACCGTATCATCTAAGCTGGAGCACTGCAAAAAGTCACTGCCACTTTGAGGGAGAATGGAGTCTGTAGGTCCTAATAAGGGACAGGAGCAGCAGGTTTTGCTGATAAGCCTTAAAAAAAAAAAAAAAAAATCTGCATTGCTTGACACTGTTTGAGTACAAATTGGAGTTTGCAGGCTTTCCAGTGGCATCAGCTCAGAGAAAATAATTATCTTCTGCAGCATCCTGGTATGCAGAAGCTGCGTCAATCTTTGAACTGTCAGAAGTGGTTCTGGCATCTCCACGCATCTCTGTTTTCTCGACCAGATCTCGCTGTGATGGTAGAAAAAATTGCAGCATAATGCGCCACGTATAAGAGTTCGGGCGACACCTGTTTGCAGAAAGTTTTTCGCAACAAAAGTAATCCTAGATGACCTTCCACTGACAGTCAAATGTTTGTCCGTTATCTCCGATAAGTGAGAAAGAAAAGCAGGTGGACCAAGAATAGTTTCATCACACTGAAACACCACAGCGCGCACAGAACCACTTGCGGAAAAAAACTCAAAATACAACATTTTTTGTATGGTACAGAGGCAACGGCAGCAGTCCAGCAGCAGGTCTGATCGGTGAGCGGCTATAATGTCTGTGGGGCTGTTAGAAGAACTGAGAGCAGAGACAGCACAGTCCAGTCCAGCAGGCAGACGGCAGTAGTGGAGCTCCCAGCTATTGCATTAAAGCTACTGGGGTCATTCAGCTGCGGATCCTGTGGAAAAAGGTCATGTTTTTATTTTGTTAGTCATTCTGACATTTTCTGAATGTTTTGTTCTTAAAGCTGTGTATGCCTTAAAATCTCAGTTTAGGCAACATGTGCATTTTAAAACACTTTTTTAATGTGATTTACATAAATAGTATACATTTATTTTATTACTTTTATAATTCTCTCTTTTGTGACCAGTCTAAAATACAGTCACAATTACAAGAATTAAATATACAACGGATAATTATGAGGAAGTAGGGACTTATTTCTAAAAATTGTGAATATATCACAGTTGTGACATTGTTACAGTATGGACGCAGTTACAAGATATAAAATCTAAAATCTTACAACTGTGACCACATGTCAAATAAAATATGAATATGATAACTAGGAGACATAAAATATAAGAAATGAAGTCCTAACTGTGAGATACTTCAACTCATAATTACCCATTTTTTTAATTATTCTGAGGTGGGGTTTTCATATCTTAGCATACCTTTATGGAATCAAAAGAGATGTTCAAACAAGATAAGTTTTGCTTTTAAAAGAGCTTAATAAGCCCTAAAAACATTCTGATATACTTTATATATAATTCCACCTGCTTTACCTTTAAATTAAAACATAGTTTAGATTAAACAAGTTTAAATGCTGTCTCAAATATTTAGGAATAATCTAATTGGATACAGGTAATTTCATCTTAAATTATATCAAATTTAATAAAAAGAAATGTTGATGTAGTATAATAGTATAGTAAAAGCTGAAATTGGTAAAAAAAACATTACATTATCATGATTTATTATTATTAATTAACATTTTTTACAGTGCAATACAACGCAATGTCACAACGCTCAACAGCATCCGCATAGTGCATGATTGCATAGACAAAAGTGTACAAAATGCATCTTGTGTGAACAACCCCTATTGACTGAAAAAATTGTAGGTGAGTAGAAATGTATGGTTCTTACCACACAAAGAACATCCAGAGTAACATTACTTTTCAGTTTCTGAGCCTATAAAGAAAGAGAGAAAGAGGCCAGCTGAAATACGGGCTGAAAAGTCAATTACTTGCAAGAAGCTCTTCAAGGTTTTGTGTTATAAACCATTTCTCACACTGAAGCATTTCCATCCAGCAGCCCTTTAAACTGAGTCCAGTGCGACCTAAGTCAAGCACAGCTCCAATAAAGCACTGTAATTCACCACGGCAAATAGAGGTCATATCGTATTGGCCTCAAAGAGAAGAGGTCTTCTGAATGAGATGTAATGTTATGATAATGAGCCCCATAGCCCACACACAAACAGCACACGTACTGTACACAGCGCTGTGGCCAGGAGCTCTCTCTGAGGTCCTGCTTCTGCTCAAATCAATGTGCTGTGTGTGTTTCGCTGTGTGCAGGAGGCCAGTGTGTCTGCATTAATATGTGACACACCAATACATAACAGCCAGTTACATGAGATTCTGCTCTGTTATCCCGTTTCCCACAAGCACACACACACAGTAGTTGGTCTGTTGGAACGATAAAGTGATTCCTCAGAGAATCTGGAATATAATAAAGGTGCTGCACAATGGAGAGAGAATGGAGCTAATTCTCATTGTGGGATAGAATGATTAATAACCTTCCTGGAAGTCTATCTGACGAAAGAAACTCTGTCTACTAATAAATCATAATATTGTTATTGCTCCAATATGATGAATTGTTGTGCTATATCTGCAGGAGTGTATCCTGGTATTCTGTATTTGAACTGTATTTTGAGCTGCCGATTTCAGAGGAGAAGTTAAATACAAGTTAAGCTTTATCAACAGCATCTAGCATGCTGTTAATTATAGAAGAAAGTAACTGACTGTCTCCAGGTGTGTAAGGCATTTATTAGATTCAAAATATTAAAAAGCCGGTGTGGGCAGAAAAACTGTATTCATCTGGGCTTTTATGTTTTTGGCTTAATATATATTGGAGGCTTGAGTTTTTATAAAGATCCACCTCATATTATGTTTTAATCAACGAATTATGCTCCACAGAGTATATTTATCCCGAATGAAGATCCATGTCTGTGTGTATTCCAGTGCTTTTAGAGACCGAGTGTGTGCCAGTCTTGAAGTTAGATTTGCAGATGATTGGTGAAGATATCTTTCCCTCAGAGAGATTGTAATGGGTGGGTATATCCTGCTTAAGGGTGTTCCTCATGTTAATGTGCCAGCCAATTAGCTCTGACATGACAGTTCTGGCAGTTTGATGTATCTCATTTCTACCCAGAGGCCCTACGTGTGCGTTATCACTGCAACAGCCCGCACCCATCAATCAAAAGTAAACCCTCATCTCACTCTGAGGCTCTGAAAATGAAAGTCATCGTATGCCAAGCAAAGCCTGAAAGCTTCCAAACAAGCTGCCGGCTGTTTGTAAAGTTGACGTAGGCTGTGCATCTTGAACCATCTGTGTGGGCCAACAGCGACGTATGTGTGTCTGACTGACAGCTGTCGTTCACCATCAGAGATGGTCATTATAGTGGAGATTCCAAAAACAGATTGGGCGTCTGGGTGACTTTTTACACTGCCTTTTTCACTGCACTTTCCTAATCAAGATTTGGTATAAACAAGTTAGATAAAAATATTGATTTCTGATGACTGTCAGAAATGAGGGTGTACATTTCTGTGAATATAACATGCTGCTCGCTTTCAGTACCTGCAGACTTCCACAGAAGCTGTAGAGATGGTCTGAGTTATTGTCCAGGTCGTTGGTGAGTGCTGGGTCATCCAGTGTGTTGGATGTCTTGTCCCGTCCTCTCTGTGGAGTGTAAGGATCAGGTGGAGTGGACACGATGGGAGGCTGGGGTTGCCACACACCAACATCTGTGCCATTACCAAACGCCTGGATGGCATTGCCTGTGTAAAGCAGAACTTGAATTGAATCAGTCACGCCAAGAGAACGTTAAATTGAAATGTAATAAAAAGTCATAGTTCTTAATTTTATTTTATTCTGGCTTTATTTCAATTAAAACATTTTTTTAAACTTTACCTTAATTTCCAAAATGCATTCTCAATTTAACCCTGTTTAAAAAAACAATTGATATTGACATTTCACTATCACATTATTGCCCTTTTGTTATCTACACCTATATTAAGAGCTTCTCTCTTCATCTCTTAATACTTAAGCAGATGAACTCTGATAAAGAGGCACTTAGCCTCGATGTGTAAGTGCAGTAAGACGTTCACTTACTTAGTTTCTGGGACCTTTCCGGTGATAAAACGGAGGAAGCCATTATGACTCAACTGCTATTTTAAATGACTTTATTCTGAAGAGCACTTTTGACTTCAGAGTCGGTTATTTACCTCTTGCCACAGAAAGCTAAAGGGCAAGTGGGAGATTATTGATGGGTACTCAGGTAAAGAATAAGCTGCATGTGTATTAAGTACCGTCTATTGACAGAGACGAGGGAAGGCTGACCTTATTATTTCCCTTAAGGCCGTGCAAGCTCATTTTGTTTCTTAAGGGTTAAAAACTCATAATTTTCCGTTGCATTGACTGTCATAAAAATGGATGTGTATCCCAAACATAATTCTGGATAGTTTATATACAGTAGATTTAAAGGACAGGCTTACAGGACAGATTCTTTAGGGGTTTTCCCTGATATAAAAATAGACGCCGCCAAGTGTTATGGGTATAGCTTCCGGTCTCATCCACGTCCAGCTATTTTTTTTTTATTTCCATCATAGTTTTTATGCACATTTTGGAATATCGCATTAAAAAAACACTGGATGGAAACGCTAAGATGTGCATACATTTTAAAAATGCGCATCAAAAACTTGTCCATAAACTAAGATGGAAACACATTTACTGAATAAACTCTTTCATGCATATTGGAAAAGTCATGTGACTATGACTTATGAGAAGGAATAACCTGAACGATCTCATTCACACAGCAACTATTTGTCGTTATGGTCACGCTGAAATAAATGAGTTGTAAAAAGTCTGTTGTCTACGTATTTCTGTCTTTACTCAACTGCATTCTTAAACGGCAGCATCGGCCTTCGAAATGACTGACCGCATTTATTATGTTTTGTGGAAGTAGGCTATATATTTAAAAATGATTATATTCAATGCCTTCTCCTATATTCTTATTGATATTTAGTGCTACAGTTTACCAGGAAATTACGTTTTTGTTCTCTTTGACTTGTTGGATGGAAACAGTGCTTTATTTGCATATGTTTTATGCAATATTCCAGTTTTGCGCATACATTTAATTTGAATCTTTGGATGGAAACATAGCTACTAACCTGTTGATGTATACCTCTATGACCATGGGTAAACAATCCCATGAACACTGAAGGTGAGTAAAAATATTGGTACTTCAGAACCAAGTCGAAAACCTGCGCTAACTACTAATTGAGCATAAACAATTAAAGTGATGTATATCAACATAAGTGTTGTGTGCATTAGATGTGATGATGCAAATGCATCCTAATAGACCTGCTGCTGTCTATAATGTCAGTAATGGGCCCTCTGTGATATACAAGTAATGGCATGTGTTCATTAAAAACTAGAAAGAGCTAAGAAAACATTTTGCTGTCTCATGCGGACAGTCTTTTCTCTTTCCCTCCACCTTGTCTCTATAGGTAAACACAAAAGACGAGAAGGTGTCAGATATGAAGTGTGAATGTGGCGTGACCTGTGTCTGTACTGCTGTATCATCCGGGCTGTCATCCTAAAGGCCATTGTCTCATGTAGACAAATCCTCCCTCTCATCTGCTCCCTGTCTATCTCCCTGCATCCAGTTCATCTAAATGGATGTTTTTGAATAACTCCCTGACAAAATAATGCATGCTTTCCCTACTCTTCCAGGCCCATGGACACCTGAGTAATGCTTTATTGCCTTATGTCAATCCCCCCTCTCAGCCGCACCATTTAAGAGGGATTTCTCTGTCTCTCGGCCGTCGGACTTCCCTGAACCGCACGGCAACACAAATCACAGAGATCAGATTTACTGGTGCAGACTGTGAATGATCATGAAGATGCAACGGAGCAGAATTTAGCTTTAGAGTCAGTCTTAATGGGCAAATTCTGTCAATCAGCGCTGAACGCCATGTGACCAATGATACAGCAGCAGCAGCGGCTGTGAATGAAGTCTACTCACGGAGACAACGATTGCTTGTGAAGAACTCTGTGAACTTGTCACACTCTGCTTTTCCGTTTCCACTGTTGCTGCAGTCACACCAAGGTGACACGCTGATGCCAGGGGCACGGAGGTAGTTCGGAGTCATCACCGTACCTGTGTCACACATGGCAAGGAGTTCAAAAGGTAATTTATGGTGGAAACAAGGTTTGTGTGTTTGTGTTTTAAAAAAAAAAACATGCTAGATAGGTAGTTAACTAGGGAAGATAAACAGTGCAGACAATTGCAGTGCCTAATAATAAATAATTAATAATAACATTTTATACTTAAAATTACATAACACAGATAACTGGTCCAAGTACATAACAATGTGAAATATATAGTGGCCCAAAACATTTACACGTTTAGAAGTGTTAGAAAGTAATTTCATTACATGTAAATTATTAAAGAGATAGTTCACCAACAAATTTTAATTACCCCATGATTTACTCATCTTCAAGCCATCATATGACTTTCAGATGAATACAATTGGAGTTATATTAAAAAATGTCCTGGCTCTTCCAAGCTTTATAATGGCAGTAAATGGGTGATGATATTTTGCAATCAAATAAAGTGGCTCCATCTACTTAATAAAGCCTTCTGAACAATGGCGGCGCAAGGGATTTTTCAGAGAGGTGGCACATTTAATTTTATTATACAAGCAAACATGGCACCATATTATACTTTTTTAAAAGTATTGTTGGGGCCTAAATCACAATGATGTTTAGTCATGATTCACCCTCATGTTTTTCAAAACTACTGTATGATAAAAAAAAGAAAAACTGAATTCATATCTTTCATTGCTGAACAAATTTATTTAAAGACCAGAAAATAATGTAAATTATGTAGGCTACTAAAATGCATTTTATTTTAAGTGCAAACAATCGGTCTCCAGGAACCAGGGTTTGTGCTGTATTCCTTGTCTCCCACTTTTTACAAAAGCTGTGCTATTTTTGGGAACAGCTCCGGTGAGAGTCGCGAGGGTTTGCGGTCTGAACATTATTGCATAGCTGGTATAGACACGATTTAGGTTCTTTTAGATCAATATTTGAGAAATTGTTTTCATCTTTTAAAAATGCAATTACAAGTGGGGTGGCCGTGATTATGTCCATGGTGACCGCGGCCACCCCTGGCTCCGCCACTGCTTCTGAAGGAAATAAATGTGTTTTTGTAAGAAAAATATCCATATTTAAAACTTTATAAACCCTATCCTCTAGCTTCTGGTAACTGTCGTACATGCCTTCAATTGAAAGCAGCACTCTAGCAGATGCTCTCTAGAAAAGATCATCATCATTTGATTTATTATAGTCATTGGACTTTTCTGGCATCAAATACGTTTTGTGGGCATTTACCATTGAAAAACCATGTTTTGTTTTCTTCTGTACATTCACTATAGTAGTACCATTTTTTAAAATTAGCATTAAAGTACTGTTATGGCATGGTACATACAGTAGCATCCAAAAACCACAGCACATGAATTTCAGTACCATGGTATAAAATAGCACTGTACTGCCACAGTCATTTATTGGTTTAAATTAACTCACCTATAAGACCTGAATAGGCCAACAGACAGTCGGCATAGTTTTCCTTCAGACACCCAGAAATCGAGCGAGCCTCAGGTTGACAGTTGGTAAGGAAGTCAGCTAAACGAGATCTGAAAAAAAAAATTAAGCAGGAATGAACAAGAACCCACACGCCACATCTCCTCATTAAACAGACTCCTCACACAAGTGACAGTCCAGCAGTCATCTCATCTCGGACACCATCCACCCCACAGGATAAATAATGAACTCGCTAAAAAGTATAGTGAATATTTCAACACTTTCCTCCTTACGCAAGCTGTCTTTAACCTACCTGCAGATGTAGTTGGTCTTGCAGGAGGCTTGTAAGGAGAGACAGTTGGGTTTTTCTTTGTCCTCGTAGGAGCAGGCTGGCACGATGGTCTGACGTCTGCGCTCAGAGCAAGCCGTGTGATCCCCGGAGGGGCAGGAGCAGAAAAGCATGCCGTAGCTGTGTTTCGGTGGCACCTTGTCGAAGAACTGCCGCAGGGCCTTGTGGCACTTGCGCTTGTTGCACACCTCAGTGGTGGAGACTCTACTGGTGCAGGGACTGATGTAGAAGGAGCGGTACTTCTTACACGTGTCATTCAGGTTGCAGGCCTTGGCGGCGTTCAGGCAATTGTTGTCCTTCGTAAAGGCCGCCTCACCTATGAGGAGATTTAGAGGGAGAGTTACGAACACTACTGGCTGGTTTTACGGATGCAAGTGCTGTAAATGTCAAAGAACACTTGCTGAGAGTCGGGCAACTGGTGACCTTTTGGGACTCTCTGTGAACATCCTCCGGCTGAGGTCGTCCCGTATGGCATCCAGAGTACTAGAGGCCATATGTCAGCCAGTATGTGGTCTTGAGTGAGAGTAACTGTACTACTAATTGATATTCAGGAAAATGGCAGCATTTTATTTCAAGTATATTTAAATGGCTTGTTAGCAGCAGCTGCAAGCAAGTAGATTGCTTACTATGAAAATCATCAACACTTTGTTTCTGTTGCACCTTCAAAGCATTACTTCTGTTTGTTTGAGTTTCCATGCACGCCACCAGTGGCTCAACCAATGGTGTGTGAGTGTAGGGCTGGGCTCTCTGGTCGACCAGCCAATAGCAGTGTGTTTAGGAAACCTTTTTGAGAATGTAACGCACTACCATTTAAAGGGTTCAGTAAAATGTTTTTGCCTCTTATTTTTACCAAGGCTGCATTGATTTGAAAATAGAGTAAAAGCGGCAATATTATGAAATAGCGTTGCAATTTAAATATTCTTGTGATGGCAAAGCTGAATTTTTTAGCAAAATGTCAGAATTTTGATAACTCCTTGATTAATGAAAAAACAAAAAATAAAATGACACCACATTTTTGAACAGTAGTTTACATAGTTCACAGAGTTCATTCTCATCTCTGTCTGATGTGTCTGAAAATAAAATCACATGAACGCTATTTTTTTTCTCATTTATTATTGTTTCTCAATTTTCTCAACAGATCCCACACAAACTGCCTCAGGCATACCGAGACTCAATTTCCAGCCCTTTTTCATGTATTTCCCCCCAAGAACTGATATCCTGCAGAGTGTTGCAATTAGATACAGCAACTAAACTCGGTTTAAAATAGGTTTTATTTGTGTTACGTTTTAATCTTTGGCCTGAAGAACTTCTCTCGGCTGCTTGTACACTTTTCCTTTTGTTTCCCTCCTCTCAATCTATGTACACAGCGTTTGCGTCTCTTGAACAAACATCCCCAGGTGAATACTTTCCTTTCACTCGCATGGATAAGTTCACAACCCTGAAAACTCCTTTCCCCTCTCTTTTCTAAGCAGGCTTTTTGCTTAAACACACTATCCTATAAGAACTCTAGAACTGCTCTAAAATTATAAGAACGTAAGATACTGTATATTGCGCTGAACATGATCAATAATAGCTTTGATGATATTGAGTGATATAAGGTTTATTTTGCAATAATGATCAGCTGAATGTGCATTTAATTAGATGACTATTTACTAAATTAATAAATAAATAGACATAAAATCTTAAAGTTTAAATAATTTTAATAGGCTACATGAATGAATGAATGAATAGATAGATAGATAGATTGATAGATAGATAGATAGATAGATAGGTAATAAACTAGCATAGCTCTGTAGAAGATTTGGTTGCTAGTAATGGTATATTTAATACATAATAATATATGATGAAAGACTGACCAATCAGAATCATGTCTCCAGTGAGCCGTGTAATAAGTGATGATGTTATTCTTTACCTAATGATGACTCACGACTCCTCTGCTTCAGTAACTCAACTTTTTTCCCTCTTTTCTCAATGCGCTGCAGTTCCTGCATGTGCATGGAAGGCTGCGTTTTGCAATTATGTGTTTTGATGAGGAATTTGGGCTTATTGTGGGCTTTCGTGAGATGACTAGATGTGATTCAATTTGAAAGCAGTCTAGATCCTTGAGGTTAATCACCTATTACAAAAACCATTACTTACGTTCGACAAGCACGTTGACATGAGGCTCAAGGTTATTTGGAGGGACGTTTAATTGTTGATTAGAAGTTGCAGTCATGTGGACAGGTTCTGCAACATGTCAGAGTCTATAAAACTAACCTATATCTTCCTATGATGCAGTGATCCTGGGCTGCATAATAATGCAATATTAATTCATTATGGTACATAATTTAAATAACTCATGGATATTTTACAGCACAGGGGATATTTATTATTACTATCTGACTGCTATTATATGTGTAACTTGTAAATTGCATTTGGTTGGATTTACTTGTTTAAAGGAACAGTTCACCCAAAAATAAAAAAAAAAGGCTGAAAATGTAATCAGACCATCCAAGATGAGTTTCTTCATCAGAACAAATTGACTTCTAAAAACATCACAATAATCCACAAGTTTTCCAAACGCATCAATTAAATCTTGTAAAGCAAAGTAACGTTTGCATGAAACAAATTCACCATTAAGGCATTTCAACTATACTTCTGACAAAAATATGATCACATGGTACATCCAGTGGAGAAAAAGTCCTCAGTTGTCCTCTCACATGAAAATTTCAGCCATATCTGTTTACCTCACTAGCTGTTAATTGATGGACTAGAGTTGAGTAGATTACTTGTGTTATTGTGATGTTTTTATCAGCTCTCATTCTGACGCCCATTCACTGCAGAAAACCCCCAATGATGGCATGCTAAATCTCATCACTAAATGTAAATCTGTTCTTGATCATCTCCATTTATTAAATTCTCAGAACATTATTATTTTGGGGGTAAACTATTCCTTTAACAAAAACCATCATGTCTATAGTCTGTAATGCCATGGTATTTTTTGTCAGTGCTGTGATTGTGTGTATAATGACCTCATCTTACATTCTCCAGTGTCTGTTGTGAGCCAGAGGCTACTTGGGCTGAGAACCTGGCCATGTGCACTTTAGAGAACTCCAGTGCGACGTGAAATAACGAGCAACAGTGTGTGTGTGTGTGTGTGTGTGTGTGTTGATGTGGCCTCATGCTCAGGCGTCAGAGCGCTCTGTTGTTTATTGCTCTTTGGGCGCAGGAATAATAAGTGAGCTCTTCAGTCGCATCCTTAAGTGGCCTGAGAGATTGGGAGTGCTGCAGACATAGAAAGTGCTGATGGCAGAGACCTGGAGCTTTTCTGGCGGATGCTTAATAATCTCACAGCTTTCTTCCAACTGTTCCAATCCAATAAAAACACATGCCACTGCAGCAAATCAAATCATACGAGGACTCTACCTCCATAATTGATCTCCCGCTCTCTCTTCCTCCGTGTCTGCCGCTGTCTCTTTCTGCCCATCTCTCCCATCTCCACATTCTCACTTTCGTCTTGGCTTTTTGATTTGTCTTTCATTTTATTCCCCAGAATTTACTTCTCATTCTTTCTTCCTATTTCTTTTGGCCTGGACTGGACTATCAGATCTGTTCCTTTTATTGCGTTATATTCATTTTGTATAACAACAACTGTCTAATTTGTTTTTGTTTTTTTTACAAGATACATCTGAAACACTTACGTTGATACTTCAATGAAACATGAACTGAGAGCCTCATTAAATCTCCTGAGCTGTGAAAGAGCAATAAAATTTATCTTTCTGGTTTCGTGTATTCAGTTCTTTTTAGGAATGAAGCTAATGAGTCGATTGGACCGTAACCTTCTATCAATTAATGAAAGTGCCGTTGCAGCAGAATGAGGGTTTGTTACAAGATGAACCCTGTCTGACCATCTCTGGGCTCTTTAATAAAGAGAGAACTGCTAGTTAAACAACACTATGGGCTCTGTGTAAAAGACGATCCGCTTAAACTGCTGTCCAGGGACGTTTAATGGCTCTCTGAAGCGATGCCTGCCGATGGCTGACCTCTGGAGCGTGCTTTAAGGGAATTAGTCAGTCCAATTGATATTTGAAAATATCCAGTGGATGTGGAGTCTATTGGTTTATTGATGAGTGTCTTTTACCCAAAAGAAATTAATGAACGCACTGATCCGTGTGTGTTTACAGAGCACATCCATCTGAAGCTGATGCAGCTCTGCTCGGAAAGACTGGCTTTTGAAGGCATCGATCAAACGACTGACGAGGTGAAAAGCAGTACAACTTCATAATGAAATTTACATTAGCTGACTTCTCTCCTGAGATCATCCACTGAAATGTCTTGAAGCTTTCCGTTAACTCTCTATGCATGCATGCTGTAGTTCTTAGCCAAACACGCACGGTGTGTTACTTCAGCAAACATCCTGCCAATTCTTATCAATTCTAGTTAATTTTAATTTTACATTTTCACCTGTTGCTTTTTATATCGTTGATATTATTAAAATATTATTACTGACATAACTGACTCTTCTAAACTTTTTAATGTTTTAATGTATTGTATGACAAATATTTATTTAAATGCATTTAAATTAAATTGACCATTTGTGTATGGTCTGTTGGGATAGGATAATATTTGGCCAAGATACAACTACTCAAATATCTGGTATCTAAATATCTAAATA
The DNA here is from genome assembly GCA_032275025.1 of Enteromius treurensis. Taxonomy (NCBI): domain Eukaryota; kingdom Metazoa; phylum Chordata; class Actinopteri; order Cypriniformes; family Cyprinidae; genus Enteromius; species Enteromius treurensis. The sequence continues at coordinate 9,709,201 of JAUCMU010000021.1, read as the reverse complement.
TGAATATCTGAAAATCGAAATATTGAGAAAATCCCTTTTAAAAGTTAAAATGCATATTAGGCTACTAACCAAAAGTTATGTTTTGATTTATATTTACAGTGGAAAATATAACTTAATATTTTAATGATTTTTGGCATTTAAAGAAAAATGTACAATGTATTTTTGGATTTTGCTTCAAATATACCTGTGTTATTTAAGACTGGTTTTGATATGGTATTGTCGTATGATGGGACAGCAAAAATGTAAAAAAACAAAACCTAACACACAAATAATATAATAAAAAATTATCTTAGTTCGCAGTGTTACATATAGCAAAGAGAGGTTTATCTTCAATGTTGGAGGTAATATTTCATATACAGTATAGAGTATATACAGTGTATTTAACTTAATATTAAATAATGCTCTGTGGCACGTTTGTTTCTGTTGTGGTTGCAAAATTTGTATTTAATATGTTGAAATTGTTTTGGTAATTTTTAAAATCATTGTATGGTGACCTGGAAATCTGATGTGTAGTTTACACTAGAGATTGTGAACTGCTGACCCCAAACAGGCTGATGTAATGGACACTTTAGCCAGTTCCCAACAGTGCTGGCATATTGATATGACCTTAAATAATTACCAGAGCCGGAGGGATTTGGGGGTCCAGTGGTGTATTCGATACTACATTGGTGCCATGAAATCCCAGAAATGACTAACCCTACCAGGGAGGTGCTATTGTAACTGTGACAATAGAGGGAGTCATGTGACTGCTGGATGTTTGACTATGTGTGTTTTGGAAGTGAGAGACAGAAAGCTTTTAGGAGCTTGAGACTGTTTGAGTAAATGATGACTAGGGGCTATATGTGTGTGTGTTTGCCTGTGCGTGTCCAACCGCCGCGCAATTAAACTGCATAAACTCTCATGAGTGTAATTAATAAAGAGTACAGTGTTGATGGCTTTCAATCCAGAAGAAAAATCAATGTCTAATAAGACATAAAACTGGTATTTGATGTTTTACCATCAACAACTGCCAAGTAATTTCCCTTTGGGGTTCTGCCTTCAATTTACATACATTAGCAGTAAAACATACAAGCCACTACTTATTAATCGGTAAGAAACCGAGCCAAGACTGAGCCATTAATAAATTGAGAATGAAAGAACGATGCATGCGGGGTGTAAAATGAACACTCACTGAGTGCCAAATGCATGTCAGATTGCCTTTGGCTGCTAAATAATATGGAGATACTCGTCAGTTTGCCGGTAACTTTAACAGGAACTGCAACATAAGACCGGATTTAACTTGAATTCAAAGAATGATCATCTGACCTTCACGGATCAGAGAGAACTGAATCAAAGACATACAGCTGCTGGAACTCACACATCCTGTAACAATTTTTCTCTTCATAGGACACTTTAGCAAGTGTCGATTAGGAATTGCATATGATATAGCATATAATGGTGTGCTGTTTTTCAGATGCATGGGGAAAAAATATCTACACATAACAGATATTGAATATTTGCCACATATTTGTCTGTTTGACATCCTGAGCAACTACAGTTTGATAAAACAGTTCAAATCTGTGTAAAAGGAAGTTGCAAATGACAGGGTTGCATCAACAAATATATTTTTATATCAGTTTTGCATTTGTTAACACTATTGGATTTGGCGTAGGGTATATTTCCAACACTATAGAGCATCAACTTTTAGCAACAGTCCGTCGATATTTCAATTCTGAACCGCCGCGATACCTATATCTGAAACTGTGGTGAAAAAAATGTTGTTGCACAAAAAGTACATATTTTTATGAGACCAGGTTGGTTTTTCTTCTTTTTTCTTATTTGTAAGAGAATATGATAATGTATAATTTCCAGGCAACACAAGGCATAGTTTATGCTGAATTAAAATAAGGATTATCTGACCTTTTCTGATGTCAGAGCAAATCAAAGAAATACCAATGTTGTTACTTGTCTTTGTGACGATCAACTGGGATGTGCCAGCACAGGCCACTGGATGGCACTCCGGCGCCCAGTCTGTGATCCAGATCCTGAGTGGCCAGATGCGCCAGACCCTGTCTGTGATCCGGACCCATGTTGGCCGGATCCGCCCGAGCCGGTTGGTGAGCCAGATTGGTCATTACCAGAAGCGCCAGAGCCAGTGGTGATACACCGACCACCCGAGCTCTACGATGAATGTGAAGTCCCAGGGCCAGAACCTCCGGAGCTTGTGGGTGGCTTGGATACTCCATTGGGCCCACTTATGGCTGCACCCTCTCTGGAGAAGTCGGTATCAGCAGTAGATTCTCCAGAGCCCACATTCGTGGCTGCTCAACCCATGGAGGTAGCTGGGTCACGGCCCGGAGGGTTCAGAAGGATGCAAGCACAGTCTGTTTGGTCCCAAAGGGCGCTTCCACAGTCGGTCCAACCGCGAAGGGCGCGCTCACTATCTGTTTGGTTACAGAGGGCGCAAAGTCAGTCTGTTCAACTCAAGAGGGCTTATTCGTTGACGGTCTGGTTTCTAAGGGCGCTAGCACAGTCTGTTCGGTCTCGGAGGGCGTTTCCACCACCTGATTCACCCTGGAGGGTTTCTCCGCCGCCTGCTCCACCTCAGAGGGCTTCTCGCCGCCTGCTCCACTCCGGTGGGCCTCTCCACTGCCTGCTCCGCCCCGGAAGGCTTCCCCGCCATGTGCACCACCTTGCAGGACGACTGCAACGTCAAGGACAGCATCGTCGCTTAAGGGATTACCTCGAAGGGTATTACAGTCCTCTGCTCCGCCCAGGAAAGCCATTCAAACTGTTTGATCGGCCCTTTGGGGGGGCTATGTGACAATCAGCTGGATGTGCCAGCACAGGACACAGGACTCCTTTTGTGTGTTTGTCTCTGCTTTTCATTCCTGGACTCTTGTTATGAATCTGTGTTCTCATTTCTGTGTGTTCAGTCAGGACTTTTATGTTGAAAATGTTTTCACTGCTCTCCTCGTTTCCACCCGGACTTCCTCTAGCATAAAAGCCGCTCTGTGTTTGTTATTGTCACCGATCATTGTTTCAGTGTATTGACGTAAACTCTAGTTTATTCATTCATTAATGTTCCTGTTCTCATTGTTATTTGGATTACCCGTTGCCTATCTTTGCCTGTACCTGGATATTCCCTCTGTCTCGCCCTAAGGACTGATTTACGTTATTTGACCATTGCTTTGTTTACGTTGTGCTATTGCCTATGCCTCCACTGATTCCGTTCGCTTGATTATGCATGTCCTGACCTTGAGCCTGAATAAACCTTTTGCACTTGAACTCGAACGCTTCACGTCCTCATTCGTGACAGTCTTATCCTGTTTTTGTTAAGCATTTTTATGTATGATCTAGCATATAATGCTTAGAATTATACAATGGACATGTATACAAACATGCATGGGAAAAACTACATACAACAGCCATTTTCCCTCATTTGCATTTATAAAACATGCCATATGGAAGGCTTATAAAAGCAATCCTCAGTGCATCTTTTGTTGGAAGGTACAAAAATAATTTCAGGCCGTGCATTCATCGTTTTGTGCCACACCTCCCTTTGTCCACAGATAAACATTTCATTATAGTTAAAAGCAGCACAGTAACTCGAAGCATCCAAATCAGACTTGTTTAGACATGAACATAAATGTGTTTCCATAAAAAGAACTTGAATGGTTTATAAGGAGACAGAGAAAAGGAGCTAAAGTGAGCTACAGATATATAATATGTGATAAATCCACTGATGAATGCAGGCACAGTCTTAAAAGAGAGGGAGGGGGGGTGCTTGCGTTCCCCTCCCATACACATTCCCACAATATTGGACTCAGGAAATGATAACTATAGGCTTCATACATCACAAACACTGAAGCACACATCCACAGCGGGGGATCAGTCCTTAGGGACTGACAGCATAGAGCTGTCAACCCAGCCCATTAGAATAAAGGATTTCCTCTTCCTCTCGCTAGGCTTCTCTCCAAAATCCACTCCAAAGGATTTGTATTATATATGTTTGACAGGCAATACACTCTCACGGTCTATTCGGTCTGTACTCTTCTGTTGTGTGTGGGTGTTTGAGTCTTTCTGTGTGTGTGGGGGGGGGGTCATTGTATGTCCTTAATCTCAGCGGTGACATATGACGTCACTTTAGGTGACCTGAAATGCTTTGGACATGCAAGCTCTCACAGTACTGCAGTGCCAGCACTTTGTGATCGGTTATAAAAAACCATAGGTAGAGGTGTCGTTTACAAACACCGCATCAGATATCAACAGCGTTTGATATGAAACGGGTATGCTATATTACGCAGCGCTCTGCTTTTAACCTGTTTAATGATGTGTAGTTAATAACACTAATCTTCTGTTATGACAAGGTCAATGACACACAGATACAGCTTTGTTGAGTTATGACCTCTCAGCCCGTCACGTTTCAGAAATTGTAGCATGTCGTTTCATACATGAGTGCAATAGAGGAGCGATCTACAAGTATTATATAATTGTATATGTGAACAAGTATTTGTTCAACAACTTTTATGTCTGCAACACCATACGAATATTAAATAAAGATTTTTAAACATGGCAGCTAAACTATTATAACAGCACATGAAAAGGTGAGGATATTTACTCACATGTACTCAAATGGAACAAAAGAAGAGTTCATTTGCAAAAACCGATAACTCAGAAATCATTTTTTTTTTTTTTTATAAATATCAATATCAATCAAACTGCAGTTGGGTTGTTTTGATTAAGTAGTAATAACTTAAACAAATACAGATCATTTATCAAATTAAAGTTCATTGACAGTATGTTTTACAAATTAAAAGTTTTTTAAAACATGTTTAAGGTTCAGAATGCGCTATATGTGAAGAATAACGCACCGCGATCAGCTTCTTTTTAAAACAAAGTGGTGTTTATCAGTTTTCGCATAAAAAATAATTGATTATTGAAGTTTCTACATAAGACTGAAAAGGTTTTTCATTTTATGCTACTTTATAATTTTTTATATTGTACCTTATTATGTGTTTATGGATTGTTCACACACAAGACATTTTGATTTAAAAATGTTCAGCACATTTACATAGAAAACAGTGCTGCAGTGGAATCGAAAAATGTCTTTTGAGTGAACAGTTCCTTAATGTCACAATTTCCCTGCTTTCCTTTCTTCAGAATCAATAAAATCATCCCGAATAAGCTTGGAATCAAGTGGATGTCAAAATTTCTTGAGTCAAACAGATCTTTTTAATGCATTCCTTTTATGCTACACCAAAGCGTTTAGAATTTTTGGCTTTTTCTATGAATTTCCCCCCTTTTTGTCACACTTGACGGAGTTATTGATGCTGAATGATTTGTAATCAACCATCCAGACATTTGTAATTACCAACGCTTATGAGCTGTACACAACACAGCATGCCCAAGCTTTAAATGTCATTTTTGCCTCCAGCAGTCATCAAGCTGTTTACGTGTTTTCTGACAAGGCCAACATATTTCTCATAGCGTGAGATGAAGGGAATTTAGGACATCTGATTTGTGTGCTTCTCAGTGTTTACACGCTCATCTCATAGCAGAGTTTTATTATCTAATGTGGAAAAGAGTCTATTTCTATACAAACACCAAACGTTCTTTTTGTTTGCCTCTTCGTCTTTTCCTTGTGTGGCAGCTGGTTGGGATTCATGAACCGTACCGCCCTGGCATCCATGTCAATGATGTGAAATGAGATTGGAAATCAAATTGCACTTCCAAACAATAACTGCTGACAAGGCCATTTTTTCATATTTAATAACCTCTTTCCCTCTTATAGGCTTTTTGCCATTCGTGCCAATACCAGTGAAGGGTTGTATTGATGTTCTTAAAACCAACTATGGCAATTCAAATGAACATTATGCATTTGAATTTCATCCTGCTGAATGTTTAAAACAATGATAGGATTTACTGTCGTTATGGAGACAATGAAATTATGGATCAAAACTGGCACGAAGTAAAACACATCCAGAAATGAATTAACCAGGCGTTCTTAAAAATACATGTAATAACACTGAAAAGGATTTTAATTTAGCATCCTTCAGATTCCTTCATAATTACCCCATTACTCCTTTCAATAGACTCTCTGTCTGTTTCACATTCAGTCAAATTATTTCTGTGGATGAGTGGCTTGACTGAATGCAACCAAATTTATGCAACTCAAAGGAAGCAGACCATCTTGCATGAGAAGAGAACGTGGTCTTTCTGCTCTCAATGCGTCTTAGTTCTCTTAGAAGACAGGGCCACATGGGACTTGTTACTACATTCTGGACCAGCCCGAGGGTGTTAATAATTCAGATGGCCAGGGCAACCTCAGTTCTGTGTGTTAGAGAAAATGGACGCCACTGTATCTCCATTTCTCTTTTCTGTGAGATGATGCACTGCAGTTTTTTACGAATTAAAATTTTTAGGTGAACTATTCTTTTCATATTCCCTTTATTAATCCAGCAATGGCTGCTATTCTCTTTGTCTTCATCGCTCCAGCTCCTCACTGATCAGGTGGCACATCTCTCGCTCTACAGCGACAGTATGATCATTCTTTGTCTCGTATGACCGCTTCTTTATTGATTTATGGAAAAGACTGTTTTAATTCAAACACTGCCAGGCGAATATTTTCCAGTGGTTATTTGGTCTGAATATCACATGATTAATGCCACAATAAACATATTTATTTTGCCATAGCACTGAAAGACAAAGAAAGTCCTACAGTAAGGCCATTAATGTTAAACATATAAATGGACCCAAAAATGACAATTCTGTCATCATTTACTCATGTTGTTCCAAACCATATTGCTTCATTGAATGCTCAAAAAACAATATTCCCCAGAAAAAAAGAAAGTCATAGATATTTGGAATGACATGACCGAGTGTTCGTTTTGGGGTAAAAACCTAATAAGCTTTAACCATCCCATCAAGTTTCCTGCCTATTGGTAAGCATTGTACAATTCGGCACAATTCAATTCTGCCCAACCCTTTTGGCTACTTTTTTCACTAAACGAGGCATGTCTTTCCTCTTTTATGTTGCAGATCTTCCCCCCTCCCTTTTTCTTGTGATCCCATGGCTAAAGGGGATCTGTTACTAAAGCTCCAAACCCACAAAGCTATGCAGAGCTGGAGGGTGTGCCATCAAATAATGAGGAAGAAAAGTGCCTATACAGCAGATTGCATACAGACGCATCCTGAACAAAGATTCTCCAGTTCCAACAATACCCATCAAACTGAGTCATCTAAGAGGCATCAAGTCGGTTACCCAGCTTCGCGTAAAATGTATGTGATTATTCGATCTGTTTTGACTGCTATAACCTCAGTGATGCACCTTCATGGAGAATAGTAAGTTTGTTAATGTTTAAAATGCTAAGTTAGAGGTCGGATTGCCTTGCTCAGCAATTATTAGCAGCTTAATGTGGCCGTTCATATCGATCTGAGTTACGTTTCTGACAGGAAGTGTAACCTGAACACATTTACTGAAACACTGGCGTTTTTGCATTAGAGCCCAGGACAATTAGATGAGCAGGCATTTCTGTTAGTCGGGACTATGAAAAGATTTTGAGAAAGCTGATACCTTGTTGACTATGTTTCGTCTCTGCATGGCTTCATGTTTCCCTCAAGGATATTCAGTACTGTTTTTCAATGATGTGCACCAGATGTCTCTGCCATAGAGAGATCAAGTCGTTTGTCACAAATCCACTTAAATAAAAAAATACATATATACAGTGGGTACTGAAAGTATTTAGACCCCCTTAAATTTTTCACTCTTTGTTATATTGCAGCCATTTGCTAAAATCATTTTTGTCCTCATTAATGTACACACAGCACCTCATATCGACAGAAAAACATAAAATTGTTGACATTTTTGCAGATTTATTAAAAAAGAAAAACTTAATTATCACATGGTCCTAAGTATTTAAACCCTTTGCTCAGTATTTAGTAGAAGCACCCTTTTGATCTGAGACAGCCATGAGTCTTTTTGGGAAAGATGCAACAAGTTTTTCACACCTGGATTTGTTCCAGGATATCCCTGTACTTGGCCGCATTCAACCTTCCCTCGATTGCAACCAGTCGTCCTGTCCCTGCAGCTGAAAAACACCCCCACAGCATGATGCTGCCACCACCATGC
>JAUCMU010000021.1:9687947-9700991 GCA_032275025.1 Enteromius treurensis | reverse complement strand
GACATGGACATCTTTGATGACATGGGGGTGAGTCAATTATCAGCAAAAGTTTTTGTAAAAGTGAACTTCTCCTTTAACAGCCATAATTTTATGTTTCTCTTTAGGGTTATATATATAATTATCTCACAATAAGAATGTGTAATTCAATTTTGTCAGTCAAATTGTCAATAGCCTATAGATTTTAGTGTAATTACAAATTATTGATCTAAATTATAGTTAGCACTAATTGCTTGTGACATTTCTGATTTGTAAGTCACTTTAAATAAAATGCTGCTACATGAATAAATATGAATATACTGTAATCACTTACCGAGTCAGGTTTCAAGTCAGTTTTTATGAGTCCAAGTCAAGTATTGAGTGATGTATTTCTAGTTTGTAAATATAACTGCTATGCTCAGAAAGCTCATCAACTACAAACAAGGTTAAAACCCTGAGACAAAAATACCTAACACTCATTTGAATTTTGGTGCTTGCTGGCACTATGTGAACAATCTTCAGACTTGAGTATCCATTTCTACTGTGAACAGGCTGAAAACACCCACACAAGGTGTTGTATAGAGATGTCCCACTGAGAATAACAGATTAGGGTCAGTTATTATTGGGGTCCTGTGTGTGGGCTGATTCTGTGGTTCATGACAGTAAATATAAAAGACTAACCAGCCAAAGGTGGTTTTGCCTTTTTAAGCACTGCTCAAGTTCCTTCCTATCGCTTTCTCTCTAAAATATTGTGTTAAACAATGGGTTTGCTGCTAGTCTTGGATGCTAAAGTTCATCTTTTTGATATAAAGTTCCTTCGAGCCTGTATAACCCTGACTTGCACCACCTCAAGAACGAGAACGTTTCTCCATCTGGGCCATGTAGAGATCTGGCACAACAGCTCTGGGTCTCTCAACCAAATCCGTTTTTATTGAAGCTGCACTGGCAGCGGCCATAAACATCCTGCTCACTCCTGTAAAGCCCAGCTGTGAATTATTACTAGGTGTTGCTGGAACATGCCAAAACCGTTGCACCTTTTTCCCACTTTTTTTTTTTTGCTCTAGATATGCAGGGAATAAGTAAAGAGGTTCGCTCTGAGATTAATATTCAGTTGCGTTGCATCCAAATATGAAAATAATTAAAACGAATGTCTCTCTTTCTGGTGATGTACAACACCTGTAGCTGGCTTTTAGATACAAAAATGCGCAGAAGCACAGCAAAACAACGGCAAGCCTGTGATGTTCATTTCATAATTATGCTCTAATAGCACCAGACTGATTAAAGAATTAACAGCTGGTATATTTAAGCTTTTTTTGTACATTCTACAGTCTTGACCGTATTGATAAACGCTTCGGGAAAGAACAAGGCTGCAATTTCAGAAGCTGTGTCTCTTCTATGGCTTTATTGATTTGAAGTGGACCGAGGGGTATGTCTTGCATGTACTTTCATGTAATGGCTATGTTCCTTATGGACATAATGAATGTAAACCACAGACACTTGTTTTTTTATCAAAACCTAACAGTGAGTTTCAGAATATTACATTAAATGTGAAATTGTAAAGTTCTTGTAAAACATCCTCTAATAATTTTGTTTCCAGCTTTCAGTAATCTTTTTTAAAAAGCATGGAAAGACAATGTCAAAGGCTACTGAAATCAATTGCTATTAAAGTCTCAAATTGGTGCGCAGTGCTATTTGTGTCCACTCTAAGTGGAGTGTTCCACATCGGTCGAGTTTCTATGTTGGTTAGCATGCTGTCCGTGTAGGCAGTTGGCAGCAAGTCAACTCACTAGATTTTGGAACAGATCTATTGCATGTCTGTCACCATGGAGATTCACTGCAGAACTTCTACATTCAAGCACAGCTTAGATTGAGAGATTCAGTCAGTGTTATCTTCAACACTAGCAGACCTCACAGTAGCTGAACGGGGGAGGAACAGCGCCATCTACATGACACGACTAAACCGTCACCATTCAAGCAGTACTTGTTCTGTTAGTCCTCTATAGGAATGCATTAGGCGTTGACTCTTTTCCAAGGACATCACTGAAACCTGTTCACTCAAATTCACTCTAACATCCATTACAAAGCACGCTTTCATAAATGACTGATGCAGGCAGGCCATTCATAAGCCACCAGACATTCAAATTAAAATTCATTCATTCGTCAGACACTTTTATCCAAAGCCAAATGAGCATATCTCAAGAACGAGGCAGCGAAAGAGGGCATACACATATACCTAAGACATATTACAAGCATACAGACAAAACAAAAAGCTGGCAAATGATTTGCACTCAGTGTGATAAGTGTGAGGGGGAGATAAATTATCATCAGACTTACCCGATATTATTGGAGCCAGACGAAAAATATCAGACAAACGGCTGTTTACTGGCTCATATGGTGAGTCCTCTAGCAAGTCGTTGGCTGGAAGATAAACACCAGTAAGTGTGGTAGACATAGTAATATGTTTACATGTATCTTTCTTAGAGGCAGCACTTTTGAACTTTTTGTGTTATTAAAGCTCTGAATGATTTGTACAGCATTCCCAAAACTTACAGTGGTCTACAAAGCATGATCATTTCTCATATTGCGTGATCCTGGATCTGCTCACCCTGTAAACTTTGGTATATACTCCAGAAGATGCGCAGACAGTTTTTCTCTTTCTTCATTCCTCTCCTACACTTGCAGTCGTACAGAGGACTTTGCCTCATGGACTCTATGGCGTTCCTGCACTCGTCCTGCGCCTCGGGTTCAGCCAGCATGCTGAAGTTACCGGCTCTCCCGGCCACACACTGTCTCATGGTTCGGTACTTAGTGCTGCAGCCGTACTTCGCCAAACACTGTTCATGAGCCCTAACGCAGTCCAGCCGAACCGACCGAGACTGTGAGATCGCATCTGCCTTTGAGAAGTGCATTACATCTGTGCAGGGAAAATACAAAGTTACAGATGTGAATGAATAAAACAGAATGCCTGGCACATTGTTACCACGATTTTTAATGTTCATAATTGATGTGATAGCACTTACCTAGTTACTTTAGTGGATCCAATTCAAACAAACAGAGACAACTTATATAATAAAAGACAAAACACTTAAAATGTTTTATTTCCTATCAATCCCTGCTTTTTGATTAGGACTTATAATGAATTAAAAATCATAAATAAATAAAAAATAGACTATGTATGTTTCTGAATTATGGTAATGAAACAGATGTAACGCACAAGCAAACACTAAAACACATGCATCTCAACTTACCAAGGACAGACAGCATTATCCAAAAAGTTGCGAATATCATCGTTGCTTTATTCAGATCCATTCAGAGAGCAGAGAAACTGATTAAATGCGATAAAGATCAATTCCCACAATAAATCCATTGCGCGCCAGCAGCGCACTGGTGAGGAACAAGTGATCAGACATCATATACACATCCGGACAGACTCCAACAAGCGCTCAGTGCTGCTCTGATGGACACACCCCACGAGAACAGAATAAAAACCAATACTCCGATATTATTTAAAAAATTTACTAATATCGGGACATTGCGTTATGTTTAACCTTTTGATATTTTCTTTATCATATCTTCAGCAATCGTTCAAAACGTTGGTTTGTTTTAAAAATGTATATAAACATGAATACAGAATATTCCAAAATGATTTAAAGTTCAGGTCAGTCCACATCAACTGTCAACGCGTGCCGCTGCGCGCTCAGTTGCCCGACAATACGCATGTAAGGTCGAAGAACGCGCACTAAGTGTGAGGATACTGCGCATGTGCTCGGATCTCTGGAGAAGGTCGGTCTTTTGGCTCAGTTGGACAGTGAATATTCGCTGATTAGGCACTATTAAGCACTTTACTTAATAAGACTTTTCCAAAGTCTGTCCAAGCATAAATGGAATCCACTTTGCGATCCATATCTGACACACTGTGTGCGAATCTTCCACCGTCGACGGTTTTATATAGGCTTTATATAATTTCTATTGTTTTTGACTTTTTTACACGATGTGGTAAACGAAAAACTAAATTTGGGAGCGTTTTATAAAATGTGTAAATCTATAATAACGTGAAAAATAATATTTCAGTTTTTTGTTTAGTCGCCGATTAGACTAAGCAGTTGATGTTATCTCAGTTGTCCTCGGCTGTTGCACACTCTGTAACTTGTAGTCTAAGTTTTTATAGGTACTGAAAATGTTGCCCGCAAATGCTGATGAATACATGTGCTTATGTGTAAAAGATATGCAATGTAAAGAGCACCAGCTTTTTTAACATCCTTAATTTTTTTTGCCCATTACATAAGTATGACGTCAGTAATAGTAAAAGTTAGCTTACCATTCATAACGAAGCAGTCACATTTAGACTACTGTTTGTAATATGTAATACAAAAAGCTGTTTGTATGATTTAAAAAAAATACTTTTATGAAGTTGTAATATTCTTGAATGTATGGAGTAATCCAGAGCATGAGCGCCACCTGTTTACTGAAGAATAGTATAACAGTTTTAAAACTGAAAGTCAATGCAGTAGAATCTTGAATAAATTTTCACTGGTTATCAGTTTCATAAAGAAAAAAAGAAAAAAGAAAAAAAAATTATATATATATATATATATAGAGAGAGAGAGAGAGAGAGATATAATCATATCGTATGTATAAAATGTCTCAAAGTAGAATAAAAAAAATAAATCACATAATATAATGTATGCAACAATAAACAAGCAAAACAAAGCTCATTCCCAGACATACATCTGCCATGTTGTCATTGTGTCTTCATACACAGTCTCTTGTACCCCCATGTGAGTTCAATATTTCATTTTATTTTTCTGATTGATCCATAAATGTTGATACGATCGCATATGCTTTGTATACGGATTGCTCTTCACTTGTTAGCAAGCTTAATTGCACTGAAGTCAAACCAAGGTCAATGTCCTTCATTAAATGAAATTTTCAGCAACATGAAGAATTAATTACACAAAACCGAAATCATTAGCTTGCAATTGCTTGACATGATAAACCAGTCTGACTAATAAGATTGCATAGGCATCCTGAATTGATTAGAAACTCAATACATGATCAATACTCACCTTTAGGTTGTGTACAAAAGACTAACAATCTAGGAAATTAGGTCTGTTGGATTTATTGTCAGTTAATCGAAGACATTGCCGGATACCGATGGATAATGTGAATAACAGCATCACACAAACGATGCACCATTGATCCAGCCGTGCTTTTGCAGACAATTAACTTTGTTTGAGAGCTGACGATAAATCCATCCGAGAGACAGAAAACATGTAACTAAAATGTTTCCTGAATAGATTTTGCTGACTAATTGATGCTTCTTTTACATTCTATTGCATGAATCTGTGTAACTAATACATTGACAAATAATGAATAATGAATTATGTATTTTTTAATGCTACCCCCCAGCTTTGTAAATAATTGAGATCTAAACATAAATTCCAAACAGAACACGCAAAACATTCCAATAATGTAAGGGTATGGTTTATTCGGGAGCCAATTCCTAATGTTTTACACTGAGACAATCGAAAATATTTACTCAGAAATTCCTAGTTAATTAAAAAATATATATAATAATAATAATTACAAAGTAATGGTAATGTGAAATTAGAAAATAGAAAGACTAAAATGTAGTCCAAAAATATTCTATATTCATTTAATATATTTCTATATATTAAATATCCATTGCAAAAATATTATTCTTTTAATGATATATTTTTAAATACCATGAACTTATGTGAAAAAAAACGTCAACTGGGTTTATTTGAGAGTTAGATTACTGTAATAGAAGAATAATTTTGTAATGTAAGCCTATGTCTTTACATCAAGTTGCTTGTCAAGATTTAAGTGTATGTGTTTATGTGAAGAGCATACATTCAACTTGTATACGTTAGTTTTGACACTAAGTAAAAACACTTGATGTGTAGATTGATCACTGATTGTAGAAATTTTGATGTGTGGATGGCAGAGGGCATGTTTGTTTTGCTGTGTGTGTGCTTTTTCTCCATATGTGTATTCACATATAAAAGCAGTCTCATCAAACAGAGTGCTGCAGCGCATCTCCATTTAGCTAGTGTTAAAAGGAAAATCAATGAGAGATTTGTGGCAGGAAGTCTGTATATTCTCTGTGGCCATTTCAGTCATTCAGAGGGGCAGAGGTTTGTTCTGTTTCTACCCCACATATCTTAACTCTCATTGGTTTGGGAGGGTAAGAAAAAGGATAGCTGTAAAACTCAACCCCCAGAATAATTCTTAAGAATGGCTCTCATTCATCACACTTAGACACTCATTCAACACACACACACACACACGGTATGAGAGTAAGCAATATTCTGAGGCAATCGATTGAGAGTAATTTGATCCATGTCATCCGAAAACTAATTGATTGCTCTTTGCAAAACCTATATTGGTGTGTAAGCGCATCCGGTCCATGTACTGTAGATGCCATTACATGGTTGATCCCCATTATAATATATTAATTAGTAGAGAAAAGAAACGGCATTCGTTTTCCCCTTCGGATGGCAAATGTGTTCTGTGCGAACATTTGTCTTTGAACAGCTATAGGATGTAATTAAGTCACGTTGGAGGAACAGTAATTGCCAGCTTTGATGGTTCCTTTTGATTACTTGATCAAAGAAAAGAAAATTGCTTCAGTTTCAGTCTGCCAGCTAATAGACTTCTTGAAGGCCTTTGGAAACTGCAGAGAGCACTGTGGCGGGTTTGATTCAGAGCACACAGCCGATCAAAACAGGCTGAAAATGACCAGAGAAGTTTCTACAGAAGCTTCATCCTTTGTGTCCGGCAGAGTAAGTAAATGATGACAAAATGTTCATTTCTGGGAAAACTATTACTTTAATGTGTATTGATATTACAGGTCCAAAATTTTACCAAGCCTAAGTGTCTGTTCTAAAAACATTAAATTAAACAGGTTTTATACAAGAGTATTCCTCTACAAATTGAACACCGACCAAACTGAAAGAATTGCACGTCTCATTAACAAACTCCGGGTACTACTGACATTTCTCAAAAGTGGCTTCTTTCAATTCACTGTCTTAAGTGGATGAGTAAGTGAAGTGCTGATGAGGTTGTTGATTTCTGGACAGATTCTCCCAGTCGTTTTGGCCTGCTGCTCATTTCTTTGACAATTGCCCCTCTTGTCTGCTTGCTCAATTTGATAAGATGTCCTGATGTTAATAGTGTCTTGATTTTTTAGTCATTTGTTCTGATAGATTTCAGAGAGCTCTGGCAAAATGTATTACTCAGAAAAAAATGTGTAAAGCAGTAACCAAGGTGGCTACATCTTTGCACCTTATTTACCCCTAATATGCAGGGACGGATTATGGACTGGGCAAACGGGCCAGCTGTCGGCCAGGAGCCCTTGGGGTGCAGGGGGCAAACGCTGTCTGAAGGTTCTGCTGAGGGGGAGGTGCCAACGTTGTCTGAACGTTTCGGCTAGGGGCACGCGCCTTTGCAAATGAATGGTAAGCTTCATTTGATTGCTGTCTTTTCTTTTTCAGTGAGGAAACAGCTGATACAAAAATTTAATGGGTGATGGGATATAATAGTGCCAGTATCTGAAAATTTCCAAAAATATATTTGTATTTCTTTTTATATAGCAGAACTAATTAACTGCTGTATTACCCGCAATCACAGTTTGTTTAGGCCAAATTCCAACGTTGCCCAAAGCAAATAGGAGTCGCGCTCCCTCTAGTGGTTTAACATTACAACAACACCATGTGGACCAACAAATAATGATATAACTGAACTAATTAAAATGGATAACCAGATGTAAGTCTATGTAATGATCTTACTGCTGTAGAATGAATAGAGTCTATTCAAATAAATATGTGAATAAGTCAATACAAATTCAAATCAATATATTCTTACACAATGTTGGGATGTTTAAATGGCTTGCCAGTAGATGGCAATGTTGTACAGTTTGTCATGCATGACGTAACAAACTAAACTCTGCAAAGACATTTGCTGTCTGTGCAGCATTCAGAAGGTTTTATTCCACATTTGGAGCACACTATCAACAGTGATTAGTCAGTCCTCAGAAGGTTAGCCATTTGCATTTGAATGGAAAAAATAAAAACTCTAGAAAATAATGTGATCTAAAACACGTAGGCTAGTATTTTCTGCAGTTACATTGATGTTTTAAGTGGTTGTAGTGTTGTTACATGCTATATAGGTAATACTGATTATCATAGCGTTAATAGAATCAAATAGTACTTAGATATTATATCCATTGAGTATAAATTTTATTTGCACTGTATTCGGTCAAGTATTTAAAGGTGCATGTCCAAAACATAGGATTACTGTTGTACCATGCCTAGAAACACACAGTAATACCATGAAATCTTCTTTCTCTCTCTCTCTCCTTATTTATTTTAGGGCAGTTTGAGAGCAGGTCATACAGTCTGAGGCGTCTGTGAAAATGCGATTTCTCTGTCTAGTTTCATTGCTTGTGCTTTCGTTCAGGACAAAATCCAGGATTAAGTTCCAGCTCGAGTGGCAAAAGCCCTGAGTTTTGAAACCAGCTTTAAGAGGAGTTAGAGGCACCGCAAAGGTCAGTAAACATCCATCCTAACATAAGTATTTTGCTCATTGGGCCATTGAAAAATGTGCTGTGTGTAATCTAGACCGGGTCTAGCTAAACTGGGATAGTTTACCGTTAAGAGACCTCCCCAGGCTTCACGAGCTCTACATAGCCCTGAGTGCCACTGGACAGCGTTGCCCTTGTTTTCTTGGAAAGTGACACAAATGCATGTAATGCGAACTGCTACTGACAGAGAGAGTCTGTGAAAAATTTTGGGCATTTTACATTCTAATTATTTATCACTGACATTTCTGCCCCACTTTCTAGAACAACTGTTGATTGACACTGCGTGTTTTAATTGCCTCCTTATCCTCTACAAGTTATTCTGCTTCAGGCTGCATGAACAAGAAAGGGGAAATCTGAAATCCCTTGGAGGAACGGCACCATTAATAACAACTTGTTACAAGACCGACTGGTAGTCGTTTTCTATTAATAAGTTTGTGTTACTCTAACAATGTTGTTGCTTATGTTCCTGCAGTAATTAAATTGAAAGTTGGAAGTGACAGCGCCCACTGAGGTATAATGTTTATTCAAGTTTGTTTTAAACCGAAGTTAGAATACTACACTAAGCTGATTGTTGTGCCCACCCTAGGTACCCTTAATACTCTGATTTGTATTCCTCCCTCATGGCTAATTACCTCGGACATGATTGCACATATAAAGTGACATGGAAGGGCAAGTGAAGGCAGATCTGTCTTTGTCCTTACCCTGCCTTCCAGAGCATCGAGGGGTGGCTTCGTAGTGCGGCTTGTTACCTAACTCGACAACCGCGACCGTCAATTTGACAAGGCTGTAAATGTGACCAAATGGAGAAAGAGAGGGATTTCGGAAGAGGAGCTGCTGATGCACTCATTTCTGGGGCGGGTCTTTTATGCGTCTATCTTGAGCGAGCGCAAATATAGGGATTTCACAGCAGGCCTTGGTCATTTCTGTTGACATGCTGTGGAGTCAAATCTTCAGAGCGTGTGAAAATTTTAAGGTTGTATCACACTTGTGTCCTCAACTGACTTCAAAAGAGAATAATTCAGCAGCTCAGGGAATCAAAGAATTAAATGCACAATACTTTCTTGACTTTCTCGCCCAACCTGTGTGCGTTTGCCTACAGAAGTGGGAAGTAGTGCACCTACCAATCGTGTGACTGACTACAGCAGCGTTTTGATGATATACACTATTAGGCAAAGGATTGGAATAATTAAAAGTAATGGATTTAAATAAAGTCTCTTCGTCATCTTCATGCTCACCAAGGGCACAATTATTTTAGTCTATTTATTTGGTCAAAAACATAGTAAAACACCAAGTTTGTTTCATATTATCACATTTACTCAAATACTCCGATCAAAAGCTGAAATGTCAGCAGCCCTTACTTCAGACTTTAGTGTCAAATGATCCCTTAGAAATTATTCTAATATGCTGATTTTATATTTATTTATTATGAATTATTATCTGTGATCAATTATTAATAACGATGATGATTGTATTATGTATGTAGATTAATAAAGAGTAAGCAGTTTTTTTGCTGCTATTTATTATTTTCCCCCCAGTATTCTTTGACAAACAGAATGTTTTTTTTGGAACATTATAAATATCTTTATTGTCACTTTTGATTAATTTTATCGTTCTTTTCTGAATAGAAAACAAAAAAATACCAAATCAATATATTCTTTCTTAATTTATTTAATGACTGCTTAAACTTCAGCTTACACCAGAATACTTTATTACATTTTTTTAAATAAAAGAAAAAAGTTATTTTGAATTAAAATAATATTTCACAATATTGATTTCAGAAGGGGCAACTTCTTTTTAATAAATTAGAAGAAAACTACTGGGTGTATCTTTATCATTTTAGGTTGGTTGTGTACACACACTCCTAACACACATTTCAGTCCAAACAGCTTGTAAAAGTGCATGTGGCACCGGATGACCCCTTTAAGCATTATTAAGGATACTTTCCAAAGTCTTCGCTTAGCTTTTTGTCCTTGTGTGAAAACAAACAAGTGAATAGTTAAACAGCAATTTTATCATCATTAAATGGTGCAAATATTAAACCTAAATGTGTACTTGAAGCATATTTTTCACAATTTAATATTCCCACTGAAGCATCCTCCCAAATTTGTAATTGACCCTTTTCATCCCTGCTGAGTTTCCATCCCTGTGTGATGCATCCAGCATCCAAGCACCTCACAGAGCTTCCCAGCCTCCCCCTTCTGACTCCTGCCACCTGCCAATACACCAGTGCCTGATTGGCACTTGAAATGAAATAAATAATGAAAAGCAAAAGCGGGTGTCGACTTTGTCTGCAAACACTCGTCTGTACCTGCCAACTGCTGTAAGACAACAGCGGACCACAGGGGTTCAGCATGCATGTCAATAGGTTTTACTTGGAGCTTCTTCACTCCCAAATGTCAGAGCTGCAGACGTTTCCGTCAGTAGATGTTATGGCCAAAGGTGGCTCTTTCATGCTGGGACCCTCTCCTGTGCAGCTCGATGCCGTTCAGCTCAGTCTCTCTGTCTGAGGGGCCCTTCGCTCAGGGAATAGCATTGCTTCTTAGTAGGGAGCCAATAGTCAGTGCTATGTGGGAGTAGCCACTTTTACAGTATTTTACAGTAAACTCTGTATGTTTTTTTCACATGGTATGCAAACTCCAATGGACTCCATCTCACTCCTACAGTCACGATTTAGGAACAGAGGTAGCTGGTGTCCAACAAAGTGATGAATCCTCCTAAACACGCCCCTTCTTTGTGTGCGATCAGAGGAGAGAGAAGCAAAAGTTCAGGGAGTGGGAGTTGAAGCATGATGTCTGAGGTTAAATTAGTCTTGAGCTGATACCGTTCGCTTTATGCCCTCTCTGCTCATCCGTTTCTATTTAGCCGGGTACTGGCGGGCTTGTGTTCCTGCGAGCTGTAACTATGCAAAACATGTCAATGACTTCTGTTTCTGCAGCCATACTGTGACAGCGGGAGAGAGGTGAGAGCATCACCATGGAAACCCACTACGGGCCCGAGTGCAAGTCAAAAACATTTATTGTCAGAGTAGCTTTCAGTGTTTTCATTGGTCTTGCCATTCTCAGTTCAAGAAAGTACTGAACCTACAGCACACATACATAAAGAGCAATATGATTCTCTGGGCAAAGCGAGTTTAATTACATACACAGTGGTAATTCAAAGAGCTTTACGCAGACATAATAAAAAATAGAAAACATTTAAAATCAGTTAGTGTCATAAGTTAATTTAACTACTGTGAAAAAATAGCATAGTTGAGAAGCTGTTATGGATTTTAAAAGCTTTTATAACCTCTCAACGGGTCATGGTTTCAGGAAAAAAAGGAGTAACCTCCGTAATTTTAATGCAGACCTACAGCCTGGTCTTTGAACCAGGATGAACCAAAGGTTCACTGGATTGGACTATTTTTTGTTTGCTAGATCATATTTGCATGGTCCTATATTAAAGATGATTTCTTATAAATGATGTACAAGATGATATTGGTATTGCATCTGTCCAATTTATTCATGCATAAAGAGTCATTTAAGTGCAGACTGGCTCATCATACCAAATTCTCTATTTAAAATAGTCTAGATATAAAACATACCTTTTAGCAAGTTAGTTTTGGAAGACAATGCTTTTGAATGAGCTTTGTAAAATCTTTGTTTTTTTCCCTTCTGATGAACAGGTTTGACTTAGTCATTTCCGTAAGTACAAATCTTAATGAAAAAGCAATATTATAGGATAATTTTATACAGTTTTAACAGAACCTTTTTCTGTTCTAACATGACCATGACTCTGTGTATAAGGCAAGGTTCAAAAAGTGTCTGAAATGGCTGTACCCAAGTCATTGGTGTTTGGTGATAAGTTTTTGACTCAAGGTCTGCATTTAATGTCACACCAGAGATGTACAATTGGGATTAGGACTTTGCTTTTGGCAAAGCATGTCATGTTCAAAAAAAAAAAAATGGCTGCTTATGCCCTGCTGATGCGTGCAGTGTGTAACCTACGTAAACTCGTCATCTTCAAGCGTCCAATGTCACGCGAAAAGCCAGATATATTCGTCACAAGTCACCTCAGGTGTGAACGCACTTTTAGCAAAAAGGGATTTGAGAAAATGATTGGCACAGTGGACAAGAGATACCAACAGAAATATACTAAGTATATGTTACATGCTGCTAAAATGTTTTGGGACAACATGTAAAAACATAAAAATGGGTATTTGTTTTATTTATCTGTACTTATGACTTTTTATTTTTATTTTAATGTTTTAATGTAATTTAATTCAGTAATGTAAAGATGTTACTGTTATTTAATTTTGTACAATTTCGTTTTAATTTTTTGTTGCTAGATTGCACTGTATACTGTATCTCAGTTGAGAAATACAGATTTCAGCATTATTAGTAATCTGTGTGTAAGGTTTGGGAAAATGAGCTAAAAGAATTTTAATTCAATTTAATTATTTTTGCTTGTAATCCTATTGGAAAAAC
>JAUCMU010000021.1:9677380-9687847 GCA_032275025.1 Enteromius treurensis | reverse complement strand
CATTTAACATATCCAGGATGATTAAGAATCTAAATTAAGATAACTAAAATACATAACTTTAATATCAGATAAATAACAAAAAAATGGAGTCAGATTAAAACGAGGTAAAACCTAAAATAAAATTAGAACTAAAAGTCCAAAACAGAAATTACAAGGTTTTTCCTCAGCGTTGCTAGAAGCTAGACACAACATCCGCTATACAAAATAACGGACCTTTCAGGTGTGTGCATTTTCCTTGATAACAAGCAAGTTGAGTCAAACCACTTATATATCTTATCGCAATCGCAAATCGCAATTTTGACCTTAATAATCGCAATGTCAAAATCGCGCAGCCCACGTAAAAACTGTTGCTATAAAATTAGAATAACCTAATTCCTTAGAATATCATTGTGCTTAATATTTATGTACAAGAGGGCACAAACGGAGTGCACATGCAGATTTTCGCTTCAGAGCCTTCGCCGTTCTGAGCTACTACAGGAGACCCCCTCTGCAAGTTCTGGAGAATGATCGAGGAAGAGTCCTGATTTTAAGAGTTCTTGCTTTCCTGCTCTCTTGTCTGACAGCATTTCATCTGGGCGGCTGTCAGCGAATCCTGCGGGCTGGTAGCCTGTTTAAAGGCTTGTGTGCCAGTCATCTTGCATATCCAGTGAGCAAAAGACCTCTGAGTGCACGCGTTAGGTCTTCCCTGGGCAACCGGGAGAAAGAGCGAATTTTCCCACGGTTGGTGAAGCGTTCTTTGGAATATCAAACCGGCCGTGCGTTTCTGCATGCGGGAGTTTCCTTACCTCTTCGGACGGACTTGATCATTGTCTCACGTGTCTGGGCCGAGTGCTCATTGGGGCAGCTTTTGTGGATGGTCAATGCGTTCATTATGAGCGTATGACCATGGCTACGTTGAGGTCCCGCCTCTCGTCCGCAAGACGGCTCCCCTCGCGTCCTTCCCGTGCTGCTCCGTGGCGCCTGGGGGACTTCCAGGTGAGCGTTCAGAATGTTCCGTCCCATGGTCCCCCCTAACAGGGCTCAGTGTGTCCTTCGGGGCGCCCTGAGAGGCTGAGATGTCTTCGGCAGCATTAGAGGGTGAGTCAGATAGTGAGGCTGAAACTGCCCTGTCCGCGGCTGATACCAAACTGTCGGCTCTGCTCCTCCGCGCTGCGCTAGCAATCGGTCTGGAGGTATCACGTATGCTCTCTCCCACTGCCATTCTTCCCGGAGGTGCACGAAGAGCTTACCAGATCATGGCGAGCCCCTTACTCATCACGCCTGTGCCCAGGCTCTTCGCCCCCTCGCCACTCTTGAAGGTGGTCCCTCAGGTGGAGTGTGCTTTTGCGGTGCATTTATGCCCATGCGACGCCTCCACCTGTGGTGATCAGCCGCGTCTCCCGTTCGAAGCGTGTAGGCTATCGTCCGCTCTCGCCGGCGATGTCTACTACGACACTGGGCAGGCTGTCACCGCTGTGCATGCGCTTGCAATGCTCCAGGTCTACCAGGCTAAAGCATTGCAGCTCCCGCACGAGAGTGGGCCGGATCAGGGGGCAATGCAGGAACTCCGCGCTACGACTGACCTCGCTCTTCGGATGATGAAGGTCGCGGCGCGTGCCCTTGGTCAGGTGATGTCCACCACGGTGGTCCAGGAACAATTTCAATGGCTGAGTCTGATGCAAATGCCGGCCGCAGAGAGAACATGCTTTCTCGACGCCCCCATCTTCCAGACCGGCCTGTTCGGCGACACTGTCGAGGACTAAGCCCACGAGTGCTCCACCTCACAACCTCCGTCAGCTCGTCGCCGAGGGCGTCCCCCCGCGGCACCCAGGAATCCTGCTCCGACCCCCTGGGTGGTAGAAGCCATCTCCCTTGCTTATTTATACCAGGGAAAGCCTCGCCCCTTAGGACTGAGAGCTCACTCAAAAAACAAAGAGTCTCGCCTCGTCCTATGTGCTGGCTTGGCGCCTCTCTAGCAGATATCTTAGGGCTGTGGGCTAGGCGACACCCAACACCTTCGCCAGGTTTTACGACCTTCGTGTATCTTCTCACGTCCTTGATCAGGACAGCAGGTTAGCGAGGGGACCGGCTGGTTCTGTATAATTTAAGGCTATATGAAAGAGTTAAAAATTCCAATCTAGCATAACGCTCTTTAAATTCTGTCATATGGCTAAACAAAAACATTACAGAATGCTATTTGAAATTCAACCATAAGTCTTGCGCTTAATGGTAACAATCCGGATCTCTTCATTTCGCGCATTTCAGATGTTGGCAAATAATGTTAGTTTGTGAATGCTGTAAAAAAATTGACTGGAGTGGCTGGAAGACTGCAGAGATTGGTTAAGATATTAAACAAGGTTCTTGTTGCGCAAATATATCAGTTTGTTTTTTCTTTAAACTATTCGCTTATAGGCTTTAGTTTTATAAACTTGCCACTGACCTACAGTCAGTTTACCTTTAAAACTGTGTCGAAAGTTTCCACCTGTCCTGAAGACCCGCCTGCGAATTTGACCTTGCCCTGAAATCCACAAAGACAAGAGAAAAGTACAAGTAACCTGTCTAACTAATTAAAATATGATCACTTTCAAATAATAAGGTTTTTAATAAGATATTACATAAATTACAAGTTGACAAAATTATCTGGGGTAGCGAAAATGTCGAGGAAAAGCACCAAAGTTACATCTTCTTTGAAGAAAAGCTATCTGGAGCATGTACAAACTGATATTAATCTTTAACAGGGCTGTCAAAACTTAGAGCAAACAAAACAACTGCTGTACAGTGCCATCCGCCATTAGTTGAATTGGTCACAACAAGACTGCATCATATGACTAAAATTCGACATCGTTTTCGAAAGCCTCCTTTTTCACAGTCCACACTGCAACGCGAAAACGACGTTTTCAAATATATCCACTTTGGAGAGTGTTTTCAAAAAGCTCCATTTTCCTTGACCAAAAACTCTGTCTCATTGTTGACGGAAGGCCAAAACGGAGAGAAAAAGATGCGTTTTCAAACAAAAACGTATTAGTGTGGACATGGCCTGAGACACGACTGTGGCATAATCACATAAACCACAGGAAATACCAAATAAGAAAATTAACACACAAAAACCAAACAAGATTAAAAACAAAACCAAATCAAGAAGACATGAAAACGAAACTAAACAGACAGAAACGTAACAGTCATATTAAGTATTGAATTATTACATTTCTTGCATCCTCCAAATACTAGGTAGGCTTTGTCTGGAACAGAGGATGTATTACTTAAATTTTCAACTGCAGCTAACCCACCAATCTGCCACTTAACATCATATTACGGGTCAGAGCTACAAATATCTACAGTATTATAGTCTAGCAGACTTATTGCCATGTTAGTTGTAGTGGTAGCTATGGTATTAAAGAAGCTACTGAGCAAGCCAAGTTATAATTGAATAAGCATTATAATCGCTAACATAGTGCACTCATGGAAAAAAATGGTTATGACTCAGCATCATTTGTATTGAAAAGAAAAGAATCACTTCATCCAATATTTAAAGTAAATAAATTAGCCTCTGCAGTCTACTTAGTGGAGCCCCACAACTACTGAAGAACTTTGTTTCCTCCCGCTGGACTTTCCGACTAAGACTAAATGTGTTGTATACTCTCTTTCTCGCACACACAACATTAAATTTACAGTGTAATGTAGTTAGTCCTGTCTTGAGAGTTATGCTAGATTGGTGCAATCAGAGTACTGTATCTCCTCAGCAGTAGTTCATTACTGCATTAATGCAATTTCTGCATTTAATGCAATTGATCCCAGAGCAAGCCGATTAGCAGAGTGGACAAATGACATGCGACTGATAAGACAGTGAATGGGAAAGACGAATGAGTCTGTTCTAAAAAGTAAGAAGTCATGGGCAACAGAGAGGGAAACATTAGAACATGACTGCTGGCGATGCAGGAGCGTGTGGGCTTCAGAGATGAGTTATCAGTTCTCGCTACAATGAAGTAAGAACCTGAGGCAGGTATTTAAGTAGTTTAAGAGATGTGCTCAGGATCTAAGGGGGCCAGGGCTAACCCTTTTTTTGTCATCTACAATCAGAAAGAGCACCTCTGAGTCCCCGTCATCTCTCAATAAGTGGGTTATGTAGGGTACTGGGTATTTTGAGCCTCCTTGGCGTATCCTCCAAAGAGATGAATAATGTAAAATGGGCTGACTGCACTGCATACTAAGTTGTCAAAACCAGCCTCTCGCAGCTCTTTGGCTGCTGTGATGTGACATGTTTGGTAAATGCTGAAAACCCCTCTTGAATTCTTTAAAATCTGAAAATACATGCAGAGTCGTCTTTATTTTAGTGTGACTTTCAGCTTTGTTTGATCTTTTCATTCGACTGCCGCATGACCTAGTCATTTTAGCGTGTGTTTTGCAGGGGCCAGCTTAGTATTCGTGGCATTGCCTCTGCTTCTTGATTCGAAACCGAGCAACGGTTTTTATTTGAAGCATTAACCATGGACTGAGCTGGCCTTCATCACTTGCTGTAACACCATCCAGGGCTGAAATAACAAGGCTAGGGAGTGCATTTTATAAACAGATGCATGCTTAAATGTGTCTCAGAAAGAGCGAGAGGGCCAGACTGAAGGCTGAGTAGCACAAGGTGACAGAACAAAGATGACTCGCTGCACATTTTGCGCCAAGATATTTTACCCGTGGTCAGATTTAACCCGTATGCATCCTATATAAGTGTTGTGGAGTGCCAAAAATGACTCACGGTTGCATCCTTTATTTTCTTTGTCAAAAATGTCTGTGATGGATAATAATGGCATCATGGGAAGAATGTCATGCAAGTTCAAGTGAAGGGTTCCCTTCCTGTGACTGCCTGCAGTTTTGCTATTGACTCAGAGCGTGACATCTTCCTGACCTCCCCACACGTGTCACATTAGTGTCATCTCGCTGTCTCAGTTAGGATGCCACAAGCATTCCCTTTGACTGTGATTGGATGGCACAGGGTTTAATGAGCCAATTGGAAGGGTTATTGTCACCCTCTGACTTTTTAATCTGGAGAAGGGAAATTAGCATAATTTCAGAACGTGCTGTTTAACCTCTTTCACCTTTAATAGCCGTAGCTTTCTCCTTTTATTTGGTGTTATAATGATAGTGCATTGCTCACAGCTCATTAGCCTTTGCTGACATTATCTCACACAGGAGGGCCTTGAGCAAACAGGGTGCAATCAGGCGACATTCCCAAATACACAAAGCCCCTGTAAATCCGACTGGCAGCCTTGCGCTGCGAGATGAAAAAGCAGCCTCCAGAGCACACAGTCAGACGAATGTGTGGTAATTCAATAGCAAAGATCGTATAGGTATTGTGATTTGCATGCTGTATGCATTAAAATGAGGACTGGCTTGCAAAAGTTGATGTGGCATGCATACAACAGGAAGATATTAAACCGTGTGTGTATGTGTAATATCTAGCATGCATTTGAAAACAACAGTGCTGCAAATTGTACATTTGTTTTCCTAAAAATATGTGCTTTGTTGCTTTATGAATTGCAGTCAGGCTGTTTTGGGTTTATTTGCATTGAATTCATGCATGTTATAATTGCCAAACATTACTTTGAGTAAAGTGTTGATGCCTTAATGTTAGGGATAATTTGTCATACACAAAATACATAAAAATAATAATAATAATAATAAATGGCACAATAAATTATGTGGATATATATTGCTGAGCTACAAATGTACAGTTTTCTTTTCTGATTAACATGGACAAAGATACAATCTTACACATCATTAGCTTGGCATAAATAAAGTAGTTATTACAGTGTTTGCAGCCTTCCAAGCTTGTCTTTACACTTCTTTCAAATGCCAATCATTAGGTTTAGATCAGCATACTCTACTCAACAGACTGATGGTATGACATACGGTGCATTCTGCGCATTTCCCTCTCTTACGCTTGTAGCTAATTTTCCGTTAGCGCACTTAAGATTGATGGGTATGCTTATCTTGGAGTGGTGCCTAGTATGAAAATGGTTTGGGTGCGAGTTGAGAGAACTGTGAATGGCGTGATGGTGAGAAAAAAATGAATCACAAGGGATGAACATTTTTTATTTTTTTTTATCCCCATTAGAACTGTTGGAACATTAATTAGAGCCCTTGTAAGTGGTGTGTTGAACACTAGGGGAAAACATATTATACATTCAGCCATCTTCCATAATTTGTTTAGAAATGCTAGCAATTATTGCACAGATGTGCAGAATATGGAAATTTAACATCAATTAACTATTCAGTTGATGTGATTCACTCCCCAAATTGAGTGAGAGAGTGTGTAATGTCAATGGCAATCTGGACGTCCTTTTAATAGTGTTAATAGCTAGGAGCAGCTTGTTGTCGCCAGTACAAGCTGGAGAGACTGTAGTGTACTTTATCACTCAATCCTGATCAAGTCTGGAGCCAAGGATGCATGAATAAGAAACGAGAGCTGGCTGCCGCTGTCTTTCAGAGCTGTTGCGCATGGTAGGCGTGTGTATAATATGCCTATAGTGTTTGTAGAGGGAAATCTGGACCCCTGAATTCTCATTTGAGCTAAAATATTGAGACTGCGCCAAGATCTGTTCTAGCTCGACATATCCTATTCACTTTGGATTTGTTCAGATGTTGGGGAGACATATTCAAAATGTTCAGAGACAATCTGGCTTTTTCATGAGACTTCTAACATCTGTTTGAATGTGTCTTTACATAATGTGTGTCCTCAGGGATTCCCCCCTCAATCCAGTATTCCAGCTCTCATTCAAGCTGTCAGACTTCACTGAACAATTCAATGCAAGTACATTTAAGGACAAGCGTGTAGGAGCAACTGTTTGTGGATTAGAAATGAGCTTGTTTGTTTGGCTGCCAGCCTTTCTGCTTCTTTCCATCTTGTTGAAGTTTCTCTTAAGTCAAGTTTATGGTCTTCGTCTCTGTCCCTCTAGTCTTCATATACAGTATACTCTAGTGCACACTAGAAGCACATTTAATTGGGATTAAGTTGAAATTGGTATATAATATGGCTTAGTGTGATTATTGAATCACAAAAGACTGTAATTAAGTGTAATTCACTGCCTCTTCATGGTAAAGTATTAATATTATTACAATTATGGAATAAATTTTTAATACAGTTTTGTTTTTACAATACTGGTTGCACTTTATTTTCCAGCATGTTAACTTACAGTACATGTACTTACAGTGTACTGATAGTGTGCCTACCTAAGAAAGTATTCACAATATAAGGTTACTACATGGGGTATGGTTTAAGGGTAGGTTCAGGGTTAGTACATAGTTACTATCTAGGAATTGTAATAACTATAATAAGTGTAACAGGACTGTAAACTAAAGCGCTACCACAATACTAATGAATTTCTTTCTTTAGTTTTTAAAATCTAAACACAATTTTCATTCAGTTCAGTATAGCAAGTGCAGTAAATGACAAAATATTTGCAATATAATTTTTAAGAAATTTTACAAATAAAATTTTTGCAAAATAGAACACTAAAAAATATTCAATATTTTACCTTCATTAGCGAACACCAGAGAACTGTGCCAGTTTTCAAAAATTGTAATGTCAAATAGTAATATTAAAACCTCAGGGGTACTTTAAAAGCATATTTTTTTCAGAGGGGTTTGCCTGACAAGTACGTTTTGGAATCACTGCTCCAGTCCATGTCAGTGTGAAGCCAGCGTGGGAGCATAAATGTTAAATGTAAACAGCCTCCGAGTGTCTTTGTCGCTATTGTAAACAGCATTTACTGTAATTAGAGCTTACAATTAGAACACAAAGGCTCTAGCCCCTGTACTGTAGAGCTACTAACAATTAAGAAGAAAAAAAACACAACCTTTGCATCCACCTTCTGCTGATGAGGCAGCTAATGATGAAAGGCTAAATGTGCGCATGAATCATCAGCGGCAGGTGCGCATTATAGCATTACCCCGCTCTATCTTTCTGACTCTAGGGTGTAATTATGTCAATCACCATGCGGCTAACGAACACGGGTCTCATCTTAGAATGTCTCATCCCTTTGCTGATGATGCTTGTTTTGAGTGAGGATCTGTTTGACTGTTTGCTGTACCGGTGGGAGTGGGGATACAGATTGATTAGCATGTTTGTGATGAGAATGGTTGCTTTGGGGGGAGGGGAAAGGATCTAAGGTGCCTTAACAGATGGCATAGAAATGTAATGAGTGATGGGAAATGTGAGTGCTGGAATTTCTAAACGAATGCCTTAGCAACAGCACTACCGTTTTTTTTGTGTGGCTTTGTGCAAAGCAATGCTTTGCGTTGTGTGAAAACGCATATGTGTGGGTGGGTGGCTGTGAGTGAGATATGGGGTCTGGCAGTGGGATCTGTACAAATGAGCTCCAGACACTCACAATCGACACTGCTATGTTTTGGTTGTAACCTAGCAACAACATATTTGGGGTTAAATGGCAAATATAACATAACCGCACCTATCTTCCAACTCTAAATCAGTCACTCTCCCAGCTAAAGTGGACTTCATTTTTCCCCGCTGTCTTTCCATTAGTCCCCAAGTACATCTCTCTTACCGACCGCCACATGATGGCACGTCACCTCCTCAGCACCCAGTGTGCCTCATCTTAGCACCCTCGCTAGTCTTTTTCCTGCTTGTGTATCACTATAAATCTCACTCTTGGCACAGGGAGGAGGCATGGGTCAGAAATCAGACTGGGAGAATCATGCACGGAGGAGAGATGAAATGGAAAATATTTCTATCCTTTCACGCTCCTCATGCACTTAGTGCTAGACTACTTCTCTCTCTAGGCTTTATCCCAGAGTAAGCATCCTCAGACTTAATTTATGCCTAAAGACAGCATATTCTCAAAACCCCTTTCTATTTGAAAAATATTCTGATAGAGACATAAAGGCTTCACCCGCTGTTACAATTATTAGGTCGGCTTTGCTGAGGCTATCGCTGTAGCTTTAGGGAAAAGCTGTTTGCTTGTTTATGAAATATGGAGATCTAACAAAGAGTTATAGAGCGGCGACATTACTGTGTCTTTTAGTGCATGATTTTTGTGGTAAGGTAAGCAAATTGATTTAGCGAAAGTCGAAAATGCATTTTTTGTCTAGTCAATAGATAAAAATGTGTTCAGAGGCGGTTCGGAGGTGTCAGGGTTCACTGTGCGGTTATTAATCACTGTCAACTTCAGGATCTTGCTTGTGCCAAATGTCAGGTGGAGCCGTTTTCAACATAAAATATTTCTGGTGCCAAAAGTCTTATGTTACACTGGCCCGATGGAACCATTTGCTGAAAATCATTTGATAATGGAAGGGTTAAACTAATTCCGAACTGAAATATATGCAAAGTACATGGATAGTCAGTGCCACAATTCATTTATCACACAGTAATGCTGAAAGACTGCAGTTATACTGTTTATATTGAAGAGACCTAGATGCTAAGTTGCTGGTTTATGGGCATGTCAAACTGTGCTGCATTTATGCAGAGTTGTGCCAGACTTAGGTTGTGGGTCACAAGCTGGGAGGCAATGGAGCCAAACGCGGTCTGATAGCACTCCGCTCAAGTTACGCTGCCCTTGTGTGCTGTCCCAGCTCACATTAGGACCTCAGGGTTCAGAGGAGGCCAGTCGTTACAGATCCTGAGCTCGCTCCCTGGAGGAAAACAATGAACGATACTACCCTGAGGAGTGCCTCAAGCCCCAGCTGAAAGAGAGATGGAGAAGAGAGAGAATAGACATAGTGCCCAGAGGAAAATAATATGGCTCAGAGGTTGTGCTTTTATAGCTCAAGAGACATCTCTGGTATGTTTTTTGCGTATCATCTGAGATGGTTCTCCTAAAATTGCTTTCAATTAATACAAACTAGACAGTTGACATGTTTAATACTTTTAAAATGAAATGAGACATTTGCTATTTAAATATCTTAAATTGCAATATTTGAAAGTTGAGACTTTGTTTAATACCTAGAGTAACCTGCTCTGTCATGTCAGCGTGTTGTCAGTGTGTTTTCCACTCTGTGAGAACTTGATGTGTGGAATGAAAGTGCCATGGCTTGTCAGACGTTGCAATTCTAACTAAGGTAGGCAGGTTTTTGTGAAGGGTCAGTTGGATATTTAATTGTGCATGCTAATTTTACCATTTTTTTTACATTTAGATTTCCATTGCCCTCATTTAAAGCACGTTCACATTAATTCATTTAGAAGATGCTTTTATCCAAAGCGACTTTTAAAGAATACGGTAAGTGATTCATCATAAAGAGCCAAATAAACACAGGAAGTGCTTGCAATACAAAGTTTCAGTCACTATTCAGATTAGTAAAAACTAGACGGAGAAAGATTATGGAAAAAGAAAACAAAGATAAATGGTGACAAAAGAGATAAGTTACCCTTTCAGTCGAATCACTTCGACGTTACATATGGGAACTCGCAAGAGAGACCGATTTGCCTTTGAGCTTTTACTAAAGGCCAATGAATATTGGCGTGTACTGATTGCGCTCAGGTGCGGC
>JAUCMU010000021.1:9630355-9656424 GCA_032275025.1 Enteromius treurensis | reverse complement strand
AATGCTTTATAAAGGATGAACTGACTATTTACTAATGCTTAACTAATGATTCATAGCGTGTAGTTATTATAAAGTGTAACCAATAAATTTGATTGTGATATTGATATTGTTTATTACCCAGCAATGTGGGCACCTATATACAGGTTTATCTAAAAGTTAGAGATTCTGTATGGTTAATAGGAAGTGCAAGAAGCTATGTTTGCTTGGGTTCACACGACTACTGATTTTTCAGAAAAGTAGCCAGCGAGTAGAATATTCACGGGTCAGTGTTTACCTTATGAAAATGACTCACCATACGCCTTGCAGCATCAGCGGTCTTTGCTGTTTTTGGCAAGTCCAGTGCTGTGTTTGCGCAGCGCGTGTGAGGGGAGAGAATGTCCACGGAGCTGAGATGACGTGGGTGAGAAACAAAAGCGTGCATCATCTCCGTTGCCAGATTCATGCTGTTTGCATTGTCGTGCACAAACAGTCATGTCTCAGTCGTGTCATTTCTGTCAGCCACTTCGTGACATGATTCGTTTCTGCTTGCAAGAATTTTTGACTTAAGCACATCAGCTGCCAGTTTGATTTGCTTACAGTTTTTGTAACTATTTGCAAAAAATGTTGTGGCATGTGGTAAGAAAAAACTTTAAAAACACTTTTAAACACTTTCTAAGTAAATCAATATTTACATAAATGTAGTTTTGCCCATATATAAATTCAAATTCGCCACAAATGTGTGTGTAAATATGCATATATATATATATATATATATATAATGACATTACTGTTTTTCTAAAAGTAGGAAAACCCTACAAATATATACAGTCAATTCCAAATTTATAATAATAATACAAATATAAAAAAACCAACACACATATATAATATAAATATATGTATATATGGATAAATGGTACTTTTTAAAAATATGTAATATATAGATTTTCTTTGGTGGTTCTAGATATATATTACTTTTTTTAAGAAACCAAATCCTCCTTAATAAAAAATAAAGAAACAAAAACAAAAAATAATAATAAAATAAATTTATAAAAATTATATAAAACTAAAAATTATGTACCATTAATCATATTTTATATTTTTTATTTAAAGATTACTGTAGCTAATGTCCTGAAGCCCTAAAAGTATCCCCTAAAAGTGAATTGAGGAGGATTGCTCCTGCTGTTGCCAATTATTGCACAAATGCAATTAAACCATGTGATCTAGAATTCATCGGCACAGCCCCAAAATGTCGACTCAAGTCTATGCAGCCCCTCACGTTTACACACATACCCGGAGTTCATGTAGCACTTAGGCTGTAGATTTCAAAGACTCCCCTTTTCACCTTGTCAAACATGCACATATCTGCAAATATTTTGCAGTCTGCTTTCCAGCTCTCTCTCCGTAGCTTTGCTGTAGGCGTGCTGTGCATACAGGCCCTTCAACATTAAATATGAGCACTTTGATCCCAGCGTGGCATACTGCTCTGCAGGAATATGATAAGATGTGCTTGAGCATGCCGTCTCAAGTAAAATTAAGGCTAGTGGCCTTTCCCACACCTGTCTTATCTGTGCATATGTGCGTGCGTGTGTGTGTCTCCCCTCTGGAACTCATTCAGCCATCTGGATGGAAGGACTGTTAATGTATCCTTTGTGAGTGGCTCCCCTCTCTTCTTTGTGAGGGCAAACATCACAGTGTGTATGCGGTCTGCCATCTATCCATTCGTCCAGCCAGGCTAGTATGCTTCAGAGGGAATAATAAAGATTAAGAGAAGATACGGCTTGGAGATTTGAGAGTCACGGTAAATGGATGGATTTCCCTTTCTGCCCAGCAGCCTCACTTTTTTGTTAAAAAATATTATTTTTTCTTCTTCAAGAGCAGTGCACATCTTTTCAAGGTGCACCATGACAGCTATATAGATGTGTGTGAGATGCTGATTTTAGCATGGCAGCGTTTGTTGAAAATGTTCTATGTTATGCTGGTTGCGACGATGAATGTGTTTTATCTATTTATTCACCTCCGTTCGGGGTCAGTATGTTTTGGACAGATCTCTTGTGCTCACCAAGGCTCATCAAAATACAGTAAAGCAGCAATGTTGTGCTATTTAGTGCTATGTTGTTTCAAGAGCAGTTCTCAACTCTTCAGGGTGCATTGTGACAGCTATAGATGTATGTGCAAGATCCTGTTTTCAGCATGCAGTCTGCTTAGAGCAATCTGTGTGACATGGGTTGTGACGATGGATGATTTTTTGTTCTGTCAGGGAGCTCAGTTTGTCCTGAGAGCGGCGAAACAGCCTCAAGGCAGCGTGTTTATAATAGAGTGGTAGAAAGGTAAGGGCTCTGATGCTTGCTCTCAGTGCTCAATGTCAAAGGCCAGGCAGAGACACTTGTTGTGGTAGATTGCTTGAAGATTGGTTAGATTGACAATATTTTTTGTATATGACCATTCAAGAGATTGAGGGTTTTGCTTGTACAGTATGTTTGTGTCTGTGTGTTTAACATATTTGGGAAGAGCTAAATATATACACAGGGACTTTGTGGTTCAGGCAGGCTCAAGCTTGCTTCAGGTCAAGCACTGGGCAAACCCATCACAAGCTTGGTGTGCATTAAAAAAAATGAAAATAAAAAAATCAGCACTTGGGTTTTTGGTAATCCACAACAGCTGTGTGGTTTGCGTACTATTCAATAAATACTGTGTGTGTGTTTGTGTGTGTTTTCTAGATTATGTCATTTGCATTTGTGTGCGTGTATGTGGGCAACGCCTGGTTGTCCAGATGTGGCCAGCTGTGGATCTGGTGTCCTAGATAAGCATGTGCTCGATTCCTCCAGGGCTACATCAGTGAGCTCTGCTTTTGGCCGTGGCTTTGGGCTCTCTGTGTCAACTCTCATTACAGATGCCGAGATATACTTAACGTATACATATAGGAGAGAAGCGTGTTTACTTATCAGACAAATATTATCTTAATACAATCTGCTTGGGGTCACAATAATGTATTGGATTTGGTAATGGTGAAATTTTACCTGCTTAGCATGGTCTATCAAAAGCAAAATGATGTGGGGAATGTACTGAAACATATAATGCAATACACAGTAAATTTTTTATTTTCGTATACAGATATGGGAACCTGTTGTATATATTTAATATTCTGCAGTAGATGGATTGACTATATATTGATACAAATTAAAATATATATGATAATTAAAGACTGCACTGCATATAACAGCTTTATTTGAAACACTCAGTTAATTTCCTTTTCTTGAGATAACACATGGGTTGACATACAGCTGAACCCATCTTCATTATGTTTTATCTTACTTCATTGATTGGGTAGATAATAGTTGTGGGAAATTTGGTGCAAATGTGAAATACAAATTTGCAAGATATATACATAATGTCACATTTTTCAATATATGGAAAGCAGCAATTCCTTAGATATATTAGCACAATATATTATTCAATGTATTGCAAATAACTTTGCTATAATAATAATAATAATAATAATCTTTGCAGAAATTAATTTTCCATTTTATGTTTATCAGTCTCAACATAAAAAAAATGCATATCTTTTTCATATATATAATTTTTGCCCGCTGACTTTCCCATCACAGCTCAGCTTGTGATCAGCCAATCAGCATTGTCATGATGTCGCTTTGCTGAGGCTTCATGACTAGACTAGTATATTCTAGAGAGATCTAGATTGAGGTTCTGTGACTGAGAATGACTAGACACATTATTGCTTACATACTTAAACAAATGTGTGTTACGCGTCAGTAAATAGTTACATTTTTGAATCATACATACTTACACGAATGCTTCACCAGCCAAGCAACTGTCATTGAGATTTGCTTGAAGTGCTATCTATACTGAAGCTCTCTGTAAGTATTATAGAGCCGCTTGGTCGAGGCAGGTGAGATTCTCCCTTTTTGTCCTCTGTCAGGACTGCACAGGACAAACATTGCTCTAAGGGCCTGAAGGAAAGGCAGATTAATGCAGCGGGTTTGAATATTTTATATCAAATGTATTAAAGCCTCATACCGCCTCGCTCTTTTTCCATCAGTCGGTAGTCACAGGTCCTGCAGGGTGACTTTGACTTGAGCAGAGGGAGGGATGCCCCGTCCCAGGACTCACACTCTTGCTTGTCACATTTTCTTACCACGTTATTTGTTCCCCCCTTCCCTACACCTTCTGTTTGATTTGTGTTTTCGCAAATTTATCATAAGAAATATCACTGCTGCTTGGCGGTGCGATGTTCTTCGTCATATCGCTCTCAGGTTTGTGTGCTGTCAGTTGTGTGCTTGAAGGAATATCCGTCTGTTTTTGTTTCAATGTTTTTTCAGCCTGTTCACTCATTTCACCTACAGTGGAGGCTTAAATCTTAGCTACATAATAGACATGTGTTGAATTCATGCTATATGATATGTTTGCGCCATGCCTGCAGTTTGTAAATCTAGTTTAAGAGGATTAGGCCTGACAGTATCAGCCTCTGTGAGGTCTGCTTAGCAGCGGATGACGCCTGAATGATGCATGTCAATGATATTGCGATACAGCACCACTTGCTATAGCCCCCTGCTGGCCTGGAGGAACATTTGGGGCTCTTCTGATTGACACCGGACCCTCTCATAGACAATAAAAGAATCAAAGGGCCCGGATCTCAAAACGCACTCTCCCACTCATGTGTAATGAGAGCACTTCAGCGACTGTTGTGCCTGATGCTCCGATTTGACCAGCACTTTGCCTTAGACATAAAGGAATGCCAGAGTCCACATTCCTCATAGTGCAGAGATCAAAGTGATATATTCTCTCTAACGCAGTGAATTAAATCTCAGCACACTGTGCAAAGCGCACCTTGCCAGCGGTAAGGGTGTATTTAAGTCTGGCCACACACGCTCATTCGATCACTGGCTGCGGTGGCAGCTGCTATACCTTGGTTGTGTTTTTCTCCTCGCTCTGCCTTATTCATTATGCATACTGTTTAAAATGTCACTCTCCATTTACTGCTGGTCCTAAAACCCTGGGGCTTTGTGCTGAGTAAAGTGTATCCTCCGAGTTCCCATGTGTCTGCTGTTTCTCTGTGTTGTTCTCCCTTACTCGTCTCTTGATGGGGATGGAATGCTATCCATTCTGCTTTCTGTCCCCTCTTGTATGTGTCTCTCGGTTCCTCTTCATCCCTCTTTACTGTGTATGGCTCTCGGTGTCTCTTTCGTGCTTTTTGTGGTGATATGGTTTTCTTTTCAGCCAGTACTTCTTTTACTTTTCATCCCCCTGCTGCTTCTCACTCGGTTGGGTACATCAGCTGCTGGCTTTCATCTCAGGCTCAGTTTTTATTCAAATTCTTATATTTTTGTCAAGGGTGCACAATGACAATTAGCTTTTGGACTGCGCAGGAAGTTAAAGCATGGTTTTAAAAAAAGAGCATTAATCATGTGTAAAAACTACAGTAAAACATTAATGTGAAAAAAGTATTATTAATATTATTTAGATTATATTTTAATCATGTTATTTACAATACAATATATGCATGTGATGGTAAAGGTGATTTTTTAGCATCCATTACTCCAGTCTTCACTGTCAACATGATCCTTGAGAAATCATTATAAATTATTTGGCGCTCAAGACACATTTATTCATATTGTCTGTTGAAAACAGTTCTGCTGTTGTCATTTATAGTCAGTTTAATGTGTATTTGAATAAAAGCATTAATTTCTTAAAAAAAAAATCAGTGTATGTGTAGATTTCATTTGATTCTAATTCACAAGCTCTCGATACAATTCTGATATATTCTGAATCTAATTTGCAAGCTCTTCTGATTCTTTTGGGTATATTTTATTGATTTTGTCAATATATTATTTATTAAATAAATTCGCTCTTAGCTAATGCTGTAAATTGTACTGTGAATCTTCTAACTTATATTAATGTTAATCTTATATGTCTTATCTTATATTAATAAAAATTATTAATTGTAAAAATGAAAAGGGCCCGCATTAACAATATTATAAAAACGATGAAATCCAACACAACCTAAATGGATGCTTTTAAAACTTTTAAAGAAATGACAGCACCAGCTTGAGTTTCCCATGTGAATGAATGTGCAAGCGAACAAAAAGGATTTTCTACTCAGGCGACACAAATTCATTACGTATTTCTTTCCTCCGTGGAGCACAAAATAAGATGTTTTCAAAAATGTTGGCAACAAAACAATTTTGGTTACTGTTGCACTATATGAACAAAAACCAATGAGTCTTTTCTCAAAGTATCTTTTTTTATCTTACCGAAGAATGAAACTCGTAAAGACTTGAAGCAACAAAAGGGGGAAACTGTGACAGATTTGAAGAGTGAAGAGTGAAGTATCCCAGTTTGTGCACATACTGTACATAAAAAGCAAAGAATCAATCTTAGGATTTTAATAATTAATATCAGGGTTGATTAATCTGAAAAATCAATGCTGACTCCTACAAATATCACTAAAAGCACCACATTATTTGTCTATACATCTTGTGCTCTATAATACGAGTTCAAGCAACATGACAGCTTTATGTGAGCAACAGACAGATTTAACACATTGTTCACTGATAATCTTTCCCTTCAGTGAGCTGTTAACTCGAGAACTACTGTGAATGGATCATTGAGTTGAATATGTTGACGGAATTGGTGAACAAATCATTCTTTTGAAGGCGTAAGCTTTCAGTGAACCATTCGATCCAGTTTACAAATCAGACTGAATGATTCATGAGTAGATGAATTTACATTTTTTGGTACAAGAATAATTTCTACCTAATCTGACCATTAGCCTGTGATTGTCATGTTTGTTTAGTCAAAATTAGTGATTATTTAAACTGGAATAAACCTTTTAGTTTAGTTGTGGGCATTTTGAAACACATTTGAATCACATTTTTTAGGTTACCTGACGAAATATTCTCTCGGTGTAACAGCAATTTCTTAATATGCTTAGTGCCAAGACTTCAGTGTCAGCTAAAAAAGTCTGCAGAATGTGACGCCAAAGCCATGTGCCCTGCCCTCTCTCTGCTCAGAGCTTTACATAAAAAATACAAGAAGTCTGCAGTTTGAGTAAGCAATAACATCTGTTCCAGCCCACTATATTCATTTCCTATTCCCTCTCTCTCTGACCTGTTCTCACTTACCACAGTGTGTAAACATCAGGCCTGTCAGCAATAGAAAAGAGGACAAAGAGGAAAAGATCTTCTTTGCCAATAGCTGTTAACATGAGGAGAGCTGTCTAATGGTGGTGGTGCTGAAACAATGCAACTCCGGAGTGCTTTGGCAGACAGGGAGCTGTCCAGTGCTGAAATCTGAGGCCTCGAATGGAGTGGCAGAGCGGAAGCTGCAGTGTTTGTGCTTCTCTACGTGTGTTTATGTGTGTGGAGAGAGTGCAGAAGAGAGGTCAATTGGAGTTGCATTGTTTCACATGGCCAGGTTTAGCTTTAGAAGCCAATTATGCTGTAATTCTACAGCCTGAGCAGGTGATTTCTTCTCTCTCTACCGTCTGTGATAGCTGTACTGAAGAGTCGGTCCACTGTGAACAGTTCCAATAAGCGTTCCACTATTCCATCAGAGCAAAACCTGCCCAGGGACCGCTGCCTGGAGGTATGTTTGTGTGCCGTTTGTGAGTGTAGATATGCATGTGTGTGCTCAAAATCAGACTTGGGTGGTTTGGCGAGTGCAAGTGTCATTTGTTACAATTTCTGTGATGTGTATCTTGCGGTCTGTGTGTGGTTAAAAGTTCATGACACTGAGTGTGCTAGCAGGGAGCACCCCTGCAGTTTGAACAATGTACAAAAATAACTCAGAGACAGGCAGTAAGGTTAAAAGTTCGAAGTGATACAGTGCTTCAAAAATGAAAAATCTCTTGCAATTTCCTCACCCTTATTTCGTTTCAAATCTTGCTTTTGTGCTGTTGTCTGTAGGACTTAAATTCCAAGTCATCGAAAGACATATGAAAGACTGAAATCTGTAGTTCACATTAATTGCTGAAAATCTTACCATTTACTCAAGGTTTTAAATAAGACATAAATGTTATTTTGATTGCAAGGCGCATGCATAGTCATTTGGCATTTGCTGACAAGTCATTTTGTAGTCTGTATGACTCTTTAAAGAATAATGACTTTAATTTTAATGTGATCTACCCATAAAGCTTTTGCATGGCTTCAGAAGACTTAATGTAATGTAGTGCATTAGTCATAAAGATCTCAATTTGTCGTATTTTTATGACGATTTTATGCTGCTTTTGTCGTTTTATAGCTTGACAGACCCAGTCCCCATTCACCTCTATTATATTGTACGGAAAGGAGCAGCACAGCTATTATAAAAACATATATTTTACTAAAGTAGGAAAAATTAAAGAGATTAAAACAGCAGAGAAATAGTTATGACATTTTTTTCTGTTTTTAGGTGAACTGCCCCTTTAAATCTTAACTTGACAAATGAATGCCCTATAGGTGCAAATTATTGAGAGTGCGTATTAGTGCATTAGAGGTGCATATTAGTACCCTACAATACACATTATTAGTATAAATGGGCATAGTAGTCCTTTAAAACAACCTTTAGGGGTAGACAAGTACATAAGTGTATGTTTGAGGGACCCGTCCCAATGAGAAGCTTTAGTGCTCTTCTTTGTTTTAATAAAAGCCATTGAAAGGAAGACTAACTCCTCCTCCTCACCCCATACAACCAAAACTGTACCAGCTTCCTGTTTATTACATCCTCTCAAATCCAAATAACTCCTGAAATTTCCCATTATTATGATGACTTCATTCACGAGTCATTAGTCCAAGCAAAAAGATCACCCATAGCGCAGGATGAAGTCATACTCATTGAAACTCTGATCCTTCAGTCTGTTTAAAGATTCATAGACCGCCATTAGCTTTCCCAACCAGTTCTGGCTCTCTTAATCTTAGTGAGGCCATCTTAGGAGAAAAATGGACCCACAGTGCTGCTCATCATATTCAGCCCGCATGCCCTTTGAAGAGCTTAAACTGCTAAAACCAATAAAAAACACAAGGGTTAAGGGTAAAGCATTAAAAACACAGGATTCGATGACCTGTGGCCTCCACATTGAGCATTTAGAGGAAGTGTCAGGTCCCGACAAGCACAACTGATAATTGATTCTATAGGGAACCCTGTTGGGAGGTGTTGCCCTTCACCTTAGCTGTCAATCAAGCATGATCAAAGCTCAGTGACCCCCACATGCAACATAAAAGCCTTCGTCTCAGTGTCATTAGAGAGCTGAAAGGCTAACCACAGGACTGTGACTGCACAAGGTAGGGCTCAGTAATGCATTTGACAATGTGTTATTTGCATACTGAATATATGGACAAATATATTCCAAATCTCTCCCAGCAGAGGCAGTCATATTAAAAATGCATAACCCATTTCCTATGACAAGATGTCAAAACCTAAATAATCAAGGACTGTGATGCTAAGCTCTTATTGTTTACATTTCTGAGCAACTCTTTTTATTTCTAAGCTTATGTACCTACTAATGTCACTTTTAGATTAAGGTGTTAATGCTGTATGCATATAATATATATAGCTTACTGTATGTTTCTATACAGTAGCTCATCTGGAACAGCATAGTGCTAACAACACCAAGGTCATGGGCTCAATTCTGAGGTGCCATATGAGTTGATAAAAATTACTATAATTGAAGTCGCTTGGGATAAAGAAATGTAAAAGAATAACTATAAATGTGTATAGGTACTTGAGATTATGCATGTTGAGCGATAACAGTGTACTGTACATGTACGT
Organism: Enteromius treurensis; assembly: GCA_032275025.1. Taxonomy (NCBI): domain Eukaryota; kingdom Metazoa; phylum Chordata; class Actinopteri; order Cypriniformes; family Cyprinidae; genus Enteromius; species Enteromius treurensis. The sequence continues at coordinate 9,646,686 of JAUCMU010000021.1, read as the reverse complement.
AAAAAAAAAAAAAAAATTAACATGCAATGCAATCTCTCCTACATCCCTGAAGCCCTTGATGATAAAAACCTCATTTAGCTTATACCTTATAATTAGACAGTACATGTTCTTTTACTAAGAGCAGTGTGTTGTTTTTTGCTGTGTTGGTTTATGCTATCAGACGTGTGACTTTTAGAGTGCTTCTAGGAATTAAGTTATACTGAGAAGTCGGCGTGAAATAGCAAAGAGCTGTAGGTGACTTATATGAAGGCCCGCTTAGAGGAATATCTTATAAGTAAAACTTAACTGGAAAAGAATCAGACAATTCTCTGAATATCAGGCTCCTCCTGGCCCACTAAGAGCTGATAATATTCCACTCACTTGTGGCAATTGCAAAACAAATCATGTCAATTTAAGTGCCGAGATTGGGTGCCTTTACTCAGTAAATTCAATCTCTCCGTCTGAGACTCTCTGGATGGTTTTGCTCGGTAAACAAACATGGCCAACCATTCCATCTAATCTAGGATTAGCCCCACCTGCTGGTCTGATTGTTTGGGGGCACTAACTGCTAAAATTGCTTCAGAATGAGAGGGTGGATTGTTATGTAAGGGTCAGCGAAAGCACAAAACAGAGATTGAGTTGCATCTCCGATTGGTCTACAATGAAATCCGCCAAAAGTAAGGTGCATTAACCGTATGTTAGCAGACACAAATCACACGTTTTGCATAACAAAAACATCTTAACTCTACAAAGAAAGCTTCTCGCTCAATCAATTTGGCCCGACAATGCTTCGCGTTTTATGCTTCGCACTTAGGAATATAAAGTTTAACGAAAGGGAATAGTGAACTGTCAGAATTGGCGTTAGGGCAGTCTGCTAATGACACTCGTGCTGCAGTAATGGCAGCATGAGTAATGATAATCAGTATGCAATTATAGCAGGTACTTGCAGAGGTTATGAGCCCATTCTAGCCGCTGCGACGCCGAACGCTTAAAACTTCAGGGCTGGAAGCATTGACAGGTGGAGACGGAGCCGTTTGCTATGGACCACTAATACAGAGTCATTTAATCAGTGAGTCTGGGCACAGCTGTGCATTGTAATACTTAATCCACAAAGCCACACATACATGCAACGAAAAGCCCAGCTGACACATGTACAAACGCACTGGCAGAAATGACAAATGCCACAACCCTTATGATTACGGCTTATGTCACATTATCACATCTACCTTTATTGCTCGCGCGACAACTAAAACCGTCACTACCAATTCCTCCACGCACAAGTCAAAGTCACTCGCTCGTATGGCTGATAATACCTACTATTGTGAGGCAGTAATGGTGGGACATAATGGGGGCTTTGCACTGGCTGATTGCAGTGTGTCGCAGTGCTGCAGTGGGCAGACGCGTGAAGGGTCCAGCGGATCGTCCAACAAATCACATCACTCACGGCTCATTTCCATCCTGAATTCCCCCAAGCCTGGCAGGCCAATGGGGCCATGTGCTCTAATTCATCCTCTGCGTTGTGAGAGAAGCGTATACATTATCTTAGCGCCGGGCCGTACTTGATTTCACAGAGCCATTATGGCCTGGTGGCGGTTAAAAGCTAGACACAATCACGGTCTGTGATCCATTGTTGCATTAGAGACGGAGCTATGTAATTAGAATAATATCCAGAGATACAATTCATTGGCAGACGAGTGGAAATAAGCGACACAATTCAGCTGGTTGGCACTGCGTTTTTGATCTCTTGATTGACAAGTTAATCTCCTCCTCGCACGGCTTTGTAGATTTCCAAAATGCCTGTTTTCTCGTAACATGTTGTTTCATTGCTCCCTGTGAAGGCAGTTAGTTCTGTTGTCCATAAAATAGATCTGAAGGTATTCTTATTGTTGCAATAGTGCACTGCAATTGCACATTTTATGTCTGTAAATGCATCAAATATACAGATTAGAAATAATTGAATGCAGTAGATTTACAAGTTTCGGCCAAATGAAAGCGGATTGTGACAAAGATTGTGTTTGTTCTCTGTACGGGCGTGTAAAGCTTTTGGTGACAGCAAACCAGAGCAAATGCTACAACCGTGATTAACACAAGAAAGAAAGGCGCAGATAGGGAGAGGAACACCTAGCTGAGTGCATTAATCATTTACAATAAAGGAAGATGCCACAAAATAACAGATTCATGAAGTAGACTGTGACATTTACAATAAGGTTTACTCTAGTGTTGAGTAGCAATGGGAATCTTAAGGACTTTTAACAATTCTGATTCAAATTAAACTTTATGAATCTGGTTACTTCATGGTTTCATTGAACAATTCTCTTAGTACTTATCAGGAAAAACCAGTCGGAATTCACTGATGTGTCAGATGTGAATCCAGTACCTGCATTCCAGATTCATTGCCATTTGAGACTCATTTTTATATTATTCAAAAATCAGTCTCACGAAAGATATATTATGTTTTTGCTTATACTGTATACTTCAAAATGTAACTTTGAAAGACATTAATAGGGCTAATTGTAATTATTTGTAATGGTTCAGATCTCGTAAATCATTTTTTTAAATAGGATTTCAAATCGCTGACTAGACTGGCCAGATTCTAACTGGTTTGTTCAGCTAGTGGAAATGCTTTAGGTTCTTAAATGAAATGTTCCCAAGAACAGTAACAGTTATATTTCCACTTTAGCTTGGTTCGATGAGGCATGGTTACAAAGTCTCCTCAGCTTGGAACCATACTGGTAGAATTGGTCACTTGTTTGCTGAAGCATTTGTATTATGAGCTCTGTTATCATCCCCACTGTGGGAAATGAAACCATATCTGTACTGCTGGGCCAGATCGTCTCTGCATTGAATGGTTGAGCAATGAGAACCATTTGGCCTGAAGAAAAAGCAGCTTCAACTCAACTCAAAAGGGGAACAGTATTATTTATAACCCTGTATGCATCGATTGGAATAACGTACATTAAAGAATCCTTAAAAAAACAAAAAACAATACACCATAAAAAAGGAAAATTGGTATGTATTTATTTATTAACTTGTTCTGAATCTAAACTTGTTTAGATTGTCTTTTTATTATCCAGAACTCAGAATGTTTAGTGTTAACATTAATCTTGAAAAGAGGTTATAGATGAATTATAAGAAATAACACACTCAAAAATAAAGTAATAAAGCATCTTTCTCACAAGGTTGCCAGCAACAAACACAGGTGGCTAAAAGATGAAAAGCTAGAGAGATAGAGACCGAACAGCCAAGCAACAGAGTTTGATAGAGTTTACTTGGGTCTTCTTGCTCTGTCATTCCAGTGATAACCTGACCTTTAGCCGGGGATCTATAATGCCCATCACGGAAAGGGAGGAGAGATGTCTCAATCCTCCATGCTGCCATTTCTGCGGCCAAGTTCTTGGCCGTAATGACATTCCTCTGTTAGGGGTCATTGGCTCCTAGGTTTTTCTGACTTTGAGTGGAAGTCTGACTTACTGCCAGCATGCACATCATATAGAACAACTGCAATTTATCTCCGGTCAGTGGTTTTATTATTTATACATGTGTGTAATAAATTATTTGTTGCAGTTTGTTTTTCTGCCTGAATTCCTCAAATTAAATAGCATGCATTACAAATTCATAGTCAGCTTGTTTTAAGCAAAGTCTGTCAGAAAGCCTCTGTTGTTCCATTTTTTGAAACTTCACAGTAAACACTGATGACACAATACCCCAGGAGCTTCATATATCTCATCAAAGGGAGCCGTTCTTGCGTGCACATGCGCTTATTTGTACGTCACAGGGGCAGCCTGTGGCATTCAGCGATTTAGAGAGATTACTCTCTCGGACTTCTGCATGCCTGGTGATGTCGCAAAGAATAACCTTTGATGCAATGGGTAAGCTCTCACGCAGATGAGGCACTGCTGTGAGGCAAAGCAACCAGATCATGAGCCAGGGAGCCGTGCGCACATTGAAGAGCCTATATTTGAGGTAAAGAGGTGAATCAACCTCAAAACTTGCGTATTTCATCAAAAAATATACTTACCACCCTTAACAAGGGAATTTGACAGAATTATTCATATTGCTGACAACTCCCTGTACTCTGGCCAGTGCTCGCGTTTGACCCAGCGTACTCTTAGGGTTATCAAGGGTAAACCAGATTTGAAGTGCTTTTTCATGTCTGCTTTCACAGAACTTAGAAAGCTGGAGATTGCACTGCTGTGACCTCCTCAACACTGGAATGTCCCTGAGTCAAGAGGAGGAGAAGACCAGGGGAAAGCGAGAAATAAGAAAGACACAGCTGAGTAGCAAGCAGTCTTTAAGCTATAAATGCTTCTGCAGTTATCCCATGCAAGGAAAACTTTTTGAGTCAGTCCGAGATAACTCCTACCTTCCAAAGACAGAGCGAGAGAAAGAGAAAGTGTGTGTGTGTGTAAGTAAATATATATATATATATATATATATATATATATACACATAGTACTGTCAATTGATTAATCGTGATTAATCACATCCGAAATATGTTTTTTTAAATATATATTTATACTCAATATATACTCATATATATATACTCTCAATAGATAGAAAAAAACTAATTATTTGAGATTAATCACAGATAATCGCACACAAATCACGAAATTAAGCATATACTGTTACATCTGTCTTACTTAATACATCAATTCTATCATTATTTACTATATCCAACAAAGTAAACCAAAAGACTAAAGGATGAATCTAACAAAACTGCATTTACTGCAAGCTTATTTCAAGATAAAGATTAAGATGAAGATTAGATTTTTTAAAAGATTAAGAAAAAATCACTTCAAAGGGACACCAAAGAACCAAATGATATGTGCACACTGACTGAACAAAGCAACATACACAATGCAAAATAAAACTATTTTAAAACTAAATTATGCTGAATGTGTGTTGATACAACATGAATGTCCTGCAATGTGTCTAAGCATGAATACAACATATGATCTGTGCATCAAGAGTGGCGACGCACGCTTACCACTCCTCTGCGTCATCGCTAACGTCTTTACCTTGACTGCAATCCTCACCCATCAAAACTAGAGCATCAAAAGAAGCTGGTTTGCTGTATTCAGCCGAGAAAATGTAGTTAGCATGTCATGGTGGGATGTTTTGACGTTTTGTTCCTTCTGTATTTCACACTGCGAGACATGTGAGTGAGCTCGCATGCTCTTCATAAAAAATCACAGAGCTTGTGTCTTAAACGAAAACACACTGGAATTAATAGTTCACTAAAAGACAACAAGAGCATCTATTACTGGTCACAGTCTTCAGTGTTACACGATGCTGATTTGCTGTGTAAATAAGTGCTGTATCTGAGTCATTAAACAAGTGTGTTCACACACATTCTGGTTTATTACGGAAATGATAGCCACATTCTATAACTAAACTCACACCCCTGCTGTGTAAACAGAAAGGTACTAGATAACTAGTTGTCTGTCATACAGTATAATGCAAGAGCATCTCTCTGTGTTGTACATATGCGTCTTGTGGGTTTTTGGCGTGTGGTTTCGGCAACCTACAGAGATGCAGCTGTGTGTCATTTGAAGTTTTACCTGTCACTGTATTCCACTGGAGCTACTTGACAGTTTTTTGGTCTTTATGCAACTCAAATGTTCTGCTGTTTACTGAAGTATAAAACCTGATGTCAGCTAATGAAGACTTGCACTTAACAATCTTTTTGTAATATTAAATGTCTTCACTGCCACTTATTATAAATCTAATGTATCTTTACTGGATAAAAGTATAAATTCATTTACCAACGTGGTCTCTTAAAAATATGCAGCTCTGTGCACTTTTTGTGCAACACTGTTTATTTGTGCCGTACTGCATGTTTCGATGCAGTATCAAAGATAAATGTCCACTGAGTGGTGCTAAAACATGGGCTCATAATACAATGTATGAACCCTGGCACATTTTATTACATTGACTGTTACTTAAAGTTAATGCTCTATCATGTTGGAAATATGCACCAAATCCAACCCTAAACCTACCTGGTAGTGTTAACAAAAGCAAAAATATATATAAAAAGGCCCTTTTTGATGAACCCGTGTCACTTGAATGTCCTTTCACACAGATCTGAACTGTTTTGTCGAACCATAGTTACTCAGGATTCAAACCGTAGCTTCTCACCTCTCAAGTACTCCATTTCTGTACTCCATGAGCAACCGAACAAACCTACCCTCTCTGAAAACCCATAGATATGAAGCTGAATATGTTTGATGCTAACGTTCAAAAGCATCAGTTTTCAAATATCCCTGCATATTAATACTGTTTTGTAGTCATAACATGATATTCTTCAAGTAATTGTGCGAAAATTATGCTTCATTAAAAGGCAACTTTTTTTTTACTGCCCCAAGTGTTCAATTCCTTTGGAAACTGCAGTGATATGTATTTGTTGGTACAGTACGTATTTCATGTCTTGCTAAAAAGTGCACCCAGGTACGTTTATGCCATGAGACCAGGTAGTAATTTACACATATATTACTGACCTCAAACTGAATTATAAGAATATAATATTGTAAATTTTTGTTATTATCATGTTTCTTGCAGAAGGTTTCATCAGAATTGACAGATACATTTTGAATGGCTTTCAACAGAGATAGATGTTTTTGAGTCTGGATGGTTTAGCTATGGCATCTTTCAGTCAGGGTATTGTGTGTGTGTGTGTGTACACATCTGTATCTATAGATTGCACAGAATGAGCATGAGTCATGGTGATCTTCTGATGTGCACCTCTTTTTCGCTCTCCTACACATCCCTTGCCAGCAATCGAGTTAAAGCTCACAGGGGCAGGAAGGAACAGTCAGGGTGCATGAGCTTCACAATCTTACCTTCTTCAGATTCTGAGGGCTCTGGTGTCAACAGAGATCACAGGATGCAGTTCTGGAAATGATTTAAAAGGAATTTGAAAGTTGACATTAATGTTACATCTGCAATTCATGACCTTCTGAGGCAAGAAATTACATTTGACATCCTGAAACAGTAGCGAAGCTATTGTGTATGAGTCAGGAGGTTCCATTTTCATACCCCAAGGTGAACAGTCTGACTGCCATCATCTGCATAGCTAATCATGTTTGTGCAGTTTTGTTTCTTGTGAGATGAAGGGACATTTTTCTCCATTAGTTTTTTGAGCACCATCTACAAAGTGGATAGTATTTCATGTCTTGTTAATACGTCAGTGTAGCAGTTGAATTTGAGAGCTCAAAAAGCCCGGGACCATTTTTCTGATTTAATAGAAATATTTTTATTACAAATTATATTATCGCATTACCAGTTTTAATGTTAAGTTGCACTGAAAAATGTAAATGGATTTCAGAATATAATGATAGGTGCACTGGGGCTACATGAACTCCATACGTTTGTGTAAAACCTAATGATCATGTTCTTCAACATGATTTGAAAATGACCTAAAGAGCAACTTGTGCTCGAATGGAAGAAAGCAAATCTGATTAACAAAGGATTTCACATTGTCACAAATATTGTAAGTATAACTAAAAAATAAGGCAGAAACTAGCTTCTTCTTCTTTTTTACAGTATTTTTACAACATTTAATCTAAATTATTATTAATTTCTCCATATTTTTTACATTTTTGTACATTAGGTATTAGAACATGTTTGTTCACCTAATATACAAAAACAAAAAACTACTAGCATATGTAGGAATTAACACTGGACAATAGGAATATTTACAGTATATTATATTAATAAATCAATACAAAAGTATTTGTTTTTTAATCTGATATCCAAAGCACATATATTTGTGAACTGTCCAAGTCTCTTATGATCCATAAAACAGGAATCTTCTAAAATTGTTTTGTATCGTACTAATACAATTTTAAAATAACTTTTTTCTATTTTATATATGTAATTAAATATATAATTTATTTCTGTATTTGCAGAGTTGATTTTTCAGCAGCCATTGCTCCAATCTTCACATTATCCTTTAGAAGTCATTGTAATACGCTGATATGTTAATATTTTTTAGCTTATTGTGTTAAAGACTGTTTAAAACTGCTTAGTACTTTGCTCAGTACCAATAAATTGCTCAATACATTAATATATTTATTATATATATACTTTTGCTCAATACTTGAATATACTGTATTTAAGGATACTACATAATACATGTAGGTCCTTTGATAAATAGAAAGTTCAATAAAATGTTTTTTTTTTTAAATAATAAAGTATATGTACTGTCACTTTTTATCATTTTATTTAAGTTTTACTGTATAAAAATATTGATTTGTTTAAAAATAAAAATCTTACTGCCCTTTAAAATTTTTAAGTGAAATCTCAATGTTAATTCAGAAGACTTTAGCTCTAAAAATCACCATTTTGCCATTTGTTCTTTATTCACTTCTGCCTAACGTCTAGTTCAACATCCATGGAGAATGTTAAATGCAGATGTTGATAGTATAATGGAGCGATCTACAGTAAGTTAACTCCTTTAGCCTGATTAAAAGCATTTCATTTCATGGCTGGGAACACATTTAATCTGAAAGAGAAGGCCAATTAAAAGCTTGTTAGTCTGCCAGATTAGTTGCATGTGAGAGTATTGAGTGTTGCTAGCTATATCCTCTATTCAATCCAATCATGAATTTGCACGCTTACGCAGAATGTGCTGCAGCGTGTTTCACAGAGAACGGCATGGGTCACGGCTATGAGATGAGAGAGCCGTTCTTTTTACCCTCTTGTTTCGGTCTAGCTGGATGGCTCGATGTGAACTCAACCTTACATGCTTTAAGCATGTGGCCCTTTAAAAGGTTGCGTAACTCTGAATTTTGGAGTTTAATGGAGTCACTGTAGGGTGTAACCTCTGGAATTGCTCGGTAGACCTTCAGCACACTAAAGAAGTAATCTATATGACAGTGCAGTCAGCCATTAAAAAGAAAAAGAGAGAGTGTGTGCTTGTTTCTGGGTGTCCTTAAAGGCTGGATTGTTGAGTCTGTCAGTGTATGTCAGCAAACTGTTCATTTGAGTATCTATATGGTACAGCTGAATAATGCATTTTTGTCCACTCAGAAAGATGTTTTCAATTGCAAGGAAAAATGCTGCATACAAGATCCACTTACGTAAGAAATCTTGCACACTGATTGACCGCAGTGACGGCAATGAACTGAACGCTTTCAGATGTTTAATACTCCTCAGCTTTAATGAATAGTTCAGCCTAAGTACACATGTAGGGCTGCACGTTACACTATGGAATAACAATTACTGTCAGTATCAAGAGGAGAGTGCTGCCCGTAAGCATGTCTATGCTGCTCTTTAATGTCATATTTCACAGGCACACAATCCATAATTTAATAACTCAGTGAAGGACTGGAGATATTATAAACCAAGGTGGAGATGGTTTCTCAGAAAATCTGCAGTCCCTGAATTAGCCTGTATATTTCTATGTAAATACCTCAAATATTCTCGTAGCGAGCATAGCAGGCTGGAAGATCTGAGTCAACACTCCTTAGCTATGTCAGTATACTTTAATATTCATTTAGAGGCTAAAATGAGGTTTATTTTTGTATTGCCGTTTGAACCGTCTGAACAGATGCAGTGTCTTATGCATATAATAATTTATTGCTATTTAATTACAGTGCTTACAAGGTGATTGATATTCCTGTTTTTTCATTCTCCCCACACTTCTGCAATTAATTCAGCTTCAACCATTTAACATGCAAACTTAATTCAAACTCCTTTAAATCATTTCTAAAGTCTTAGCTGTGTCATTGTTTTATTTATACGTTGCTTTCCAAGAAATTTATTCAAGTTCTCCTGTTTAAGGAAAATATTTTCTGGCTTGCTTTATGGGCTATATAAAGTCATCTGATTATCTACAACCAACTCAAGTAAGCTCTAAACATAATCAAATATTTAATGTCGGTAAATAATAAAATACGTTTAAAAAAATTTAAGAATTTATTTTTTGTTTTGTTTCGTCAGGCACTGTTTTATTATTTTTTACCAACCACTGAGTTACTATACTAAAGCCTAATCTTAACTGAAACTGCAACATTCTTCTTTTGCTTTGCTTTATTTTTATTTTTTCCCACACTAGTGCCAGACTAGGTACTTGAGGAACTGCAAATCTATTTTTTATTTCATATTGCAGTAATAAAACGAGTGGATATGGTATTTTCAAGACATGTCTGGATGGAGATCTCATACTTTCATCTATTCATCATATTGCTGTTTTTTTAGAGCCTTTCATAAAATGAGACTCCCTCGAGTTTTCTCCCATTTCATCTAGTTCTTATTCTGTCAAGAGGCCCAAATAGTCAGTATGAAGTAATCAGAATGTGTCACGGTGTGTGTTTGCCTGTGGACACGCTTAAATGATTGGACAGTCCCACTCACCCCAACAAAGAGAAGACTTCATATGTCAATCAAGTGGAAAGATCAGGCGAAGAGAAGGGGCTCCCAAAGAAAGGGGGGGTTTAAATGTTTGGAGTGATTTTGCGTTATTTTTTTCTCTTGTTTTGGACTAAATCGAATCGTCTGTTGAGACTTGAGGCTCCCTGAGTGCCCGTGGCAGACATGTTGCTTGGCGTGTTAGATGGCACTCACCATCATCTCTTCATTTTACACTGATGGAGTGCCTATTCTTCATCATACCCGAAGAGGGGACAACACAGCTGAGCTTTCGGTTTCTCCAACGTCAAGGGAGGAAACACCAGGGAAATGGAGGCCTGATGGAACTTGGCCAGATTACTTACCCCTGATGTAGTGGGCAACACCAAATGCGCCACTGAGCATTCAGTACGGATGGGATATACAGCACATTTCTGTGGTCTGCCTCTTTTGAATGTTTTGTTCCAATAAACCAGCTCAGAAAAATAGGAGACTCAACAAGTCTCAAACTCATCCTAAAGAAATGGTCGAAAGATATTTTTCTCAGTTCAGTGAGTCAGTAAATTGTTAATTTGAGAACTACTATTAGTAACTCAAAAGAATACTTGTATTAGAAACGCACAAGTTAACCAAGTCGGAACAGGTTTATAATTGTGCATATCAAAAGCCTTAACCGTTTGACCATTGACTATCCGCATGTGACTAATGATGACATTTCCACCAGAGAAGTACTGACGGAAGCAGATCTTATCTGACTTTTTTTCACCCACACAAACACACTCATACATATATACACATGCACGAAGGCAAGCAGCCCACATTCGTCATATGTATCACCCACATTCAATTAAAGTGGTTAGCTGGCGGTATTGTCAATGTGCTGTGGGCAGCTTTGAAATGCGTAACTGCCTGACAGCGTCTTAGGTGTGCTTGGATAAACAGATGTGCGTGAATTGTTGCGACTCTGATCATGGGTGAAGCGTGGCGAAGCTGTCACGAGCCCTGCCTTGCAAAAGACATGACAAATGTGCTTATATGGACGCGCGGGTATGTGTATGTGTTTGTCGAAACAACGCACTGATTCCTGAGGTGTGTGAGGCGAGGCTTGCTGTATGCCATCAAATAGAAAAAACAGTATTAGTGTTCTCCTCCTTCGTCATGTCCTCAGTAAGATAAGAGAATCATAGCTAACATGCTAACCCACACAGCAAAAGGGTTGGTTAATAGGACAATTGTGAGCTAGTTTTTCAATTACATTTCCGCACCTTTCATATTCATCTGTAGTAATTGTTTTTGTGAATGCGTGTAAGATTCTTTCATGTTAGGCTTTTTAATATCGGTGATATCGGTACATTTCAGATGAGAGCTGTAATTCATTAATGTTCAAGGTTTCATCACTTCATTTCAGAGAACATGTATTTATTTGGCCCTTATGCAATGCTAATTAGTAATAGCCTGCTCCCTCAAGCGTGGTGCATTCCATCTGTAGGGGGTGGATTTCAGCGCTGTGCTGCAAGCCCCATCTCATTAACAAATACTGAGCACATCCAGCATTGACTGGCTTCATTCGCCTGCGTCTCTTGTAGTCAGTCGGTTTCAATCCCATTACACCTAAAACTTGCTCCCAGACACATTGTTAAGTGTGCTTTAAAAAGAATAGGCCTAGTTCACCCAGAAATTAATATTATGTCATTATTTACTCTTTTAAAACCAGTATGGTTCTTTTGTGGAACACACAGGGAATATTTATAGTAGAATATATAAGCTGTCAAAGCAAGATTTTTGATGAATAATGGCTTTAATTTCAATGTGTTTAAATATTTGAATGAGCATATTACAGATCTGAGCTTTTAGTCGGTCAGAATTTTTAGAACTAAGACATCTACTGTATTAAACTAGATATATATTTTTTTTGTGTGGAATATGTCTATTAAGCTTACGAAGGCTGCATATAATTTTGTATTATTTCTAAAAATAATAATATTGTGAATTTAAAGGGATCATATGGTGTTGCTTTGTTTTTTTTGTGCGTAATGCCGTGTGTTTATGGTGTTTCAAAAAACTAAAACTAAAAAACTAATGTACACATACTGTACATTATTGTTACTCCTCTGTTCCCTCCTCTACAGTACACATGGATTTTTACAGATTGGTCAGCTATTCAGTGCATTGTGATGCTGTGTGATACAAAACCAATAAAACCCCTCATAAACAAGGCATTTGTTACTGATTATAATGACTTATCCTGTCTTTTTACGCGTCATTGCATCGTGCCTCGTAAACATTACCATGTCTGCATTTGTGATCGGAGAAATGACAAACAAGAAACACTAATCTACACCGATCAAAACTCACGCTTGAATAATCAGTGGCAAATCTCTTAAATATGGAAATACAAGTACTTACAGGAGTCAGAAGCTTCAGACTGCCCTTGCAAAATTGGAATTGCCTTACTTTATAGCCCTTGTGTACAGCCAGTATAGGCTTCTCTCAAGGTACAGGAAACAGTTCTCCAGAAATGCCATGAACACACTCTAATATTTGGGGTGTAAATATTTCTGTTTCTAATATTTACAGTGTTGTAAATACAAATTAACCACTGATGTCTACTTATGTCTACTTATGTACTCAAAAAACATTATTTGCTTGATTTTTAGATTGAACTCAGTCTGATAATTTAGCTGTACTAAAATGTAAGTTATTTGACATCTTTTTCAGCGCAGTCAGACTCTCAGCTGAATCAAACCTTTAGCTGATGGAAAAATTCAGAAGAAGAACTGGTACAGAGTCAGAGAATCTTACTCATCCTGACATGGGAGGACCAAATGCTGTAATGGCTGGCGTGGGGCGGGGGGAGGGTGTGAAAAGTCTGACTTGATGAAGAATAAGAGCCAGGGTGTGGGAGTGGGGATAGATGATAATGACAGTGGGATCAAAGAGTGTTATTTCCCCTTAGGCCCCACAGTGTTGGAGAATGATGGTTGATGCCCATTTCTGATAATGAACTTCACTGGTTGGAGTCCTTTAGGAGTGGGATCCTCCGCATTCGTACAAAACAAGAAGAGATCCGCTTGGCGCCAATGACCCATGGGTCAAGCCTATTAAATTATACAGCTGTGCTGTGAATTAGTGTCTCTGAGCTGTCTAACACAATCGCAATTAGCTCAGACTGATTACAGCTGTATTTGAAGGCAATAAACATTTGAGTAGACGTTCTAAAAGATGAGTGTTGTTTGTATTGTGACATGGATTTTTTAACCTTTTTAACTTTGAGGTTTAAAGTTTTTGCCCCAAAAATTAAATAAAATCAATGTGGGAAAACATTATTTTCAACCCTCATTCTGACCCACTGTGTAAAATGACAAACAACTTCATCCAGATGTCACATTGCCCCTCTGATCCAAAACACACTGGTTTTGGATCTTGTTTACTGTAAATAAATGCCTTGTTTATAATGAGGAGGACGTTTCGTGCTATGAAACTTTTAGGAGGTTTTAAAAGTACAAAGACCTCTTATGCCAAAAGCCATATAGACACAAAAGGAAGGCACTTTCTTTTTATTGACATGAGTTTTCAAGCGGCTACATGCCCTGTGCTATGCTTTATTTATCTGCCACATTCAGAGTAAAGCTCTTCCACACTGGTTCTTTGATTTAAGCCATTGTTGTCCCACCCCTATCAACCTTATTAGTCTGTGCCGACTACCCACACATTTAAATATTTCCAAGAACCAAGGGTATTCCGCTAGATAGTGCTCTGGTATTCCGTGTGCACCATGGGCAGCCAGTTCTGCTGACAAATGAGGCTGCTTTAGATTTCCATGGCTTTGGAGGAATAGTCTTCGTGTTTTTGAAGACCCACACAGAAAATGAGAATAAAGTTTTTTGTGAATGCATATATAAATATATGTATCCGCCATATATATATTTGACTGAACAGCATGAATATTTTACCCTCTTTTAGAACATGCACAGTTGGTGACCAAAGAGCTCTTCTGGAATTAATAGTCTCTTTGAAAGACAAGACTTTTGGGAGTGGAAATAGTATATAGCATTTAGGGTTTGCAACTCACAGAGAGGCTTCAAAGCCGGCGGAGACCAGGCGGAATAGTTTCTGACATCGTTACCATGCACAGGCCGTTGGAGTGGCGCTGACAAAGTGAATGGCTGGACTGAGGGGGAAAATTAAGAGTCATTTTCTTCCCAAATGAGATCTCTCACTCTTGCAAGCCATTTCCGGGGAGCAATTTCAAATGATTACGGTACCTCAAACAAAACATGAAACGTTAGATGACAGTCTTGGCTTGCAGTAGATAATGGTGTCATTATTAATTAACGATTATCGCGATATGGGCTTGAAGTTCATCGGGGTGATGGAATGTTGCACACATCACTACACAAGTCTTTGTAATTATGTGGGCGTCCGCAATCAGAACGAATGAGTTTTATGCATCTTTAATATAACACAAACGTTCTTTGTGCGCTTCATCTTTACGATTGTGCATGCAATGTCAGCTAAGGATATGGACGAGGGCAGGCTTGTCTCACAGCACTTATAATTACCACAGCGATTGCTTATTAAATATTGCATCAAACATACATGTGTGTAATTCCTTTTCATTCCGGTTGCTCTTAACGCCATTTAAGCATCCAAATCAATATATAACTTGTTCAGTACACTATTACATATGGCAGGAAGTCACACAGTTCAGTGTCGCAGAGAGGTCAAACCTGTAATGAAGTTTGATATTTTGATCAAATCTGGAGAGAATCTGCCATACGCTTAGGTAGTGCTGTTTTCTGCATTTGAGCTTGTTTTATTTGTTTGTCGTTTTAATAAGAGATTCAGGCAGTTACAGGTCTCACGCGGTGGATGAGTTAAGAAGGGTAATTATTGTGTCCATTTGGCAAATTGAAAGGAAGAGGATTGGGTTCAACGCTGGAGACCACTCCACGATGCTGTGTTAAAAAGTACACTTTACGGGGTACACAGTGTACTCACTGTTGTGCTTGGGAGTCCAATAAAAGAAAATTATTGACTTTCTCTCTAATTTCACAGCATATGTCTTGTCGAGTACACTTAACACAGAGTGAGTTCTCTGTAGACGAACTGCTGCTCTCTAGCTGTAGTGAGGAGGATGTGTCTACAGCACTTGTGTGAGACTAAACTCCAATGGTAGCTGACAAAAGTGTTTCCAATTCAGTTCAAAAGAACACCCCACGCAACCACAGACAATCACAGGATAATGAGGAGGACAGACAGTAATGGCGTGTGGAGCCATGTTCTTATTCCCATCCCCCTATATCATTCTCTCCTTCTTTTCCTCCCACTGTTCTTTTTGGATACTATTCTTTCCATCTGCAAGAGCGTGGGTCTTTTGTCAGCTGGAGGATTGAGCTGTGACGGGTTATGAAAAGCAACCTGTTTAAAAATGTCAGCTCGGCTTCACAGCTGTGGGGTCTTGCAAACGGGCACGAGAGAACACGTGCTTTGTTGCTAAACTCCCACTTGCCATAACGGTCTGAGCCAAAGCGGTCAATGCTTGGCTGGTTAGCACGGTCCTGTTAGCTTCAGATGGTAGATGCAGTAATTAAACCGTCTAGACCCAAAAAACATCTTTGCCTGGCTATTCAGAGATAGCTTTGCTGCTGACAAAAGTTTTCAAGCCACTTAATTATCTCCTTATTTACTGTGTAATTGGTTGTTTAATGTTTAATGTTTAATGTAAGAAGCCTCTTATGCTCATCAAGGGAGGACTGTGAAAAAAAAAACAATTACAATTTAATATTTCTGTATTTTTAATACTTTCTAAAATGTATTTTATTTTTGTAATAGCAAAGAAAAACATTTTGTTGTTAGTGTTAAGAACGTCTAGGTTACTATCGTAACCCACGTTCCCTGAAGGAGGGAACGGAGACGTTTATAATGGGAACTCGCCAGAGAGACCGATTTGCCTTTGAGCTTTTACTAAAGGCCAATGAATATTGGCGTGTACTGATTGC
>JAUCMU010000021.1:9606947-9630309 GCA_032275025.1 Enteromius treurensis | reverse complement strand
TCAAAGGCAAATCGGTCTCTCTGGCGAGTTCCCATATGTAACGTCGAAGTGATTCGACTGAAAGGGTAACTGTTTTTTTTTTTTTGCTTGATATTTTTGTGGATGTACTGTTTAAAAATGGGGGGACAGTGAGAAAATTGGGGGCAAGGACACATTTTTATTGATCAATTGCTAAGACATTTTGTTATATACAGTAAGATTCCTATAACATTCCTAGATTCCTATTAGTCACATGACATTTACAGCTCAGGTGATTTGCTTAAAGTTTTCCCATGGATGTAGATGGCAGGTTTCAAATTGCATACTTCTGTGCTGACCAAGCAACTGTCAGATAAATGGGAAGATTTTCCAGATTCTCAGTTTCTCCAGATATCATAAAACCTATTTGGTCCAGATTCACTTATGTTTGTCTTTGTCTGACACATGCTCCTTTATCTTCCCCTACAATCAGTACTGCAGACTGGAGCAGGTCATGTGACCGGACATCACTACTGGACAGATGACCACAAAGGCTAGAGCCGCACCAGAAAGAGAGAAAATGAAAATTGTGGGTGAAAAGTGCGGGGGTTGTAGGTTATGAAAGACAGAGAGTGAGAGAGAAAAAGAAAAATGAATAATAGGGATCATGGATTAAGCCTGTGGCCTTGGAGTTGAGGCCAATGTAAGCCGTGCCAGCTGCCACGAATCCACCGTTTAACCCCTCCTGGTCTGAAAATCATCCCTCCTCTAGTGAAAAGTATTCCCACAAGGAAGTCCAGGAGGAGTCCAGCTGTGAACCCAATGTGAAGAAGCACTTGTTATGTGACTCGAGAGGGACATTGAATGGCACCCCATCTTCAAAGCAAGAGCCAGGCTCAAATGACATCATTTGCTGCTGCCCCAAGGGTGCAATGATCTGGTTAAAGGAGAGTTTACACAAAAATGATCATTTAAATTATTCATTGATCATCTTCCTTTGCCCTTAAGCTCTGAAATCTCATTTGTGATGATGTTCAGATGCAAAAATGGTGCAGCATTTTTTAAAGAGAAATCAATATTTCATTTAGTAAGGATGTGTTAAATCAAAGTGACAATGTTTCAAAATATATATGTTTTTTTAAATTAACGCTGCCCCTTGACTTACTGTTCATCAGAGATCCTTAAGAAATTTGATCCTGGCTGTGGAAATGCAGCTGAAGTCATTTTTTGATGATTTACTGTTTTGTACATGAACAAAAAAATCGTCCTTCACAAGCAAAAGAACATTCTGTGAAAATGTAACCATGATATATTTAAATTTGACTGAGTAAAAACATCATCAAATCATAGTGAAAATAATAGTTCTATCAAATGATAAATCGATTTGCAACTAATAGCATTCAAAATTAAAAAAAGAAATTGCATAATATATGTGTTTGTACTTTGTATACTTTATTATGTATATGTAAATGCACACACACGTACAGTATATATATATATATATGTAAATACTTTTATATATTTATATTCTTATATTTTATGATATATATTTAATAAACAAAATTTTCTGTTAATATATACATGCATATGATTGTATTTGAATATACATAATACATATACACAGCACATACAAACACACACACACACACACACACACACACACACACACACACATATTATGTAAAGAAAAACCTTTATCTTATATGTTATTAATCAAAACTAATCATTTGACCACACTAGAAATTAATGCTTAAATTAAACTTTGATGCTTGTTATCTCATAATTAAATTTTGAGAGGATAACAAATATGTATCACGGTTTCCACAAAATGATTTAGCAGCAAAGGTTTTTCAACATTGATAATAATATAAAAAGTTTCTCAAGTATTAATACTTAGCATATTAATATGAAGACTGGAGATTGCTATAAAATCAGGTTTGCTATTAGAAGAATAACATATATTTTGAAAGATATTAAAATAGAAAGTCATTTAAAATTGTAACAATGTTTCAAAATATCACTGTATTTTTATCCAAATAATAAGAGGATAGATATATTACCTGGTCCAACATTGTAAATAAGGACAAAAATTAGATTTATTCCTCATAGAAAGCTATGCTATGCTTTTAGATATTCTGCTTTTGTGTTCTACAGTACAGGAATAAAATCACAGCATCCAACCTGGGGCTGAGTTAATAATGACAATTTAAAAAAAAATGTTTTTGGGTCAATTATGCCTTCAGGCATCTCAGTAGCTCAATGCATAGACCCTTTTTTATTTCTGGGTTTACTTTGGAAGTAAACAAGAACAGGGCAACTGATATAAAGGTAATATGACAGAACAGCAAATGTCAATGCAGCATTTCCTTTTGCTCCAACAGCAAATGAAAAACTACTTTGCTGTACAAATGGGGAAAAAATTAAGAGAGATGGATTGCAGCAGTCAGACGAAGAAAGTGCAAAATTTACTGTCATTCCCTCAGCAGCTGTATGTGAATTTGTTTGTAAAGGTGGTATAGTTGAAAGCAATATAACCATTTATACAGAGCAGTTAATTCCTGTCAACACTACTAAACAATATAATTTCACAATTACTGTAGCATTTCTCACACAACATTAAATAAGATTACGGACTCATTCATCCAGTAAACTAGCTATAGCTTTCTAACAAATAATATGACAACACAATCACACTCACTCTTGTAATGGAAACAATATCCCTCATAAAATAATTTGCACGTCTTTTGATTTAATTTATAAATTAAATGTTGCTGTAATCCTGGGGATATAACCATTTTTAGGAGAAGAACTGCATAACAGCGCAGTTCTAGAGTTGTATTTTTAATTTATTTAAAATGTAATAAAAAAAATTAATTGATGCCAACATAATGTTCTCAACAAGCAGTTGAAAAGAGATTTTTTATTCGAGCCCTTAAACACAGCCTTGAACGGAGGCACTTTCTATCCCATCTTATATAAATAAATAAAAAAACTCATATTTTTTTCTGTTCTGTAATGCAAATATTGTCAGCTCTTATGATAAATTACTTGTGATGTTCCTTATTTGTCTATGAATTATATATATATATATATATATATAATGTAATGTAACAGACAATACAGTGATCCAGTGAAGTCTGGATTAAAGTGTACATTAATAGAGAAAATAAATGTTTTCTAAATTTTATCGTGCCAAATTAAAACCGAAACACGTCACTGAGCTCAGTGGGTCCATTGTGACATCTCACAGAGAATTACAATGTTGCCAGCTGAAGTGCTTAGCCATCCCCAAAGTGGGGGGCAGATGAGTGCTGATCCACCGGATTAACATGGTTTGTGGTGATGAGAAATATTTCACTCACATTTCAAGTGCTTTACGCCAGACTGAGCGGCCTCCTGCCCGTTTCTGATGACATGTTCGACACCACACTCTTACCTTCACTTCTGATCTAAATTAAGAGTCCTACCCAGCCCACACATTCATTAATTGCGCCCCCTCACACTGCATCCTTTGGGAATTTTGCCACGTTATGACAGTTTGTATGTGTCTCTTTTTCTCACTCTCTCTGCACTTCCTCCTCACTGACTGGCAGCCATTTTAATATCTCAGCAGTAGCCATTTAAAATAGTTTTCACAATATTAAAGGTGTAGAAAGCTTGATAAACCTGTGGGCATTATGTATCTGCTAGTTTATTGTTGGATGACATGTCAAGCACGGTGACTCATCCCTAGCTGCTATACATTATTTCTGAATTTCTCCATCTGTTGTTGTCTTTGATCTCTTCATCTCTCTTTCTCCTCACTCTGAACTGCCACCAAATTTTCTTTGACTGTGTGTTATATTAGGTGAAAGTCATGGATTGGAAGCTCCATGGATGTAACGGAGGTCTTTAATGAGCCTACGGACTAGGGAGGGGCATTTGTAAGGCCACAAGCGTGTTTATGGAGCTAATCTCCAGTCTGAGCTCAGTTCACAGGAATAAGGCAATGACAACCTCATCAGCGCTGTCTGTGTGTCTTATTTCTGTAACTGGGTATAGATAGACAGCAGGTTTCATTAACTGATCATGTGTACACATGTATTTATTTGTGTGACAGTAACTTTATTTTTACAAGTAAATTGTGTAATCTGATCAAATTTATAATTAACAGAATCCACACATGCAAAAATCAGATTTCCAGTTGCCTTAGAAACATGGAATGTGTTGAGATGTTGTTTTTGTGTGTGTTAGTACTAGAAATTGAATAATTAAGAGGGTGCTGATTAGTTATTTTGTATTTCTTACTTATTATTTATTAAGCTATTTCTTAGTGTTACAAAAATGATATGCATAATAGATTAACGTATGGGTTTATATAAAAAGGTTCATACCTGTATAATCATGCTCTCTGACATAAGTGTTTTTAGAGAGATTAAGTATCCTTATGTTTCGTGCATGTATTATAATAATTACCACAAAAATATAGGCATGCACACCCTCTTTTAAGAGAAAGACCAAATGTATGTGCGAATAAGCTCCTGGTATGAATCTGGCTCACATAAATGGGTCACTTTTCAGGCACATTTTTGTCTCAGGGACTGATTTTTATTAAAACCTCTAGTCTTAAAACCATTTCATCATCATTTAGTTTTTTATTTTTTAATTTTGTTTGTCCCAGACCCTTTTTTTACTATACAATATGAGAAACCATTATAAAAATATGAGTTATCGCATGTTTAAAACTAGCAATAGCTAAGACATAGTGAAATTTTTCAGTATTTATTAAAAAGATTGATTAGGTTGACTTAACATGTTTGTAAAATGACTTAACTTGTTTGCCATGTACAGTATACAACAAAGCCAAAAATATGAGATGTGAAAAAAAAACAAAGAAGGTACATATTGCTTTGGGAGCAATATTTTATTTTGCATCCAATCAAACTTTTCAAGTAATACAAAAATAAAATACTAAAAACAATTCATAATTTAGCAGTTTGGATACAAACCAAAAACCTATTTCCATCACTGAATGCTGTTAAATTCAACACTTAATTTGAGATGACAAAAAAATATTTGTCTTCGCAACCTTAAATCCAGATCTGAAAATACTTAAAATACTCTAAAATGATGGGCCTTCTCAGGTGACGTCAGTTTGATGGCTTGGGCATGAGCATGACATCCTTAACCACACCCCATACCCTAACTGTCAGTGTTAATTTCTGAATGAACCGCCTACTTTACTACATCCAATCAACCTGCAGTAGAAAAACAAGCGTCGTCTATTTCCTCATTCAGTATTATGTCTCTCTTATAAGAGGTGAAATCAGCCGCAAACTTCCAGTTCACACAGACTTTAAGAGTTTTCTTTTTAAAAAGTCTAGAAAGCTAAAAGTGGCCATAGTTCACGAAACACAAAAGTACTTGCTTATTAGTGAATAAGACCCTGTGTGCCTTCAAGTATTATAATAGGGCATTTCAATGAGCCAGCATACAGTACTTGTTAAAAACACAGCAGTTTTTTCCTTACTGCAGTCTCTCGGTCAAAACTCTGGCAGACCCAGTTTGCTACATGTCACAGGAATCTGTAATCATCTCTCAATTATAGACTTGAACCGACTTGCAGTCATTTACAACTGATGTATTGCATATGAAATGATGCACCTTGGAGACCGAGGACAAAATGCTCTAATATGAAGCCTGGCTGGTTTGGTTTCCCCATGGTTCACTGGTTTGGCAGACAAGTTTACCAAGCATTACTTGTCTAATTATTCTCTTGTTAAGGCAGAATGTGGCAGAAGGCCGCATCCCTCACATAGATTTTGCAACAATGTTGCTTGGCCTTTTTCCGAGTGAATCTGTAATGAATTCAGGAAGTAGCTCACAAAATGGGCTTTGTCTATGTGATGTGTTGATTTGGGAAAGTGAGAGAGAGAGGGGAAAAAACAGAAAAGCAGACAGAAAGCGTGTTTGATGAGATTATTGTTGCAGCAGAGGACAAAGCACTCCCTATAAGATAGTATGTTTGTTTGTGTCACCGTACGTGTGTTTGTGAGCGCGCAAGTTGAAAGAACCTCTTTCGTGTCGTTTTTCATGCAACCCGCTACGGTTTATGCATGCCGTTCCTAGTTTACAGAGCCACGCCAAATCTCTTAAGTCTGTCAGTGTGTCTAAATCTCTTCCTTCCTTTCCGCTTTCCAGGAATAATTGTTTTTGCTCAGCGCAAGGTGAGACGTCGCAGAATTTACTGCTGAACATCCACTGAAAATGGAAGTTAAAGTATTGTCTTTCCACGCAGGAGTTGAAGTGACATGTTGAAGGTCATCTGAAATGTTTGGGGGAGTCTGTCAGTCTCAGTGTCGCTGCGGTGGAGGACCTCCTGGCCTCTGAGAGGCTCATTGAAATGCAGAGCGAAATTTATCAGTGCTCATACTAGAAGCCGTGATTTTTCTCTGTGACACATTTAAGCGATCTGCCATCGTTCTCCACGTCATTCAGAGGTATCCGTCAGCCTCCGGCCAGACTGCAATCACATCTTCCTCTAATCGCTCATGCATGGAGGAGCACCACTTTTGGGGACAGGGACAGGGAAAGTGTACATCTACATCACTAATTTATAGCCTTTATGGAGCCAAGTTATATTCAGAAGAACTGTTTTTTTTTTTTTCACTTTAATAAGTGGCAGGAGAAGTGGCAGGGTCAGGGTGAGAGCACACAGGAAACGAGAGAAAAGATGGCACTTATTAATGAAGGAGGGAAAATGTCATGTTTGTCCATAACAAAGAAATGCTCTAGGGCATGTCCTCACAAACACATTCATCAGCTGTATATAGATGTCAATACATGCATGTAGATGTTGTCCGCTTCAAATGTTGACACTCTGTATTCAGAATGTAAAGTAGCACTTTGCCGCTAAACAATACTACTATATTTCCCAGACAGTGAATATTCTCCTAGGAGCTTTTTCATGGCTTGTCTGCTCAGTCAATGAACTCTGAAAGACATGAAATAAATTGATTTGTATGCAGGGGGTTCAACCAAAGCATAATGGGAAATATAATGGTGGCGTGCTTTATGTTTTCCCTCATTGCTGGAGGTTAAAGATTACCTGACATCTGTGTTTGAGGGTTTCTTTATTTGGCAAGTGCCTCAGCTGTGCTGGCGGACACATATTCAAGTACACAATGTAGCAGCGGTAGATGTAGGCCTCAGTGGTTTGTCTGGGCCAAACAACAAAGGTGCCTAAATAAGCAGTTGCAAAAAACAACAAGCAATCTCAAAATGACATTTGTGTCAAGAGTCTCTCAGGTGAGCGGAGACAAGTGAAGTTTAAACAGCCCACTTCACCCAGAGTGCTGATTTTACTGGCAACGAATGTACATGGAAATGTGAGTGATACCAGTGATATAAATGAGTGTTTCATGCCCCTTGACACAGGCAAGTTTTTCAAGCTCTATGTTTGGCAGTGAAGAGCTATGGGTGTACGACTTTAAGGATGCCAATAAGAGAGCACTTGTCATTGTGATTACTTAGATTTACTCAAATCATGTAGCCTGTGACATAATTTTCATTCATAATGCAGAATTATACAAAGAAATATACGAAAACAACCCTGCAATCTCTTTCTCTCAATAATACTGTTTTATGTTATCTTTAAGGCGTTTGTAGATCAAAACAAAAACATTTTGGCATACTGTATGTAGTATCAAGTTGGATGTGTTAATGTTTTGTAAAGTTACAAGGAAGATGTGCTAATGTCATAACATGTCTGCACTGTTAAAGCATATGCACTATATTATGTTTCAGGCATCTGTGGTGTTACGTGAAACCTATTCACAACTTTTTTTTGGTTTTATTACATAGTTTACGATGTTATTGATGGATAAATGGATAGTTAGCAAGCAAAAGTTTAGGAATTGTGGAGCCTGTAGATCAATGGGGTCTGATCATAAGACTCCAGTGAGCCCAGGTGACAAGAGCCGACTGGCGTTAGTGTACACGATAGGACAGATTCCAGTAGGCAGCAAGTGTCTGTTTGCATGTGTATTGTAAACGCTGTTCAGCAATAACCTGCTGTGTTTTGCTAGTGACATACTTCCCCAATTGTAAGCCCTCTCTGTATGCTCAGGTTAGAAATGTGTTTGTAGTTCCAGTTGGCAGACTTGACAATGTATGTGAATGCAGTGTGGACTGACGTGTGTACTAAGAGGATTGCGTCAGCCTCTGCCCTCTGATTCTTGGCATACGGCCTGTCTGATCTCAGAGAGAGGTGCTGACAGTGGTCAAATGGCCCAGTGTACACACATCCCTCTGAGACTCAAGCACTCTCTATGAAAATCACACTACGTCTTCCTCATTCCAAACTAACAGTGTTTGTTTGCTGCTAATTATGTTTTCCCCTCCACCCTCCCCTCTGCAGCATGACATGTTGGGCTAATCTGAGTCATCTTTATTAGGCCCTGAGATATTCCCTGTTGAAGCAAACAGCATAGTCAGTAATAAACATATGTTGTGTTTAGAATGCAATACTGATGTCCCTATGAGGCATTTTAACTAAAAAAAATTCTGAGACATGTGACTAGGACTGCGCATATGCACTGGCTAATCTTACCTGAGAAATAAGCTTTTAATAACGCTATTCGGGCAAAAGAAACAACATTTATTACACAGGTGTTATCAGATTTAATTTGTGGTTTCAACTATAAAATTTAATCGTGAGCTTAGTGAAGAGTTTTGGAGAATTTGATGTTTCCCCATTTAAAGAGATAGGAGCTGCACTTGGATGCCCGAGAGGCGTTTCAAAGATGGCCGCAGAGTGACATACTCTAACTTGTCTTAAAGAGACTTTGTTAATTCTTATAAAACACATATTCTGCATGACCGTATTCTACATCCTTAAATAACTAATAATGAGCAGCATGTAAGGAGTTTGAGGTTAGTTCATGGTTTGTTAATAGCAAGAATTAGTCCTTAAAATAAAGTGTTCCCAATAGATAGATAGATGGATGTTGCTCCAAGGCATCAAGCAAGGCATAAAGCCATCTTTGTTATTCACAGCATGTCACGGTTGCTGCATAGTCAACAGTGAATTTCCCCTTCATCATTGTAAAAAATCATGTCATAAAACATATTATCTTGGGTAGAGTCCTTCACTGACTTTGGATCAAGATCCTTTTTTTCTTGCTCCCCGTTGTCTCAGGCAAACAGAAAACAATTGACACCTGCATTCAATATCACAAAGTTGCTCTCCATGGCAACAGCTCCCTTCTATGTAGTGTTCAAGAATCCCATCCATCTTCATAATTTTACCACGTTTGAATGGTTTAGGTAGCATTATCTTGTTAGTGGGGAAATGCTGGTTTGCTTAAACGTACTGGATGATCATACGCTATAATTCAACACTGTAATCACAAAGATTACACAGTGCTCTTTCATAAGCTAACAGCGAGGCGAGCTGATAGGTAGATTGGCACTTTTGTAGCTTGCATCTATCAGATAGCCTCTAGATGCTGTTTTTGCAAAGAGATTCCTTCAGAGTGATAGGGTCGATGGAGATGCTCATGATCCCTGTTACTGAGTTAGGCTTTATCTAAGGCAAATTGAAGTGACTGTACCCGGCATGCCATTCTTGCAAGTTTACACTAGAGAAGATAAAGAGAGACAGAGTGGAAAGCCCAGCTGAGACCTGAGGTCTGAAAAGACATTGTGTCTGCTCACACACGGATATATCCGGACAAAGGGCGACTCCATCCAGAACACTAGATTGGGCACAGTGCAGTACATTATGCCATTCAGCACCAAACAGAGACTCACTGCCTCCATTCAGTTCGACAAACCTCTTGCCATTCTCGCCTCCAACACTTTCGAAGCAACAAAGGAGCCACGGAAAACCATCACACGCCAATCTTCATAAACCGTTCTGCTCAATTGCGGTTTATTTCGAATGAATAGGAAAGCAATGAATGTTTATGGTTTATTATAAGTAACGCTATATTGTTTTATGGCGCGTCGAGAGCGCTTTTATTAGTTACTTGTTAAAACCGCACAAAGTCAGCGTTGTGTTTTTCTTTGCGTTCGCTTGATTGGCACTTTGATAACTTGCGTCATTAATTTTGTTATTGGAAGCCAAATGAGTTTGAAGTTGTGTCACGGGTCCTGGAGGACCATGCACCCGCCGCTCGCACTTCACTGCCGGCTGTCATCGTAAAATAAACACGCAGGCACTTCTGCAACTGTGCGCGGCCTGAAGCTAGATAGATTTGTAAGGCAGAAGACAAACACGGCATGCTGGGATATTGGTGGCAGGGAAACCAGTGCCCAAATGCTAATTGGAAACTCACCCTGAGCCGGCGGAGCGGTGATTAATGATGATTGTTTCTGTATTCAGCATACTTTCCTGATTGAGCCCAAGCTTCACATGAGTAACTCTGCGCATTGGAGAAAAGGAGCCAGGCTGCCAGATCTGCCTATAAGTCATCAGCCACCCGCTGCTTTGCATCTGCAGAGTGAGCATGCATGTATATTTATATATATCTATCTCCTGCTGGAGGCTTGGGCCTGTTCCTGGCCCTAAGGGAGATGGAGGAGCCAGAGTTTGGAAGGGCTGGCCGATTAGCCTTTCCTGCAGCACGCTCTTGCTCACAGTCTGTCACCTTCCATTTTGAAACCTAGTGCAGAGAGCACAAGGGCAGGCAGAGGTGGCACAGGAAATGGATTAAGAGGCTCTCACCTTCCGACTCTGGCTCTGGCAGACTGGTGGGATTCATTTTCACTTTCATTTCTAGCCTTCAACATCCACACCTCCCCCTACCCCTGCTCCTCTGTCACTCCCATCCTGCCCACAGGCCTTTAACCCACCGCCGACTTCCTGCCCAAACATCATGTCTCGACCTCAGAACACGGATCACTTAACTCAAATGGGTACTAGAGGCCGTGTAAAACGGGTACAAGAGACCTTGCTGCACGTGAATATTAAAGCGAGTTCCAGTCCGGCCTCTATGATCAGAGCTAAAATGGTGCATCCTTGCAGATTGGGCTTTGTATGTCTATTGAGTGCACGCGCATTCAAGGTTCCTATGGGTTCATTTGAACTCGCAATGACAATAAAGCACAAAGGAGCAGCATAGAAAGAGGTTTCTGAGAAATAGAAAGAGAGATGGCATACACAAACACGTGTGAGCACTGAAGATGAGCACAATGTGGCCAGACGTTTCCTATAGCTATTTATATTCAAGCAAGAGCACCAATAAAACAAGCATGTGCAGGGAATAACACTGTGATTTAGAGGCATGCTTTGTGCTTCATTCTTCAGTCTCAGCGGGATTTTGTGCTACCTCTGAGCGGATTTAGGGAGGCCCTGACTGTGCTTTACATAGATTGCCTCATTCCCCCATTGCCAGAAAAATGTTCCTAAAACCTGTTCTTGTACTGATTCTCTAGGCAAGGGTCACCCCAAAGAGAGTGTCCAAAAATAAGCTTTGGGTGCCGTTACATCATATGAGCCCTTCAATCTGTCTGAAAGCAGAGATGGTTCTAGACATCTAACTTGTGGGGCTTTTTGGTACACCCAGTATTCATGCTCAAGTTAGCTACTTCAAGTAAGAAATGCGTCCCTCTTTGGACTTGTATCATCATTCAGCATCAGTTATATTACTAAAAATGACCATTACTATAATGACTCACTTAAAGACAATCGATTATGTGGGTGATAAAGTTACCAAGTAGCTTTCTCTCAAACCCTAGCAGTTTGAGGCATTTAGTATTTTGTAACTGCGTTTAGTTGGTTTGATTGGCTGAGTCATCTGATGGAGCAAAAATAGAGTGTTGTTTTGTTATGGAGAAGTGTGAGCGAGATGCGTAAAGAGCACTGCTGCAGAAATCCACCCCTTTATGGAGTCTTTATATATGCGTGTGTCATCCACACAAACTGCCAAACCTAACACTCGTCACTCGCACATATTTTGTTTTCTTTGCGTGAAAAAACAACTGAATGTTTTAAGTTGTTAATAACAATGGAAAATCAAATGAGTTGTTGTTTTTAATTATTTTATTCTGTTGACAAGCCCAGTATTTAATTATAAATTAAACCAACTATACAATATACATTGTATAGATGCCTCAAAATAGTATCTATCTATCCACCAATTGTGATAAAAAGACATTATACTAATAGAAACATTAAAATATATGAATATACAGCCAATATTTTTTATTATTGCATTCTTATTTTCAGGATTTTTTGCTTCCCATATTTACTTCTGCAATTTCTCTCATTAGTTTTGGTAGAAGTGTTCTATTTTGCTCTGTCTTTTCGAAGGTAAAGTGCAAGGGTTGCTGGGAAGGCTGTTTGTTCTTTTATTAAAGAGACCATAGATGGGTGATTATGGGTTTTTACGCTAATGTGTCCAGGTGGTTCTAGAGTAGCTGACTCTGATAAAAGCCCGTTTCTCATTAACACACTGACAGACTATCTAACTGTGCAATCACATTCTCCGCAGTTTGTTAAAGTGGTTAGGAAGTCACTCGTGCCCCGCGGTGACTGGTTGTAATTTTTCACCCAAAGGTCTGGCGAGAGATTCAGCGAATGGGAGCAGTTCTTTCTTTCTCTCCTCTTATCTCTTCCTCTCACGCAGTCTTTGATTCCTCTCTTATCTCCCCCTATTTCTGTCTTTCGTCTTCCTCACTCTCCCTCTTTTTCCTGTCCTCTGACTCACCCATCTTCAGTCTTCTCCACACACAATGAAATTTAATCTTGTTTTTTCCCTTTCCTTTTTGGATTATTTTTCCTTGGAAATCCGAAATAGCAACCCTTGCAGTGCAGTTTCTCACTCTGATACATCTCTGTACCAAATAGCAGCCCCAATCTGATTGGCTGAGATAGCTTGTGGTTGCAGTCTGGAAGCACTTGGCTTGATTGGCGCTTAGCCAGAGGCTATAATCACAGTTTACTGCGATGTTACAAAACACGCTCATATCAGGCCCCTGAATACCAGTTGACACACAAAATACATACCAACAACAGCATCAGATCAACAACACAAAAGAACCTTAACTAGATACATTATGATTGAATGCTTGTCATGATCATCCACAAACTTTTTTTTGGACTAAAATCTGTTAGGCGCATCAAAAACATTTGAAGGCTCTATGTGATTATTTATCACTGGAACTGCTAATGTCAAATGTCATGAAAAAAATGCATAAGTTGTCACTAGATAAAGCGAGTCACACTGTGGCGTAGGGAGATGATGGTTGAGACACACTAGTGACTTTTCTTTGCCTGGGTAGAAATTATTTTCACCTCCTGCTGAGTCCAAGACAGCATTCAAAGAATGGCACCTCTCGGCTCGGATAAAATGTTATTTATGCACATATGCGCAAACTGTTTCTCCTCCCCTTCACCCTCAAATCCAACATGAAACCACACATACTATTTGACAGCTATAAAACACTTATTTTCCTTACCCAGAGAGAAGGAGTTATCAATTCCTGCCAGTGATATAATTATGGTTGAGATTATTTCAAGTGGATGATACTCGGTCACAGAAATGTTGTGAAAAGAAATATTTTTGGTGTGCATTGCACCTAAAATCTGCATATGATTACACTCAAAATAATACACAAAAAAACAAATTGGCTACCGGTGGTTCCAAATAATCAATGGTAGGTGAGTAAATTTTTAATTAATGATGTTTTTTATAAGGTCTGCTGAGGCACAGCGTTTCCCTGATGGGCAGAGAGTGAGATAAATTGTTGCTATTTGTCAAAATGTTTTGAAAAAGGAAACAATGAGTTTCAGTTTGGTGATCAGTGTGCTGTCCTCATGATGTGTATTTTGCACACATTGCGAACTGTCCACATACAACAGAGCATGTGCAAGGTGAATGTTGAAACAGAACGAGGAAAGTGGGCAATTTTTGTTCAACATTCAAGGTGAACTAGATTAAAAGTTAACAATAGAAATTCTTTTTGTAATTGATTGTATAAAATACTGTTCATAGCTGTAGGCAAAGCAAATTACAAAATAAACTATGGGTCAAAAGGGTGTTGTTGCAAAATAACTATGAAATCTACTGAAAAAAGGCCAATAGAAAATGATTTAGTCAAGTCAGACTTTACTTCAGGATCTTCACGCTTGATTAAATATTTAAACTGGAATCAGTCTATTTGTGAAATCCCATAAACTTTGATTTGATTCATATACAGTAGCAATACAAGAGAACTACGTTAGAAGGACTTCGAGTATGACTCAGCAGTGGAACGGCAGCAGGTTGTTTTCTCTGCTGTGCACTGCAAGAGGAATTTACGAGTTGGTGAAAAGATGAGAACATACTGTATTGTCGTGAAAATCCAGTGAGGATTTGGTGTGTTCTCATACAAAGCCTCAAATCCACACCTTTGGGATGCAAAGTAATCCAGTGTAGTAAGCAGTGTTATTCTGTGGCTCAAGGCAGTGTGTTCCTGCTGATCTGGGACCTGTCCATAGCGTTGCTTCAGTTGGCTCTGGCAGTAGTCTCTGTGTCTGATCTTTGACAGTCTTTGAATCGGCAAACTCAAGTGACGACTGTGGTCAGCCTGCACACGCCATATATTGTCCCACGAGTGCGTTGGTCATGAACCTGTCTGCTCTGGCCCCTAAAGGTGTGGTTGACTGGGAACATGTTACAGCTGCCTGTTCCGTTTTGGTTCAGAGTTGGAGCGCTGTGACTGGAGGCATGTCTGTGTCAGTGTGGTTGTCACTTCATTCCTGTTCTCACATCATTGGTGCCTGTCTGTAGCCACAGGACAGTCCAAAAGCCTTCTAAAAAAACATAAACACATCAGGCTATCTGTCTGTCTGTCTATCTTTCTGTCTATCTATCATTATGTATATAATCTGTGTCTCTTCCTAATTTCCATTGTCCATCAGTCAATATGTCCATTTCATTCTGTCATTGTTTTGTTCAAACTATCCATTTATCTGTCAGTTGATCTTTTTGTCATTCCTTATATTATCAGAATGTTTTTCTAGGTTTGTAGGTCCCACTTTGTATTAGGCGACCTTAACTACTATGTACTTACATTTAAATTAATAATTTGGTACACTAAACTTATTTTGTACATACATGTTTTTATAGGCCACCTAATATAAAGTGTGACCGCTATTCATTATGTTACCCATCTTTTTATTTGTCATTGCCCTATCATATTATCTGTCAAACCTTCTATCCATCTGTATCATTCTGTATAGTTGATATTCTCTCTGCATCCGTCCATCCATTCGTATTTGAGTACTATTTGAATACAACAGGAAAAACTGGAAAATCATTTTAAATAGGTGGAAGTTTGCAACAAATGACAGCATTTGAAATTAAAATACACCAAACAAAGAGTGCTTGGAGGGGGATGTAGTTAAAGCCTGTCATAGCACATTTACTTAAGTGTGCATAATTGTGCCTCTTGCTTAGCGTTTGTAAATATTGAGATAATAAGAAAATGGTTCTAAGCTTAATAGACTATTGCTTTCATTGAAGGGTTAGTCCAACTCAAAATTAAAATTTTGTCATTAATCACTTACCCTCATGTTGTTTCAAACCCGTAAAAGCTTTCTTTGTCCCCGGGAACACAATTTAAGATATTATGGTTGAATGTCCCATTGACTGCCAAGTAAATAACACTATGTCACTTATGACACTCAGATACTCTGTTACAGTAGTGCCTATTTACGCTTTGATCTGAATATTAACAGTGCATCTGTGTGTCACAACTGACACAGAATAGTGTACATTATATATATGTGCGTCCAGGGGATGCTCTCCAAAATGGTGCTACAGTGACGTTACGGTGTAGAATTGTTGAATAAAGTCATTCTTTTTGTTTTGTTTGCATAAAAAAAGTATGCTCAGCACTTCATAACACTAGAATTGAACCACTGATGGCAGATGGAGCATTCAGACAATGTCTTTGATACGTTCAGACCTTGACAGTGTATTTGACTTGGCAGTCAATGGGACATTCACAAGCCTCCCAGTTTTCATACACAATATCTTAAATTGTGTTCTTAGGACGAGCAAAGCTTTTATGGGATTGGAAAGACATGGGGGTAAAGTGATCAATGATACAATTTTCATTTTGGGGTGGAGTATCCCTTTAAGTAATTTCACTGTTTTTAGATGCAACATTACAGACATCAAAATGAATTAGACCTGAGTACACATTTTGCCAATGATAAGTGGCATCTGTGCTTTGCCGCTTTTGAAAAACAACAGCCGACACTGGTCTCGTTGACTGTCAGTGTTAGTCAGCACTAAGGTGTGCTTAAGGTGCTTGTAAAAGACTCTGGTACTGCACAAGCCTAATGCTTGTTTTTGTCCTCTTTTTGTTGTTGTTGTTGTTGTTGTTTTTGAGCCGGGTCACGAAACTGTCATGACGTGATTTACCAAAGTAGAACATCTGCTGGATCAACATCCTTTTTTGGTCATGGAAGGCCTTTCTATAACCTTCCTCTAAAATCAGATAGAAATAAATTGATGACAATGTTGTTCAGGTCTCAAAATTTTACCATAAACCCCTAAAAATCTGACTAGAACATGTTGACATTTTGTGCTGTCTGTTTGGTGCTTCATTAATCTTCCAGAGTAATGTATATTAATTCATTATTCATTTAGCAAATATTGATCCAGATAATGTATAGTTGATAGTAACATTGTTGCAGGACTATCAATGATGTTGAACCATCCTGTTATCCTGTCTCCTTTAGGCCAGAAAAGGCTGAGTGATGGTAACCCAAGCAACATACACACACATACAGTACACGTCATATGACATGAACGACCAGCCTATCATTGTGTCTACCATTTGTCATCGACCTGCCAGACTGACGACTTACTGAAAATGATGGATAGGGTCCGGACAAAGATGAGTTCCTCATATATTTAAGATAATAGACTGTACCTATGTTTTTTTGTGTGAAAGTGTGAACAGGCACTTAGTGAACACGAGAAATAGAAAATAAAAATAAACTATGCAAAGAAGAAGATGAAAGATTGAGAGGCACCCATTTCTTATTGTCTGGAGGTGGAACTAAAAATTTGTACAGAAATAACAATAGTTACAGCGGTTAACCAAATTCCCTGTGGATGTAATTAAACAAGTACTATGTTTCTCTCCCCATATGTCCCTAAAGGTTAGAGCAATCATAACTGGGATGATGATGATGATGATAAGGAAGATATAAATTGCCTCTAGCTCTGCATTGTTTGCGTTTAGAGATTCCTCGCTTTCGGCTGCATAATGATGACTGCAATGTGTAATAGCCAATCAGTGGCAATAAATGATCGTAATGTGTAGCAGAAAGCGCATGTGATTATGTACAAATGCACAGACATGCGTTTTTGCTTCTTTAGAGCTGTGATTACACGATTGCCTGCGCGTTTATGCACGTACGCTCCGCTCACGTTTACAGCTGCCGTTAAGTTGCATCTCTCCCCGCGAGTGCTATTACATAGAAAGCCCTCATGTACATTAGCCGTCCCTGCTGAAGATTCAATGGGGATAGCTTCTCATAACTATCCACCGTCAGAGCAAACATGGTTGCCAAACAAACACATTTGTGCCTTGTCCCTACAGAGGCGCATTCCTGTTTTTCCCCTGTCTGCCTGTCGGGCGTTTCATTCATTCGTCCTCTTGGGCCCAGGAGCCTTGTGACAGAAGTTAGACTGAAGAGCTTCATTTACTGCCAGCGAATGAGAGGAGAGGCTCCTTCACGCCTCATTGGATCTGTTTTCACTCGCTAATTTACCGCCTCTGTTGGCTGTCCCGTACACGTCTGGGCCGTTCCGTGTCCCCTGACGCCTGTCACTCTTTCGCTCTGCATTCTTAAGTAATGCCATCCTCTCGCATAGGTGCCTGTGTACGCTTCAGAGCACACTGTTCCCATTACAAACAATCACAGCTCGTCCACATCCCATCTCCACATATTGCAATTTGAGTCTGCCTGCATGGGTTGTGATCTTGCCCTGGTCCAGTGAGGAAGTCTACTCATAAAATTTGTATTTGATAATGAAAATGCTCAACCACTATTTGCATTTATGGTGTTATTTTAGCTCTGTGTAATGTTTAGTATCCATACACTATCATTGTATTTATTAAAGCAATAGTTAACTAATATTACGATTTATGATGCAAGACATAGGTGTAGAGGATCCTAAGGTGACAAAAGACATATCTGTTTTGTCTTAGATTCCATGTAAGTACAGTATGTCCTATGTTGGGTCCCAGTTTATATTAAGTGTCCCTAATACCTGTGTACTTCCATAGTAACTAGATGTGTACAGTATGTGGTACTGTATGTAACCACAGTGTAAGTACACACTGGTACATACTGTAGTATCTACAGCTATAATATTTCTGTAAATTCACACATGTGACAACCCTCAGAATGGTGTGTAAGTACAAATGTGTAACAAGACATTGGTAACAACACTTTTTGGTAATGAAAGTACAAATGTGTAACAGGACTAACAGCATGTTTTGGTAAATAAAGTGTTACACTTTATATTAAATAGACAATGGCTATGGATTTATCATGTAATTACTCTGATGTTACACAGCAGTGGGCAGTAAATTAGGCTTTACATATACTGTAAATTGTGGTTTGTGTCCAGAATGTTAGACTTTATATCAAGTGGGCAGTTTCTGAGGAGTTACCACGTATATACACTGATATTACAAAGGTGCACCAACTCTACCCACTTTACATATCCCTAAACCTACCCAACTACATCCCCTGATCACCCCCTGTTCCAGTTACTCTAATACATACTGCTGTTACAACATGTACTGTAGCTGAAAGTGAGAAAAATAGCTGTTACCAATGTCCTGTTACACATTTGTTCTTACACACACCATTCTGAGGGTTGTTACATGTGTGTTGTTACAGAAATATTACAGCTGTAGATACTATGTAGCAATGTGTACTTACACTGTGGTTACATACTAGATATACATGTAGTTACTATGCAAGTACACAGGTATTAGGGACACTTAAAATAAAGTGGGACAAAATATACTTTAACTTTTTTCACTTTATTGCTAATGTAAACTTTTTACACCATAAACAAAACAAAGCGTTGCTTAGTAATTGGTTGATCTAAATTGGTATTATGTAATTGTGTACTTAAATTAAAGCTGAATAATTTTTGGTTGATTAAAATCAATTACATACCTTTCTATCAAAATGAAATTGTTCTGACACGGCTTAACTGTGAGTTCTTGTCATATTTTTCTTTAACCATTTTCTAAGCTATAGCAAATAAACTGTGCTATAATGCGAGAAAATGTTGACGGTGTCTGACTTAATTTCGGTAGGACTGTAAAAATCTAATTTTCCTGGTTGAGAAAACACTCCAATATAGTCTGTTTGTATATTTCAGGCCTAAAGCACCAGAGTTAGATCTGCCATTCTATTGAATTCAACGCATTCTGTCTGAATTGGCAATTTGACTCCACTAGATGCGTGTGGCACATAAACAGACTCAGAGAACAACTTCACGTCTGGTGTCATTCGTGAGCTGTGTGAGTCAAATGGTGATTCATGAGGCTGCTAGTGAGATACACATTGTATCAGATTCACTCAATATCCTGCTGTTTCCAATAGATATGCCTTCTCTACTCCATACATCATCTGAAAAATCAGGCCTGAAGGAAACAGTTTGTAAACACTTCTCACAGCTCAGACATGATCCCGCTTAACTATAGGTGAGATGATGAAGAGAACGGAGATCAGCATAAAACCTGGTCTTGTTCTGACCTCATTTATGTGTGTGTGAGCGAGAGACCTAATGTCTCTACAAGGGTAGTAAAAAAGGGCAGTAAGGGACCAGCTAACTGTCCCCATGAGGAAAATGTGTCAATAAACATATTAAATAATGTTCTAATGAAACTGTAAACATGGGTGGGAGCTGTTTAAGGACAAAGGACAAAAAATGTAATGTATTGGCTTGTTATAAGGATCAATGACAATAAAGTAGTGCTGTCAAATTATTATTTATACACAGAGTGTGTACACATTTTGAAAATATTTACATCTATATACATTTATACTATTATTTTATATTATATTATATTATACTGTATTATATATAATATTAAATAAATAAACAAGCATATTTTTCTTTAATATATACATTCATGTGATTGCTTTTATATATACATAATAAATATACACACGCTCACATATTATGTAAACAAAAACTTATTTTCGATGTGATTAATTGCAGTTAATCATTTGACAGCACCACAATAACAAACGAGATGGAAACGGGAAAAAGGGAAATGCATTCTTTGTAGACATCTCAAGATTAATTTTTAGGATTATGAATTATTAGTGATTATTAGATGATGTCATTATGTTTTTAGTGAGTCACACATGACATTTCACAATCTAACCTTGGTGTCTCTGATAATGTCAAATTATCAGATATTTTAAAAGACTAACTTATGCTTGACACAAAGTTCTCTCTTTAATTCTTGTTATTTTTTTCCTCTGCACATCTTTGTTGAAACTACAGGTTTTAAGAATTTCTTGCTTTTTAATGAGGCTTGTTTCACCATGGGATAAAAGCAGCTGTATAATGACATGTTTAACTTTATACCACCCCAATATATATATATATATATATATATATATATATATATATATATATAAAGAAATGTGGCAAAACATTTTGATTCATGCCAAATTATATATATGCCAAAATATTTCATTAGATTTGGAAATAATAGCTTTGTGTCACTCACCCATAAAAACAATTGATCCACTGAATGATCAGATAGCTATAGTAGGCAGCAGTCAGCAAAATGGTATAGAGTGTGTGTATTGATGCTAGACTAAATTTACAGTGTTTTATAGCAACTCATAAACCTTTCAACCGCCGTAAACCCAGGCCATGATAGTGACTGTACTAAATCACACACACATGCACACACAGCAATACTCACACATCCATGCACGTGTGTTTGCAAATGCTAACACACACACAGCAATCTCTAGATTTAACTACAGCCAAGAGCAACATCTCATCCTCCCTCTCTCACTCTCTGGTTGTTCTCAATCTCGTTCTCTCCCTGCTGGACATTTGCACTGTAATCAGAGATTTTGCTGTCCTGCAGTATGGGGTACCGTCTCCACGTGGTATGTTGTATCCGGTGGTTCTGAGCCATTAAACATATGTGATGAGCATGTGAGTGCGGTATCCAAGTATATCTGTGTGTGTGAGTGTATTGAGGCTATGCTGAGTGTGTTTGAGCTCCATCGGGTCCAAAGAAGCTGAACTCTGTCTCTCCGTGTGGGATTGAAGCCAGACGGGTTCTTACAGCAGGTCCTGCTTAAGTCTCTGGCATACGTCTGTTTCCTTACAGCTCTCATTTATCACACTCTAAACTCCATCACCTTCGACACCACTCAGACACACACACACTGGTGCTTAACCTTTCCGGCTCTCAGAGTTTCAGCAGCTGTCTGCAGCACAGATCTGCTGATATACACAAAACATGCACGGTTACACAGGAAGCAGAAGATAGTGTCACACTTATCTGTGCGACGATGGGTTACGAAATTTAACTGACACCACTGGCATTACGAGAACCTGCTTACAAAAACCATTAGGTAATATAGTTTGTGAAGTCATGGAAACTCAATTTAAATAATAATATTTTATACTTTTATGTACATATACTTTTTTGGCAGTGGTGGGTAATGCTGCAGTAAACTTGCAAATGCAAAATTATATATATTAAACAATCTACTATTCAAAAGTTTGGGGTCAGCAAAATTCTTTTTTATAGAAATTAATATTTTTATTCCACGAGGATGCATTAAAATTATCAAAAGTAACAGGAAAGTCATTAATAATATTACAAAAGGGTTCTATTTCAGCAAACTTGCTATTTATCAAAGAACACAGAACAAAGTATAATGGTTTACACAAAAAACAGTACTCAAATCAGTAGTAATGTGTGTATTCTACCAAGTTTAAAGAGTGTGGTAAGAAAAGAAAAAAAAGGAAAAAAATAAAAATAAAAAACAGACACAAAAATATCAGAAAATCTAAAATGCTGCTGTTTCCAGACTGGTGTTGGTTGCCTAGGAGACCATTCCAGACTACTGAAGTTGAAAAGCTGTGTATCTTCATCAAGCTTTAGTGTAAAATCCAATCATCTAGCAGGAAGCCTGCATGTATGAGCCTGTTTTACATCATCTCACGAGACATCAGAGCGCTAAACTCCATCAGAGAAGCCCAACATTCAATTCCATACGTTTGAGGCAAGAGGTTTGTGACGTTAAACAGAAAGCATAGATCTTGTTATGCTGCTGTAATGTGCTTGTAGAAGGGTGTAAGTGAGTCTTATACCATTGTGCCAATTGTTTCACGGCTTAAATCGATTACAGCGAATGCAGTGCAGCTCTGTCCCCTGCTGGTATACAGATGTACTGCAGGAGGTGACTGAATCGCTTTGCAACGGTTTTACAAAACAAAGAATTGTGTGTTTATTTACCTCCACATCCCAGTGAAGCTGTACATGATGCTGACACAGCGTGGTAACTTTGGCGGCTCCAATCCATCCAATCTGACAAGCAGAGACACCACTCCAAACAAGACCAAATACTTAACGTAAAAAAACTGGACCAACGCAAGAGCCAAACCACCTGGAGGTGAAAAAAAAGAGTGCTTAGATGACATTAAAAAGCAAAGCCGCCAAGTGTTTGATCTCACGTAGACATTTGCCCTTTAAACATCAGAAATGATAGATCTGTTTGTCCACATCAGGTGCCAGAGTTTTGTCCATGCAGTGTATGTGAAGCTCATTTTGTCCCTTTATCCTATTCTGGCTAAGAAGAAGCACAGATTTGATGATTTATATCAGATTTCAGTTTTATTCCGAAATGTTTCATAATTTAGTTCGATCATCCTCATCCTCTCTAGTCATTTCTCCCTATTCGCTTCTCTCTTTCTGTGCGTCAGTGGAAACTGAGAACAGCATCTGTCTTTGCTATATCCCACTGGTACAGAACTAAAAGCCTGTAAAAAAAATAGAACAGAATTTCTGTGAGCCCTTTCTGTACAAAGCAGGTACAAAGTGGGGATAATGACTTGATGCTCCTGCTGTACAGACCCTCTCTACACCGCTCTCTCTTGCAGAGTCTGTGTTTTTGAATCAAAGTTCATGCAGCACAAATCAGCAACTTCTACAGATCAATAGACAGGAAGTAGAGAAGTTAAGATGCTGCACACGACTAAAACTGTGTGTGGGGGGGGTATGAAGTATGAATATACAAATATTCATACTTCCCTGCTTCACAGTATCCAAACAGCAGTATGTCAAAAAGTAAGATGTTGAAAAACGTCTAGGTTACTATTGTAACCCACGTTCCCTGAAGGAGTGA
>JAUCMU010000021.1:9590999-9604477 GCA_032275025.1 Enteromius treurensis | reverse complement strand
AGAGACTTTAAAATTGGGGTAATATGATCATATTTTCTTGTCCTGGTAAGGACTCTAGCAGCTGCATTTTGGACTATATGTAGCTTGTTTATTCGAGATGCAGGAAAGCCACCTAGTAGTGCATTACAAAAGTCCAGTCTAGAGGTCATGAATGCATGAACTAGCTTTTGCATGAACTAGCTAACTCACAGGAGAGGAAATGTTCAATGTTTGCAAAAAAGCTATTGTCCGTCTTTAAAGGGCATGAAATATAGCACACCAGTAATATGAAGCACTTTTATGAATGCTTTTGAAGGTTTAATTCCTTTTATTGCTATTGCACAAACAGCATAGTCCTCAGAAAAAAAAATTGTGAGTAAGTGATGACAGAATATTCATTTTTGTGTGGAATGAGTTTGGTTAGTGAAGCCATTTTCCAAGCTGTGGATAAACCGGGGATACAGCCGGTGACTCAAGGGAGACGGATTTCACGACTGGCTTGCTCAAGGGACAGCGGCCCCTCTCATTTAGGTATTTATCTCTCGAGCATTAGGCTATGTAAGTAAGCCGCACAAAGGAGCTTTCGCCTATTGCTCCAACTAACGGAAGGATTAAGGATTTGATTCATTTTTGTAGTTCTTCCTTTCAGTCTCTGAGCGACTGACGTTGATGCAGTGCGCTGGATCCCATCTCTCTTCCATGGCGTAAATGTCTCCCAAGGGTGACAGGACAACGGATGGAAGGCTGTGGTTTATGGGAGCAGTACATCAGGACCTTGCTGCCAGGATTCGAGGAATGCATGCATATCCGTGCTTAATGACTTTGTGTGTGTGGCTCATGACAGCACAGCGATTATGACTGGATGAATGTGGCAGTTATTGTGGGCAATCAGAGGCAGCCGCAGCATGAATGGGCCAAGCAATGCTGGCAGTAGGGATACGACAGAACCGCTGGATCTTCGCCTGGGCCTTTTGTCTCACAGAGCCGTGTTTAGTTTTTTTAAAAATCTCACCCAATCCCACAAAACACTGCAAATTCAAAAGGCCCAGAGGAGAGACAGTGTGTTAAAATCTCGGGTAGGAGTATTACCAACAATTCTGCTTACATTAGCATTTAAAACAACCTTTAAGCGATTCCTCATACTTTATTGTGCCTGCGCTATGGTGCGGCTGCCAGTAAACAAGGGCTCTGTCCTTATTCGCCACGAATTTAAATCATAAGCAGAAATTGGCAAACCTACCATTCCCTGCATTCTCATTAAGAACTGCTGCACGACCTCTTCGAGAGAAAAAAAAAAAGAAGAAAAATAGACATTTCGGCTCATTATTTTCCCACAGATCACGTTTAAATTGCCGCATGAATATATGCAAAAAGGCGCCGCTGAGGCTACTGTGTGGCGATTCATCACTTGACAGAAGGTTTTCTGTCACCGTGTTTGATTTCTGTTTTTCCCCCTCTAAATATGTCCACTAAAATAATCTTTCTCGGGCAAGCCGCAGTCTATTTAAAAAACTTAGACCACCTCTGTCAGAAAAGCAATTAAGTGTGAGGGTTTCATTTTAATTTAAATGAGATTATATTACAGTGGCGTGAAAAGGGGGACTATTCAAATGAAAAGAGCATGAGTGTTCTTCTCTTTATCAGGACCAGCAGTTCTGAGGCTTCAGTGGGATAGAGAAGAGAGAGAGAGAGAGAGAGAAAGAAAGAGAGAGAGGGAGTGACTGCATTTAGAAAGGCGATTTGCTTGTGCCGTGCTCTGCTGGAGAACACTCCCTTAAAGAGGAGGCATATTGGTTGAAGCCTTCGGATGAATTCATAAAAGTTTGCAACTAGAAAAGACAATTATAAGCATCTCCTGGGCATTACAGTTGACAGAGGCATTTCTAAAGCCTGTCTCTGACAAAATCCAGCTTCTCTAGGGGAGCCTATCTTTTCTACAAGCAGCTAACAGGCATTTATGTGCTTTCGATTATAAACTGCTTCACCCTCTTCAATATCACTGGTGCTTGTATCTTGGGTAATCAAGAGAAAGATATTTTTGTTGCAGAAGCAATGCCGCTATAGAATCTTTTCTCTTTCTGAACAATGAGCAGTTTTAGTTGACACAAAACTTGCTTGTTTTTATTCAGGGTTATTATCCGGGTGATTTAATATGTCTTTGTTTGTGGAAATCTGTATGATAACATCACTCTCCTTGTTTCTGTCTTTCTCTCTGTCTGTTTAACCAATTTTCTCTTTGTTATTACGTCCTGAAGCAGCAGATGAGCTGGGCATTGAGTTTATGGGTAAGGAAATGTGTTTTTTTATTATCTCTTTAACCCATTTTCTTTTGTAACCCTTTAACATGTGCACAGAAGTACTAGATATGAAATTATTTAAAGTTTGGGATCAGTAAGCTTTTTTTTATTTTATTAAGTCTCTTATGCTCATCCAGGCTGTATTTATTTGTGCATTTTTAAATATATAAAAGAAAATAATTATGCGAAGTACTGATTTCATTTGTAATATTGGGTGCTCATTTTAATATACATTTAAAAACCATTTAGTTATTTTTTTCTAACCCCAAGCTTTTGAATAGTAGTATATATTGTTATTTTTAACATTTTGTTTATTAAAGAATCCTGAAAAAATATTACAGGTCCCAAAAATTATTAAGCAGCACAACTGTTTTCAACACTGATTGTAAATCAATATATAAGAATGATTTCTGAAGGATCATGTGACACTCAAGACTCAGTTTTGCTTCATAGAAATATGTTTTGGGATTTCTTTGTACTTTTGATCAAATAGATACAGTCTTGATGAGCATACAAAACGTCTTTTAAAATATTAATGGTAGTGTATATATAATTTGTAATTTATTTTTAATAATTTCATTTTTACATTGTTCTCTGTTCATTTTTCATGTAATTTTAAATATTTTATGACCATATTTAAATTGAGAGACTTGCATGCATTTGTCACACCGCAGAACCGTTTAAATGGTTAAAAAAATTGAAGACAGGCTCTTTCTCTTATGAATTTCTATCAAATTTAAATGTAGCATCTTGATGTTTAAAAATAAACACACACAGACTTCTCCTCTCATTCTTGCAGCATTAATGTATACAAACACACATGATGCTCTCTGTTCCTCACAGAAGCCTAATGTTCTTGAGTTTCCATGGAAACAGAGGAAAAGAAATGTATTGTAAAGGCACAGGGCAGCATCTGTATGGGCGATGTGGTCTCTGCGTGTGCATACATGTGTGCCTGCTTGCACTCGTCTGCGCATGATGCTATGTATGTCGCTGTTAATTACAGCGAAGCCCAGAGGTGTGCACCTTGCTTAGGTTGCATGTTGCGTAGCAAGTCCCTGGGGATGAGAAATATCACACAGCCCAGAGCTAAATAGATGCCTTTACCCTGACAAACCAAAGACTTAAAGCAGTGTCAACAAACAGGAGCCCAAAAACTGCTGTGAAAATGGATTTTCCACAGGCTTTCTCCCTTTCTGTATCCACACACCCTGCCATCCTCTCTCATGTGCCTGACAACTGAAAGCATTTCTTTAAGTGAACGAGTGAATCCTGTGAAGTTTTCCATTAGTCGTGCTTCACACGCTCGCCTCAAGATTTCCTCAAAAACTGTCAGAGAAGGAGAGATAGTTAAAGTGGAACTGATATGCATTTCTGCTTCTCGGAAATGACTGCCTCAGTGATTTTAATCTGGATGGTGAGCGAGTCCAGTTGTGGCCATTACAGAGCGTTTTCCATGAGATGGGGAGGGGGGAGTGTTGAGTGCACGTGTGCATGAATGGTCAGCTCTGTGCATTTGTGGCATGAGAGACCGTTTCAGTCACGGGTTTGTGTTTGTGAGGGAGTCTAGCCATCTGCTCGCAGAGACCTTCCCCCAAACCAGGGCTCAGTGTCCTGTGAGGACCGGTCTTTTGGTCCCTGCTGTGCCACTAGCTGTTCTTGGTTTTCCACAGACACATGATGCTAGACCGTTTTGGACGGACGCAAAGACAGATCCATGTAGGTTATTTACTGATTCTGGTGTAGTAGAAATAGCTTTGAAGAACAAAGCTCAGACACACATTCTTTTGAACACCTTTACAATCAATTGAACGGCAGGATATGAGTCATACAGCAAATCTCAGCACCATGTTTGACATCTAGTGGAAGTCTTCCTAGATGAGTAATAATTATGATTTACTGTTTATATGAATGGAGAAAGCTTCATAAATTCCAATAAATGAAAGTGTTATTTATAACAAGAAAAGCAAAGTTTGGTCAAGACAAAAACAGAATTTGCTATACAACACAGAATGTCAATTTTGTACAGATACAGCAAAAGTAGGTCAGTACACTTAAATCAAAACACGATTATAGACCTGAGAATATGAAGTGTCACAAAAAAATGTTATTTAAATATGAATGTTCTGCATATCTCTGTATGTTTAAATGGCACAGATGCTTGGTTTCGTTTAAGCCTGCATGACGCTCGCAGGGTCTTCATTCTCTGCCACCTCAATATATGAATACATGAACACATAAATATAATCCCTAGAACTGCTTTGAATAACATCGTTAGCATTTTACAATTTATTTTGAGTAAAACTATCATCATATCACATACATACAGAAACTTCACAGCAACCTGTCAAAATAAAAGTTTGGATTAGCTTGAAGACACCGTGACTGAAGTATTAATTAATATAATAAAAGTACTAATATTAATAATACATTTGTAATTAAAAAATAATTTTTAAAGGAATATTTACCAGAAAAAAAATAAACATTTATTTAGCAGAAAAATAAAAAAACACACCAGAGGATTTCTGGAGAAAAAAAAAAAAACTATGCTTTTGATTATAAGCATAAAAAAAACACTAAAACGGAATCCAGAAAATTAATGGAATATTGAATTTGAGGGGAAAACATATTTAATAGGGTTTAAAATTCAAATGGAAAAAAATAAATTTAGAAAATAAATAAAAAGGATTTCTTA
This sequence comes from Enteromius treurensis, assembly GCA_032275025.1. Taxonomy (NCBI): domain Eukaryota; kingdom Metazoa; phylum Chordata; class Actinopteri; order Cypriniformes; family Cyprinidae; genus Enteromius; species Enteromius treurensis. The sequence goes on along the minus strand of JAUCMU010000021.1, from coordinate 9,599,506 downwards.
GGGCCCTACTGGTGGCCTATCAACCGATCATTAGGCTGATTCTTTCTTCAAGCGTATTTGAAGCCTGCCTGACCTCTGACCCATATGAATGTCTAGCTGACAGCTCCCTGCATGTTTCTCTGCTTTCTGTCCCTGGTCATTAAATTAAATGTGATTGTGTGCAAATGCTTGCATTCTAGTTAAATGATAGAACTAGCAGATTAGTTTTAGGACGGTCGCTTTCCAATCATTTTTAAAAATTCATATTCTTTCGCACAGGGAATATTTCCATTATTTTGAAATACTGTTTTTCTAAGAGCCAATTAGCTACACAAGATTCTTTTGTTCAATCAAGATTGGCATAATGATGACTGTGAATAAAGTCTGAAGATGAGTGTGTGCTGTCTTGTCTGTCTTTTCAGAGAGTGCAGAAACCTATCAGAGACAGATATTGTCCATCTTCAGCATAGCCATGGGGATCAGCCTGCTGGGAGTGGCTTGCATGGCACTTTACTGCAAAAACAGGTGAGTCCAAATCATCATTTGAAGCTGGAATGGCATGGTTTCAACAAAACAATGTTCAATGTATTTGTTTTTGAAGGTAATATAAATAATAAAATATAAAAAGAACATTAATAATTGACTGCAATTTGTATAAACAATGGCTTAGGCCTCTTGAAATTCTTAAAAATGAAGCAATTGTTTAGTAGTTTGGTACAATCTTGTGTTATTTCCTAGAGAATAAATATTTTAACAAAACTTCTTCACTGCTTTGCAATATTTAAAAAGCTGTTGTCTGTAAAATCAGTCATGTGTCAAGGTCTCATAAAATAATGAATAATTGTAACATTTTTGTGACAAGGTTACATTAGTTTGTAAAACATCATGATGCAACTCCCAAAAAGCATAATCTTCTTGTTTCAAAGACAAGGCTTAAGCCCAAAATGCAAGTCTGGGCTGACAAATGTAATTGAAAAACGTGCATTGACTGTTTCTAAAATAAGTCAGTTCTGTTGTTTTGTCTCAAGATGCATATTAGTAATGTTTTTATCTAAAGCACATTTATAAAAGTTAATTAAATGTCCTAATTGATCTATGGCCTAACCCTGGTGGAATCTAAGCCCTGTCTGTGAAACTAGGTCTATGTTTATTTTTTAATTAATAATTATTCATACTCGTTGTAAGAAAACCTGTCACAAACTAAACTAGATTTTAAAAGATTTTTTGCTTTTCTTTTATGCTTCACTGACCTAAGTCTCAATACAGGGAATTACATTTTGTGATTTAAAAATGTATTAACACTTTGCAGGAGACAAAGAGAGAAGCATCGAGCCCATCTGACTGAAATTCGCAACTTGAGGGACTGTACTGTCAACGCCTCGGGTCTCATGTCTAAATCCAGCCCCCGACTCGAGAGCGCCCTCCAGCTTCAGAAGGTGACGTCTTGCAGCTGCTGCTTGTTTATATCCCAGAGAACAAATCTGCATGAAGTCCACAGTGCTGACAGTGCACATAATGATCGATTTCCAAAAAATGTGTGAATACCAAATATATAAGTGTACAGTCGGAAATCAAGCCACCTACATGTGCTGTTAAGGGGATTCATATCAAGTCCCCGGTGCATAACAGTCACCAGTAATGAATACAATTGGCCAGTAGGCAGTTGGAGGAATGATGGCCTCCATGGCTTTACTGCTTTCCCACCTGCTCCGAAGATCCCTCAAGCTGACAGAAATAACACTGCATGCAGCTCGGGGAGTAAACACTGCATCTATCTGATGCAACAGTCAAAGGCAGCCAACCACCAAGCTGATGAAGAACTGGATGAATAGAGTTACATTATCCAAACTGGAAGATCAATCTCTCTCTGCTGCCACTTGGCGGTTTATTCTCATCCCATACACAAATGTTGACGCTTACATTCCCATGTGTGCCATCAGCTCCAATGAGAGTGAGGAGCTGGGCTTAAATTATTCCCAACGGTTTACATGTACATTTCCCTGCTCAAGTCATCTATATGAAAATGCATATAGTGCGTAAATGACACTGGGTGCAGCATATCAGATGAGTGTCACTCCTGCTAATCCAAGCATGCACAGCAGACCTTTAATTGGACCGCTTATATAATCGTCACCAAAATCTGCTGAGCCAGTAGCAGACGACTATAAAAGTAATAAAAAAGTAAAAGAAGAGGCTGAATCTTTTGTTCAGACTTCACTTGAATATTGCATGTTTCACCCCTCCTTCAAAAAATCTTTTTTTTTTACCATTACAGTGGCTGTTCTGCTTCCCTTCCTCTAAGTTTTCTCACCCTGCCGAGGCGATGAAAGGGTGGTCAGAAATCATCCAATTTTCTTGTTGGAGAGAAGAACAATGCTAACAGGTCCCCAAGGAAGTAGCAGTGTTAGAAGGACATGCTTTTTCAGCTGTAAGGCCCCAAACTAGTTTAGAGTCAAACTCAATCGTTTTAATGATGTTCCACAAGACAGGCACAGGCAGGGAGATTTCACTAACTGGAATAACTGCATTATCGACTGTCTTTTCCAGCTCTGGCGACACTGGGAGGGGGTTCGGGATACTTATTGCACGCTGCTCTTGGTTGTTGTAAGATAATGGCTTTAATTTTAAGAGGGGACTGGAAAAAAAAGAGTTTAGGAATTAATTAATGTAATCTTGTCTGAGATTAATTCCTGACTGGGGAAGTCGAAAGGAAGAATAATCAGAGTGTGTCTTGCTTAATCTGCAGTTTAAATGTAACGTCTAATTAAAGTGGCTTTCCCACACTGAGGGGCCTGTATATCGCAGACTGAATATCTCCATACGGCCTCTCTTCAGAGTTCATGATCCCTTCGTTTTATCTTTAGCCTGTGTGTGTGTTTATATTTATCTGTTTGTACAAGTGAAGGGAAGTGAGATAAAAGCATGTCATTTACAGCCGGTTGTGTCCACAGCACTTCACGAAATAGCTTTCAGCAGCGATGTATGTAATACAGAGGAAGCATCTCTAATTTCTAAACAAGAGTTGTCATTTTGTTAGTGTGTGTGTTATAACGAGAGGCAATCCGATGCTGGAAATTAGATTTTAATGTTTTGCTGAGTGGTTGCTTCGGTTGTCAGCACTGGAGGAAAGCGACAGTGTTCGCATGGCTCCCAGATGCACACAGCTCGCTATCCGTTCTAGTTAAGTCACAAAACAAAATCAAACAAATGTGTTCCCATTACTGTTCAAAAGTGAAAGGAAGAGTGAATATTTTTATTCAGTGAGGAAGCATTAAATTGATCAAAAGTGACAGTGAAGACATTAATAATGGCACGAAAGATTTATATTTTAAGTCGATTCTTTCCCTTTGAGCTTTCTTTTCAGCAAAGAATCTAAAAAAAACCATGTGTCAGGTTTCCACCAAAATTTTAAGTAGCTAGTAAAACTGTTTTCTACTGTAAAGATGATAAGAAATGTTCTTGAGCACCAAATCAGCATATTAGAATGATATCTAAAGGACCGTGTGACACTGAAGTGTGTATTAAAAGTTCAGCTTTGCTTTAACAGGAGTAAATAACACTTAACATGTATTTTAAGTGCTTTTTTGTTGTATTTTTATCAAATAAAGTTTTTTTGTATCAAATAAATGCAACCTTGGTGAGCAAAAAATGCTTTCAAAACCATTCTTCTGAATAGCTGCAATTTTGATTGGGGTTGAAAAAAATTAGACAGTAGCAGATATAGGAATGAAGTTGTCAAATGAAATATCGCAAAATTATTCAGGCATGTGAACATGGTTAGAAATAGTGGTTTCTTCCTTAACCTGGTGATATCTTAACAAATCAATGTGCTCCTGAAATTGTTTTGGACTAAACTGTTATGCTCACGTTTTTGCATATCCTAATTAATATTCACGAGCACGAGCATGACTTCACACCTTTTTCACTTATACTTTGGCAACACCCGGGAAACATTATCACATGTTTGGAAATGGCATGAGTCATGCATGCATATGATAATCAGTGAGGTCATCCGCTATACAGTTTGGTTCGTCTACAATAATATCTTTTATTTCCTTATCGTCTCTACAGAGCAGAAGAGCCCATGGTTTCTCCTCTCCGCAGGCGGCCAGCATCGTATTCAGCAGCTCTAAAGTTTCTCTACCAAATCATAATCGCAGTCTCTCCATGGGGAAGCGCTGCAGGTACTTTCCCAGAGCTTCACATCTATTGTAAAACTTCTGACACACTGTCCCTCTCCACAGAAGTGAAAGCAGCAGAAGAAGCCATTTAATCAGCTCTCAATATGGCGCCATATGTTAACGTCAAAAATTAACCACTTGAAAGCATTATAAATGTAATTGGTAGCAATGGCCATTTTTATTTCCGAATTACGGTGTAATCTGTTTTTCACAATAGTTATTTACAACAACAAGTTCTATATTATTTATCATAAATTTTAGTTATGTGCTAACCTAAGCCTGTCTCATATAAAATACACAATTTCTATGATCTTTGACTTCTCACTCCAGAAGCTTTTATCTGTTTCTACAGAAGCTGCTCATTCTCCTCAAGCCCTGCCCTAAAAAACAAGGTAACCAATTATCGAGCTGTCTCAAAGTGGACCCCGCCCATCTCTAGAGCAGGCCATCATCTCAGTGGAGGTTCTCGAGATTCTCTTCATTCCTATAAACATCTCCAGGAAGTGGAGGTGAATGAGGTGATGCCACAGTCTTTGAGAAGGTGAGCAGTAAAATGCAAAATGCGACAAACAATGCAATGCAATGAGCACAATGCTTTCTCTTCTCAGATACATCTTAAACACTTTAACTTTCAACCTTTCAACTGTCTTACATTTTATTATTACGGTCATTATGCTTTTATCATGCTTTCATCATTTATTTACTCTTTTGCAATTTTATTTGCAATTATCATATATACTTCCACTATCATCTTCATCATTATTTGAAATGTGGCAGAAACGAGACATCAGAAAAATGATTCAGGAAAAAATAAAAATTGCAATTCTTTAGTGATGCATTTTTCTTTATAAAAGATTCGGTTAAGGTTTGTTTTTCTCATTAAATAATAAAAAAAAAGAAATTCATATTTTTATTCAGTAAGGTAACTAATTAAAAATGATTATGATTATAAAATAATCATAGTTTCCACAAATATATTAATCAACAAAAACTAATTAGCATATTTGAATGTTTACACAAGGATCACCGGACAGTGAAATATACCACGTGAAGTCGCTGAAAATGTAATTACAGGAATACATTGACATTTCAATACACTTTAAAATAGAAAACTATTTTAAATTGTAATAATATATCACAATAGGCCTACTAATGCAGCGCAGCCTTGGTATAAGACTCCAAAATTTAGTGTATAAACATTATTTGACATTGTTATTAGACAAATAAAGTCAGGTTCACAGGAACACAAATGCCCATAGTTGAAAAAAAAAAAAAACATATGTTGAGGAGAATGACCACAACTGCGGAATTAATCTGTACTAGAAACAGATCCATACTGGAATGAAATTTCTAAGAAACATACAATATATAGTCAGAAAGTGAGGCTGAATTTTATTGACAGGGCCCATGGCAGGAATAATGTCTTTCAGTTAACCAGGTTGTATGTGTGCAAGTAGCTCTTACTTCTGAATTTCCAAGCAATGTTCTCATTACCATGCCAGCTTGATCCAGCTTCACAGTGACTTGTAAACTCCAATCTCTGCCAAACTCTCTCTATTTGACCTATTTCCATAATTTACATTCTTAAACAGTGCAGCTTGGAGCTTGGAGACTCATTTAAGGCCTGTGATCAAGCACAAACGTACTAACACGCTTACAGAAGGGGTTTTTTCTTTTTTCCAGTGTGTCGGCAGCAAAGCTTTTTTTTTGTAAAGTCTGCTGGGTTAGCTTGACTTTTGCTTAATTAATTTAAGCTCATGTCTGAAAGCACAACCAATGGGTTACCCCTCTATAGGGGTCCAGCTATTGTTATTATTGTTCACCATTAATTAAATATTGATAAGCCGCTCTCAACCTTTCTCAGGCCAGTCTTGGTCGGCCCAAAGAGAGACAGACTGGGGCTGAACTGACCTATTTCTAGACTTAACAGCTTTAAAACACCAACACCATCCCCGAACCTCTCTCTTGTTGCTATGGAGACACCCTCCAGTCTAATGAAAAAAAAAAAAAAAAGAATTGAGGAGATGGGGGAAGAGAGAGAGATGTGCACGCAGTGCTCGCTTATCCCTCTTCGCTATGACAGCAGGACCCCCACAGAATGTTGTCAGTGTTTTGAAAAAAAAAAAAAAAAAAAAAACACTGCAAAGACACATATTTACCTGTCAGAGATGAAATATGGATTGAAACTGCGTGTGCCATCGGTGCGGTTATATTTAGATATTGTTTTGCTTTGCTGCGATCTGCCGGATTAACCTGCAGCTAGAATACTCTTTTAATACCCGTGCATTGTGTTACAGGGCTCAATTATTTAAGCCCTGTTATTTAACAGTCTTTGATGTCAGACAATAACTCAGTGGTTAGATGAGCTGGGGTTTGTGAGAAGTGACAAAACATAGCATTTTTGTGTGTCTGATGCTTTCATGTTCACTTTTTACCAGAAGCAAGAATGATTTGGTGCTTTTGCCAAGCTGTATTTAAATGTCATCATGTCAAGGATAAGATAAAGGGTGATAACTGTGCCAGTTTAAACCTCAACATTGAGAAACCCACAACATTTCTTATGATTCTTCATCTGACAAACCCTAGATAACCCGCTTGGGTCCTGCCGCAAGATCTGAGTGTTGCTCCACCGCAGTTTCCCAGCAAAATACCAAAAGGTTTTTAGGTTTGTCTCCACAAGGTGTGCTGGATTCGATAAGCAGTCCCCTCCTGCAGTTCAAAACCACAGCTAAATAAAGTAGCATGGCCTTCATAAACTTGTAGGTCTGGGTGAAGATCACACAAGCTTTGATGGGAATGGCTTAAATGATAATTATCACAATATAAATTTAGTTGATAAAATGATAACAAGGGTTCAATAAATGTTTGATATAATGTTTATTCACCAAAAGAGGACTGACTGGTTATCAGCTCAAAGTAATGTGGGATATTTATGGAATTTTATTAGAACACTATAATATTATAATAGATGACGATATTATATAAACACAGGGCCAGATTTACTTAACAGGGCAAAATAGCAATAGAGCGCAATTCCATAAAAGCGCTGGTGAGAGGGGAAAATTCTGTGGGTGAATTACAAACAATGTGCACATTAAAAAAAAACAGAGACAGACAGATTATTTACATAATCACCAGCCCAACGCAAATTACAGCCTGCTTTAAGACATGCGTTTTCCGAGGAGTAATAGGCTTGCAAATTCCGTTTCATGAGTGCAAAAACTTTTCAGTTTACGTAACCTTTTGAGTCTCAAATACTAAAAAATGCTATTTTCTTGAAACTAAATGAAAACCCTTTTTCAGACCAAATAAAATGGTCCAAAATGTTGTCCCAACTAGTCAAACCCAGCTGTCTGAACAAATAATTGCATGCTGTTAATGTGTAGGCTTTGTGAGTTCCCAGCATGCATTGCATTATGAATAAATTATGTAATTTCTACAGTATTATAGGATTATTTGTTTTGCTGTTTGCTGACTCCATTTAAACTTTTTTGTTGTTGTTTTATCATTATTGTTAGTTATCTGTTGTACTGTGAGCTCATCTTTTACAACATTTGTTGATTGCCACCATTCTTGAGGTTAGTGTGTATAGTTTTAAAGCCTAGAGTATGTTCAATTACAGACATCCTTTTCCTGGATATTTTAGCTTTGTTAGCTGTTTTACAAGCAAAGACAATGTTGTCTACTTATTAGATTACCTTATCCGTTAATGTCTGACATTCATAAACAAACATAAATTTGATAATGTGGTGACATTTTTAAACCAAGCAACAGAAAAAAAAATCACATCAATGACAGAAATTGGTTCAGTTGTTGTGACAAGATTTTTTCTATCATCAAAATGACAGTCATCATTGCATAAACAAACAAATTTATATTTGCTCAACAAAGTATCTTATCAAAGAACTTGTTGAGAGAACTCAAAAGTCTCAATGAAACAAATGCATTTTTTTAGGTTTTTAACAGTTTATTACAGTATGAAAGGGAAACTCCTACAAATGCATATTCAATAAGGTCAGGTGCAAAAATAACTGTCCATGCTTTTTCAGCATTAATTCTTCCCTGTGTGTCTTTAGTAAATCCTGATAGTACTATTTTAATGTCAACAGATGGTTTGCACTAGCATATGCCCCTTAGACTACTGTTTTTCATATAAATACCTATGGTTTCATTTTACCATGGTATTTGGATGCTGTATGTGTCCTTTTTACTATGGTCAAAACATATGCTGCTTTGGAAGACCAATGTTTATTATTTAAAGGTGCCATAGAATGAAAACGTCTAGGTTACTATCGTAACCCACGTTCCCTGAAGGAGGGAACGGAGACGTTACATATGGGAACTCGC
>JAUCMU010000021.1:9556482-9572233 GCA_032275025.1 Enteromius treurensis | reverse complement strand
TTTGTGTCGGGTTAACTAAGTACTCGGAAGCAAGGCTGTTAATTGTCTTTATTGAATAAACTGGTAATGTATTGAATAAATACATTTTTTATTATATTAACAATATTACAATTTCTATTAATAATAATGGGCAGCCCCCTGCAATACCGTCGCCACAGGTTGAAAACCTCTGCCCCAAAGCAAGATAATTACATGATGAGGGCTTAATTAAACACTTCAAATGTATTAAATACTTAAAAATAACCCTTTTTTAACATGGTTCACTTGAAAATTTTAATTTTGACATCATTGATTTTCCAAACACATCTAACTGCGTTTTCTTCTGTGAAACATAAAAATAAATAATTTAAAATTATTAATTAAATAATTAATAAAAAATATATATATAATTAAATAATTTAATAATGTCCATCCAGGTTTGTGAATTCAATAAACTGGCAGTACACTATAGATATTTACACTGATTCATTTAGTTTGTGTTAGATATTTAAATTTGGCATATCATTTTTCTTTGTTTAGATCCTACAATCAGGTCCCCGGTGCATCTAGCAACCCAAAAAATGTGAAAATTAACCACCCAGTAATTTGATTTTGGTTAGCCTGTCTCTGAAACTTGTGAACAAATTTGCTGCTCAGATTTCGATTCCCTGTGATGTAGAAAGGGGATCTTATTGTAATCTTACTTCCCCTTAATCCCAAGTTTCATAAATAACAACAGGGTACCAGTTCTACTCCAAAGGCAAAAGTTTGAGCAAAGCATGCTAACTATTCTGTCTTTGGCTGCACTACACTATTTAGAGTTCCAGTGTATTTATTGATTTATTTGCTGTTTATTAAGCTGCAATTTCTTCCCCAGCTCTTTACCTTATATACAACCGACTGTTTTAGTAATTTAGCTGTGTTTTATCATAAACTTCTGTGTATTTGACAGTTTAAGCACAATAAGACATGAACGAGAACTGCATTCACACCATTCCAAGATGCCACGTAATTCCGAGATGAAGACACGTGACATTCTACTCAAAATAATGTGTTTCTATGGCAACGCTATCAATGCCAAAGCCCTTACATGCTCCTGAATCCGTAGTTACAATTTGTAAACTCAGAAAGTTCAACGTGAACCCCGGCAGGTGCATTTTGGCGCTACTTATGAGCTACCTTTAAGTACGACAACATGGAAAGCTATGAGTAAAACGTCACATGCTGTCTTCTCGGAATTATGGTAATTATGACATGACATTAAGGCAGCTTTAGTTTAATACTCAAATGCCATGTGACAGCCGCTTTTTGTGCGAGTGTTTCAGATATGTGTGCTTATTAAACCGTACATCAGAAGTTTAAACTAATACAGTTTAAATCACATGATTTAAGAACAATAGGCATGGTAATCAACAATAAATTATCTGAGGAATGAAACCTCCTCTTTACTGTTACTGAATAATTTAATGTGTCTGCACTGAATAAACACATTAGATTCATACAAAAACAAAATAATAATAATCATCTTACTGACCCCAAGCTTCATTTTTTTTCCCATTCCATTCTGTTCTGTTCTATTCCGCTATGTGCAACATTTTACCCGCATGAAAGCAGCTGGAGTACAGATTACATACAGATCAGTGGGCATAATTTATTAGTTTTGTTAAAATTAATTGCACTTAATTAACATGCTAAATTGATGTCCCTAACAAACAGCAGAACAAAGGTGCAGACCAGAATCAAACAAACAGACAACAATATTAATCTAGTCGAAAGACATACATGTCTTATTATTTTTTATGGGCCTCAGGGGAAGAGTGAAAATCAGCCCTATTTCAGCATGGCTGCATGCAGATGACGAGGTGTGAAAAGCAGCCTAAACATCATCAGCATTGCATTAAAATACATTCAGTCCACAGAACAAATATAACACAAGATCAAAGCTTTCCTAGCTCACATACTCACATGCTTCCTCTCTGACCATTAATCAAAGGTTTGGAAATTGAGAGCTGGATTGTGAGGGATAGAGGAAAGGAATGGTGTTTGAGTGACAGCAGTAAAACGCTGCTGCTGTGTGATGCTCCCTTGGCCTGTCCACTCTGATGAGACTTGTTTGCCTTTTCAGCAGTCTGGGGTGAAGTGTGTATCTGCTGAGAGCATCCCAGGAGAGGTCATTCCAAGGGTTATGTTTGCATTGTCACACATTAACAGCCATACACACAGTCGCAAACACAAATAGTGTGTTTGTCACTCAGTGTCAGTGTCAGTGCAGTTAAAAAGAACCTGTGGGATGGACATAGGGTCATCCATAGGAGCCAGACGGCAGAGGCCCATCAAAAGGGAACACCACAAATCAAAAAGCAGTTTGAGAAAACACTCTGTGTGAATGACAGAAGAAGAGCAAGAGCTTGTCACATCTTAGTCACATCACAGTTCAAGAACTGTGTTTCATCTCCACTGATTCTTCTTAGCTTTGCTGTTTCAATCTGGGAGCTTCTGTATTCGCCTAGTGAGCACTGTCAGTGCTGGTCTGTGACAAACAAGTAAAAGCAGCGGTGCCGACTTGACTGAGTAAGCCTGGGAATTGAGAACTGCTCCATTTAAAAAAAACAACAACACCAGAATCAAATTCATTTTGTGACGTTCTAACAGTTCCTGGACATTGTTAAATAAATTCGTAAACCGTTTTTTGCGGGTTGTTATTAGGACGTCACAGGTCAAAGAATATACAAAAGCAACATGGAAGATGCATTAGCCTATTACTGTGAATCAATCAAACACATTCAATCGACTGTCTGAAAGTTCATTATTAAATTAAGTTCAATATGGATGCATTACCCCGCACAACACAAACACAACAGCAGCGCTAGCAGTGTCATCCGATTCACAGATAAAAGTAAAATAAATCATGAACGTTTTATGTTAAATATAAGGTTAGGCTCCTGTAACTTAAACTTAATGAATAAAAAAGTTAATAAATGTGGTTAAAATATACATTAGTAAAATTTGTACAAAAATGTAATTCAAACATATTACTAGAAATGACCATAACCTTTTATCAAAAAACTAAAATTGCATACTGTACGAAACAATACTACTGTGTAGTTGAAAATATACATTTTGTATCTTTTCTTGGTAAAAATAAATGTATACAAAATTTAAATGATTTTTCAGATATAAAAAACTCATTTATTTTAAATATATAAAACATAGGCTATATATAAAATATAATAATAATATATATATATATTTTTTTTTTTTTTTTTTTACTAAATGTCATTTGTTATCTGTCATTATCTCAATGCTTGTGTTTTAGGTAAACATAAGCAAAATGGATAGAAAAATAAATAAGCATATGTGTACAACCTCGACTACTGAGACAAAGTGATGTTAAAAAGTCTTCATCTCATGGGTTGAAATCAAAATTGGTGCAAATCAATAAATAATAAAATACAACTCACAAACATAAATGTGAAGGGCACTATTACAACCTTCCCAGCAGTCACATAAAAATATTTATCAGTGTCAGGGAGTTTCTCCCTTTGACTATTTGTCTGCTCTGGTCATTAGATGACAGGACCTCATGTGAAATTTATGTTGACAGACTTTTTTTGGTGCAGTTGAGAATCGATTGAAATTTTTTAATTGAATTAATGACACCATGTGGTGATAAGTTAATCTAATTAATTGCATGAATCAATGATCGCAGAGAAAATCACCCAAATGAAGGCAATTCAAATACATAATGAGGTACATAAACATCACACAAAAAAATGCTTTAAAATATTTTTTGTATCTAGTGTATATTTTCACATAGATTTTTATCACATTTTTCAAAAGTAATTAGCACAAAATATATGCTAAATTGTAACTTTTTCACTTTTTGCCCAAATATAACTTGACAAGCCGCAAATAAAGCTGCCTGTCTATATGCTGCTTTCACCAAGGCACAGCTGGCACTGATGACAGACTCTGACAGAGGCTTCCTCGAGAGAATGACCTGCAGGAGGCAAAAGGGGACACATACTCTGAGGTGCTGAGGAGAAAAGCAGCAGGGTGTTTCTGCGACACCAAAAAACTGATTCACACACTGCGAAATGAAGGTTTAGTTTCAGACACTTACTGCCTCCATCATATTATGTAGAAATGAGGTATGTGTGACCTTTGCAGTGTAAATGAGATCTGAATACGGAATTAGAGGCATCAAGCCAAGCACAGTAGGACTGCTGCGTATGTGTATATGATTACCTCCCGTGTCTTTTCTCTTTCTGCTTCATCCCCAGGTCAAATTGACATGCCATGTCAGCCTGTCTGTGACGCTATTGTCTCTCATTTTCCTCCACTTTCATTTCCCGAGCCGCGTGAGCTGTTCTCATTACCACTCACAGGAAGAGTCTACAGGATGGTGCTCAGGTCGGTTGGACCAAGTAATTATATTTTGAGAGGGAGGCAAGGGCACAGATTTACTACTGATGATGGGTTACACTGCCCCACTGTGCTTCCACTGAAAAACAGTGGCCTCTAGTGGAAATTACAGAGAGCCACAATCCCACAGTTCCTAGCAGTGGCAGACAGCTGTCAATGCAGATCTCAATCTTCTCTGCTACATCCTTCACTTTATTTTTTACACTCAAGCCTGCATTACTCGGTGACAGTAAAGATCAAACAAGTTCACCATATGTCGCTGTGACGCATTAAATAAACACCAAGTATCAATCTTGCACAGCGATCAAATGGAGTAAATAATCATTATTTAATGGGCTCGCATGGAAACCAGCTCCTCCCAGTCCTCTACTGTCTATAAGGGCCAATTTGGCTTGACAGGTCATCAGATGAAGATGAAAAGTGCTCATGTTTTATTAAGCAACTCTGACATAAACATCTTTGATAATGTTGTGTACTGCAGTAGTGATTTTAAAAAGCCACTGCTTTCCGCATAATGGAAGTGAGGCCCTCTCAGGTCGCAAGTCTGCAGGGATGAGCGGAAAGCCGCGGCGAGTTTGAAAGGAAAGTAAACATGCGGAGTGCTGGCTGCGCGGTGCAAAAGGCTAAATGACATAATTAGTCTCGATCTTTCGCCCAAATTCGCCCACCATGAATTAGCTGTGTCAGTGTAAACACTGAGCTTTGGACAGGCACGACAGGGTTTTGTTTTTGATTAATTGTATTTGATAACGAGTCTCACTGTTAGACATGATTAGCCATCACATCAATGGCGTAATTAGCATTTGTGTTGGAGTTCTCCCATGAACGCAGGAGCCTCTTTGACAGGTTTCAGCGGATGTGAAAATATAACCGCTCCAGTGTTTTTGAAAGTCAAATTTCCCTAAAACGGTTCAGTTTGACAATTACCAAACGCATTAATTTGTTCATTTTCTTTCTTTCTCTCTTCCGCTCATTCTTTATTCTGTTTCCCTCGCTCTTTCTCCCCGTTCCCTTTGGCTAATAGTGACCAGGATGAATAAGTGTCACTAGAATAATAGTCAGGAGAGAGAAGAGTAATTACGAGGTCAGGAGGGTTTTATGCAGAACATGAAAAGCCCCTTGTAGAAATCAGAGTCCAAAGGGTGGCAAGGGACAAAAGGTGAAGAGAGACATGAAGATGAAAATACTGACGTCAGAAAGTCAATTACATTACACAGAACCAGTGATGGGGAAGCTGCTTTGACAATGTAGCGTGTCGAGCTACAAATGCCTCGTTTAAGCAAATAAACTGCAGGATGTGGCACATAAAGACCAGGGCACATTCAATAATTTGCATTAATAGTGGCAAAATGGTAACATCTGTTGTCTATATCAATTTAAGCATTTATTTTAAACAAATTAATGCCTGTAACAAATCTGCTTGGCTCTCAAGAGTCACAATAGCTATTTTCAGAAATGCAGCATGCAGAACAATTAGCAGAGTTTATTAATGTCACATTTGTGGTTTTTATTGAAGGAAATGTAAACATAAAATGCTCAAATAAAAACCTTTTAGCTGTGCTGCCATTCTGAATCGCATGTAGAATAGGATGCAAAAGAAGAAAGTTTAACATCTCCTTAATCACACAAACAAACAAAAAATTGCTAGTTACTAGTAAGTTTTCTTTGTTGATTATGTAACTCATGTTACTTCCAACACTGTGTGTCTTTGACTACTTGCTGATTTGTTATGATGTGTATCATTTCTGGCAGTTTTTCAGGCAAGATTGTTTCTACATCAATTTTATTCAGTCTATTTCACAAAGATTCACCAATTGGTAGACTTCTGGTCTGGCACACTGAGGGGGCAATATCTTTTTAAATACATAACAATCAAACTTACATAATGATCAGGCGCAATCGCAATCAGATCAGTATTTATCCAGCACAAAAATAATAAGGTTGTCAATTAAGCTGACAGCATTAAACAGCATGTGACCAAATAAATGTAGATTAAATGTAACCAATAAAACTAGAAAATGAGACCTTGTAAATTATACTTCAAACCAATAATTATACGGTGAACCAAAGGCCCTTTAAGACATTATTGTTTTTTAAAGGACTAACTGGTGTCCAGGGTTAAAAGAAGGGGGTGTGGGTGGGTTAACACCATCTGCTAGTGCAGAGCTATGGCAATATGAGTCGCAGATGTAAGATTACACCATGAAAAGGTAGGGAGAAAGGGACAGGTCAGATAACATGGCCACACACACAAACACATATACCAATTCATCCTAAATGTACATGTTGCGTCTCTATTAAAATTATAATTACATATAAATTCTTGTCTTCTAATAGTATGTATGTTTCATAATTTGACCTCACTGAGTCATTGCTTGCATATTGTTGATATCAATCTGCTATTTAATAGAAGTGTTGTGACATACAGGTGTGGCTTAGATAAAACTATTTCTATACAATTAAATGAATCAATAAACATATTCAGAGATGCGAAAGAGCTGAACAAAACATTTCAAGCTGTTACAGGTAGCAGTGTCAGACACACCTGGTCTGTAGGGTCACTGCAGGAGACAGATAAGAGGGGGGAGAGGGTGAAATCAAACCCCATAAAGGATCTAAACGCAAGAACAAAACACCATTGCAGCACACGAAAAGTGGAGAGAAAGAGACCATAGCTGAGTCAAGATTAAAGGAAGGGATGCAGTTGGGAGCAACACTTGTTAAACAGAGAGGTATATAAAATAGAGGGTGAAAGGAAGTAGAGAGCTCACACCCTCAAAAAGAGCTTCAGGTCAGCTTTGCATTACACCGAACACACCTTGGGCCTTCCTCAGCGAGTGAAGATTGATGCTGAGAGACAGACAGACACTTGGACTCGCAGTCTGAGGTGACTACAGACAAAGGTCAAAGGAGTCGAGAGAGACATATACCTGGCAGGCTGTCAGGATGATGCAGCAGATTCTCCAGGATATGTATATTGAGCCTGACCTCTTGGCTGAACTCAACGAAGAGCAGAAACAGATCCTCTTCTACAAGATTCGGGAGGAGCAGGTGCGACGCTGGAATGAGAGAGAGAGAAGAGATCCAAGCCATGCTGTGAAAAAGAAAAGTGAGTCCAGGGTTCATTATGTACCTTTATTTCATTACATCTACAAATGGAACATGAGCGTTTTTAATAAGCAGTTGATACAAGAAGTATTTTGACATTCAAGCCACTCTTAAAAATGCATGTCTTTGTGTTAGATAACTAAACTAAAGTGGCATTTATTAAAAAAATACTTTTAAAACAATTCTTAGTGCTGAGAAAAGATTTAGGAGATTTATTAGTCATTATTAGTAATTCATAATTATGCTATGAAAGTTATAATGCAATGAATGATTACATATACATTATGTTCTGTAATGTTCTTAGGTACTACTTTTCAAAGTTTGCATCCACCAGGGCTGCATTTATGTGATCAAAAATGCAGTTTAAAAATATAGTTTAATATTGTATAAATTGTATTTATTCTTGTGGTAGCAAAGCTGAATTTTTAAGAGCCATTACTCAAGTCTTTTCATCTTTCATCTATAATATGCTGATTTGGTGCTGGAGAATTATTAGCAGTTCTAAAAACATTTGTGAGGTTTAGTGTTTTCCTGGAGATCTGTTTCAGTATTCTTTGATGAACAGACAGTTCAAAAGAAAAGCATTTATTTGAAACTGAAATATTTAGCTTTTGTCACTTTTGAGCAGTTTAAAGCGTCTTTGCTGAAAAAAAGTATCAAGTTCAAAATATTTTGACCTTTAAAGTAGTCATTAAATCTTCATAGATTGTGTTGTGAGGTTAAAGTGTGTCATTTTGTTCCATTAGCATCACCAAATGAAAAATGCTGAAATATGTTTGTTGTTGTTTTGACAAACAGATTCCACCTCAATATCCACAGAACCGCAGAAATGTTGCTGTGTAGGTCTGGTTCAGAACCACAGTCTTTCTCAGAAAATCAATCCAAAAAAAAATTATTATCTCTGCATACTAAAGAGGTGTAGGAGAAAGTATATCTACAAAACGACACACTTCAACTTTAAGGCAGGAGTGCAAATGAGCAGGATTAAGCTTGCATCATATTGCAAGAGCAATCTCACTGCATCAAAGGGCGTCACTGATTGTGTCTGTGAGCTGACAGTTAATGTCCCCTTGTTTTCAAAAGTTCTTACATTATCTTGTTCAGTTGTCATGTTCCTGCAGCGTACAAAGGATCCCGGTAGGATAATCTCTGCTAGCTTTGTCGCACCGTCTCTGTTATTTTGTCTTTATCTTATCTGAATACGGTCTGATGGGTCTGGAAAGTGGAGGAAATATGTTTTTCATATTTGCTGTCTCTTCCCAGGCCACTTCAGAGGCATTCAGTGGCTTCTGGGCTCGGATGGAGAGGTGTGGGTATGGGTAATGGGGGAGGCCCCGGGGGACAAGCCCTTTGAAGACGTTGTGGAAGAACTGATGGAGGAGAGAGCCAGGAAGCAGGCCCAGCGAGAGGCACAGGAACTCCGGTGAGAGAACCATAGGACAGGGTCAAGGGATGGGAGCAGTGGGACATTTTGGGGCGGGTGAAGATTGACAGATGTGATTCAGCTAAAAAATGCGAGAAAGAGAGAAGGGGGGGGGGGGTTGGGGTGCAGGGTAATAATGATAGAAGTATAGAGGGATGGAAAGTGCATAACTCAACGCCTGCTGAATTTCCTGAGGCGTGTGAAGGAGGCAGAGATTGAAAAGAAGTTTCGAGATGCCATGGCGAAGGAAAAGGCTCGCTTCGTGGCAGAAAAATGGAAGGAGGAGACGGATGACAGAAAGGCAGCCAAGCAGGAAGAAGAGGAAGATCGTATTAGAGAGGAACTGAAGGTGGGTTTGGCTGAAATATGTTCCTTTGATTATATGACAAAAACACAGAATATTTCTGAATATCTTTTGAAAGGGTAACACAGTTCTAAACAAAACATAAAATTCTGCGTCATGCCTCGGGTTCCCTCAGATATTAAATCCAAGTGGATTTTAAAACTTGTCCTCATTAAAAAAGTTTTACAAATAAAGAAAATGAATAGTGCTTTCAAAAACTTGAACTTCTAAAAACCATAACTGATTTAAAAATAAATAAAAACGATACATAAAAATTATCAAAATACCACAAAATTAAAAATTAAGCTCAGTTATATATCAAAAACCTATTTGTATTAATACATTTTATAGTAGTTATATAGTATAGCAGTCATTTCTACTAAAATAACACAGGTTGGTCTCATTAACATGTCTTAAACATACAGAAATTACTAATCACTTTTTTGTTTTTCATGAGTGACTGCTACTTATTGTAACTACCTTTATGACCCCTGGAAAAAACTGCATGCCAATCGTGATCTCAGTGGCTCAGTTGTGACAAGATATCTAATAGTTAAGGGTCTTTGCATTTATTCTTCAACCAGGCCTTTAATTATAGTCTCATAATAGAGATTGAGGTTAATTAGGCTTAATTATTATTGTGTTCCATGTTCAGAGAATGAATTATTTAAAAGTTGGCAACCTCTCAGAATGTAGATAGTGATCTCTGAGACACAAGGCCAACATTTGTACGCCTGATCTATAATAGAGTTGAAAGCCCCGATGTTTGGGTTAATGACATTGTCCACCAAATTAATCATTTATATTCAAAGCTTAATGACACCGAAAGCGAGAAAACTAAAGCAAGGCAGTGTGAAACTTCTGTGACTTTGTGTTAGCTAGAGCTGATTCTTACTCCTTTTTCACAGAAATATGAAGAGGAAGAGAGACAGAGGGGCGAGGAAGAAATCCGCCAAACGGAGGAAAGGAGAGCAAAGGAGTTGTACATCTCTCTGAAGCAGGAGGAAAAGAGGAGCGAGAGAGATGACAAAGAATGGCAGGAACAATGTGAGAGAACAAACGGAATGGGAAAGAAAATGGGTAGTTTGCCTGCTTTAATACAAAGTAGCTTATTTCTATTCAAATTCCTCTCCGCTTCCCACAGTGCGACGCTCCAAGGCGGCGGATGAGGAGATGAAGTGCAAGGCACGGCGGGCGAGAGATGAATACAAGCGCCAGTCTCTGCGGGCTATCGAGAAGGGCCTGGTGGCTGGACTCAGCGGCTTGTTCCATAAGACACACCAGAACGGATCAGGTCAGAACCGAAAGCACGGCGCGGCCCCTGAACAACCGACCCCTCCAGCTGAGGCCAGCCATTCGCTTGCAGCTAGTTCTGGTCAACTTACCTCAGGCCATTACAGGCACAGACAACACCAACGTTACAGCAGTCCAGTCACACAGTCGCTCGCGGAATGGTAAAATCAATAACCAAATCAATAATAAATTATCTCGACCATATCCCATTTATTTTTTGCGAGCTTGTATTGGAACAAGAAGTTAATATAGAGGAAATTACATTTCAGTGCTAACTAAACAACACAATGCTATCTTGCACTATTTTTCAGCCCAGTCTGGATTCGTCCGCCCAGGCCCAACTCTCGTGAATCCATCATGCGGTGGTTTAAAGAGGAGCAGAGGCCGAGACGAGCGGGATATGAGCGAAGTAGCAATGCCATCGCACTGTGGTTCCATGGT
Organism: Enteromius treurensis; assembly: GCA_032275025.1. Classification (NCBI taxonomy): domain Eukaryota; kingdom Metazoa; phylum Chordata; class Actinopteri; order Cypriniformes; family Cyprinidae; genus Enteromius; species Enteromius treurensis. The sequence continues at coordinate 9,561,221 of JAUCMU010000021.1, read as the reverse complement.
AAAGAGGGCTAGAATGTTCCTTTTTACAATTTACTTCAGGGCTTTATTACAAGCATAGTGCTTTGACCGTTTGACCTTCACACAACAAGCAGATAGCATCACGGTAGGATGATTTCACAAGATTGCATTCAAATTAAAATGAACACAAACTATGAAAGCAAAGGACACATCACATGGGGGTTGACATTTAGCAGAGTACAATGATGCAACACATAAACAATGACAATTTCAGAAAAATAATTAGCGAATAAATGTCGGAGAACAGCAAAAGGAGTGACAAATTCTTTTTTTAAAGCGGTTTAAAGCGGTTTTCATGTATGAAAAATTACAAGCATAGCTGGAAAGAAAGAAAAAGACAAAAAGATTGCAAAAGATTGCAAAGACACATCATAAATAACTGTCTGTTAACCATTGACTGCACTTCAAAAGGTCAGCGGCAAGCGGGGTCAGTAGAAGTTGGAGTTGAAATTGTTTGAACTTCAAGTAACACATTAAACCGCTTGACCGGTGCTAGGGTACCACCGATACACTCCAAAGAGTTCATTGCACTGGGGCGACGTTGACAGGAGTCACGTAAAAAAAAATGGACTCAGAAGTCACAGTTTCGTGGGAACGGGCAGTAGTTTAGTGGTTGCAGTGAAGAAAAGCCATCGATTAAATCGAGAAATTAATAATGAAAGAGACAGAGAGAGGAAAAGAAAGGCAGACAGAAAAACTCAATAACTTACTTCTTGTGCCAGGATGATTGGAGCTGCATTGTGTGGCCTCTGATTAGACAATAATAAGATTAACAACCAGCTGAGTGACACCATTTGACCAGGGAACACGAGAGCACTTGCAAGCATCACTTTAAGATCAGAGCACAACACCTGCACTTCCAGCCGCACTCTCACTCAATCTCTCTCCATATCTGCCTCTTGCTGTCTCTCACTTTGCCTCATCTCATCTCCGGCTCTCCATCTGTCTTTCTCACTGTCACTCGTCTCCTGCCTCTGCAGGAATAATATCACGGCAGGAGTCAGAGGCTTTGCTGGCGAATGCGGCAGAGGGGTGTTTCTTGGTCAGAGTGAGTGAGAGGATCTGGGGCTACACCCTGTCCTACCGCACCACCTCAGGCTTTAAGCACTTCCTCATTGACGCATCGGGTGACTTTTACGGCTTCCTGGGTGTAGACCAGAACCGTCATGCCACTTTAGCTGACCTCATCGACTTCCATAAGGTAAGCTGGAACTACAGACTAGTACTACTGTCGTGGCGTGACAGAAACATGCTGTCACATTGCAGACCCCATGGGGCAAAAGGAACATGGATGTGGCGAGCACACCTGTCCTTCCATCTGTGCGTTTGATGCTGAGGATTGATAGCGTTGCTCAGTTGTCACAGGACTGATGTTGGTTTTGTTGGCTGCTTTTCCTGCAGGAGGAAGTGATCACGACGTCTGGAGGAGAACTACTCCAGGTTCCCTGCAGACCGAGAAGCTCCTCGGCTGACTATGGAGGGCTTTTTCTGTGATGGTTTACAGTATATGGTTGTAAATCTCAATTTGGCTGCCGTGTCTCTTGCTTTCACATCCTTTCAAAAGCATGGCTCAGCTTTTATTTATAGTCTGCCAAGCTTCTTCTGTCAAATGTAAATAAACACTTTGTATCTGCATTCATTTAATTATTCGGTTTACATGTGGGAGATAGAAACGGTGACCACACATTACACTTTAAGCATAAAGAACTAAATAGACCAATTTGGAATAGATGTCACAGTGACATCACTTACAGCTGCGTATTGTGGTGGCAGAAAAACACTGGTAACAAGTGGAGCAAAACGGATAAATGCAATAGGAGTAAAAAAAAAAAAAAGAATTTTGTGCCTTTGGATGCCAGAAATTCATCAAAGATGTCATTTGAAGCTAAAGACTAATTTTTTAAACAGATCAACTATGGATGAAAAGTGTCATAGCATAAATTTGATTTAAACAATAGGCCTAAATAATATTCACATAATATGCAGTTGACAGGGGGCATATTGTTTTAGCCCTACAGTTGCAGCATGAAATATTTAAACCTATTGCTATTAACATTTTACATAACATTTACCTTTTAACTCACAATTCTGTTTTTTTCTCGCAAATGCAAGATTATATTTCCTAGTTCTGACTTTATAACTTGATTTAACTCAACAAAAACTCAACTCTGAGGTAAAAATAGGCAGAAGTCAGTTGATTTTCCCTATCAGAATTGTGAAAAAGTCAACATTTTGAAATATAAACTTAAAATGTCATGTTTTATTATTATTATTATATTATGGCTTCCATAGACTACTTGAAAATTCCCATTTTCTGCCACCAGGCTTCACCCACAAAAAAAAAAAAAAAAAAATATATATATATATATATATATATATACCAACACTTGCACCTTTGCACTTCTTTGTTCCTGCTGAAAAATCAAGCTGGGAGTGTTTAGGGACATGCTCTCAGGTTTTAAGTAGTTAATCTCAGACCAGCCTCATAAGAATGTCAGAATCAGCTGATAAAACATCACAATAATCCACAGGTAATCCATACGACTCCAGTCCATCAATTAAAGCTTTGTGAAGTGAAAAGCTCATTATTAAGGACAAAGGCTTCTGGCCAAAACAGAAGCCTTCGTCTATATAATGCTTCCTCTAGTGAAAACGTCTGTCCCCTGTTGTCCTCTCATATCAAAATGTCTCCGCATATTTCACTCCTGATTCAGATGAGAGGACTTTTTGACTGGCCTAAGCAATATTATGGATAGATGACTTGTATTTTAGAGGATACCAAATTAAAAACATCTTAACAATGAATGTATTTTACAAGACTTTGTGAACTATTGTGAACTCAGCTGTTTGGACTCACTCAATACAAAGAATCTGTTGGTGAGAAAGTGATGCAATGCAAAATTTTCTCCCAATCTGTGCCAAAATAAACTCACCCACCTCTTGGATGGCCTGAGGGGGGAGTAAAAGTTAATTTTTGGATTAAGTACTTCTTTAGAGAGTTTTGTTCCAGGTCTTTTATTGGTCAAAAATATATTGAAACGTCTGTGCATATGCAAGCATAGGGTGACCATCTCAACCCCGTAATGTGTCAAACGCTAGTCTTTCTGCCAATTTTTCAGCCTACACAAGTGTACCTCTATGATTCTGCATGTCCCATGTCCCTGAGCACCAACAGTAACCTCTCTGACTTACTGCACGCTCACACAGAGGCATAAAGGGGGATCGGGTTACTGTGAAGTGCATGGCTGACCTTGCTAATCTGCACATTGTTCAAGACGAAGTAGCTGTTTCAGCTATAGCAGCATCAACAAAGACCTGACAAACACAGAGTACACTAGAGTAGAGGAGCAGGGGAAACTGTGATGAAAGACTATGGAAAAACATGGGAAAGGCAGTTTCAGTTTACCCATATGTTTCCAGTCAAGCAGGTGTTTTTCTGATGGCTGATTGATAAAGAGAATGGAAAATTAGATACTTCTTGATGTACAGTGCAGGCAGCTGATGACAGCCAGAAAAAAAAGTGACCAAGCCATTACCCCAGACACAAAGAGTTCCTGTCAAATGCCAACCAATGTAATTTGATGCCGACATACATTCAACTGACGCAATGATCTTGACGCCAACATGTCCAAGTTGACCAAAAAATGGCACGCCTACTCAACAATAACCATAAACATACAATAAAACGTATGAACATTTGCAGTGCCTGTTTCTAAAAAAATATGTATGTGCCTTGCAAAATTATACATGGGGGAAAAGCATTGATTTGTTTTCTTCTGCCATGATTTGAAGATCCATTGAGCCCAGTCTTTTTTAGGAGCAGAAAAGGTGATAACTAGGTGATTGTGAAGGTGCCCAAATGAAGCTTGACTTTGATTAGTAACACTGACAAGACACAGCACTTTGCAATAAATTAAAAAATGATGGCGAGATATAATGTGCGACCTTGGGGAAAAAATGGTACATCTAGACTTAACAGAAGACAATCAATAAAAGAGACTAAGACATTTAAGCTCCTCAAGTTGTGTTTGACTGGCCTGCAGAGTCTTCAGACTTACTACAATCAGTTTTTCTTTCAACAGTATGGGTAACCATATAATCCCAGCCAGAAGCAATAGAAGAAAACCTCCAATTGCGCCTAATAACACAATGCCATCATTCAGTTTACTGTAATGGACCAGGGTGAATACAAAGAGATGCTTACAAAGTTTGTAAAAAGAGGACTGAATTTACCACTGTTAGTCCACTGTTATTTTAATAATAATATTAATATAAAATATATATTTTTAAATGTAATATATATTTAATAGTTTATATTTATTAGTATAGTTTTATTAATATGAATTACGTTTAAGTAGTTTACGTTTAATTGTGTGTAAATTTTAATTTACACACTATGGGCCGTTTCCCAGATAGGAATTAGATTAAGCCAGAACTAGACCTCTGTGAGCATTTTAAGACCAAACAATGGCAATAATGCATTTTAAGATATCTCAGTGCAAGCTTTTTCAGTTTAGACAGCTCTTAACATTTATTTTAATCTAGGACTAGTCTTAAACCCTGTCTGTCAAACTGGCCCTTAGTGTATTAATTGTAGTTTAACTTTAATAATGTGGTTTGGTTATTTATATGTGTATATATATATATATATATATATATATATATGTGTGTGTGTGTGTGTGTGTGTGTGTATATATATATATAATGGTTACATTTATTTT
>JAUCMU010000021.1:9538147-9553789 GCA_032275025.1 Enteromius treurensis | reverse complement strand
ATGTGATTCCAGACAGACTGGATGATGATCAGATCAGATCTCTGTGTGGAGCACTGGCTGTTGTCAGACTCCTTGTGAAAACCAAAATCTCCCTGGACTATTAAAAGAATGGCAAAATGAATGTTTGGAAATGTAAGCTGATATTTCCTACTGACACACTACAGCAAAAGATAGAAATAAATTACAACAACAATTTTTATTTGACTTTTGCACAGTACTGTACATAAATACTTCTTTGTGTTAATATTTTTCTGTTCTACATAACCAGCCTTGTTGATGTCATGTATGGAATTATTACTTTTTATTCGGGGGGGTGAATTATTTATTTGATGGTTCATATGCAATGATCCTCACACAGAAGATCCAACAGAGAGTGAGAATGATAAAAGAATAGAAGAGTTATAGGCTCCTAACCTTGCGGTCCTCTGAGTGTCTTGCCTATGTAATTACTGTTTTGTAACTGAATTAAACCTTTTAGTTGAATACCCCAGACTCTAAAGGAATGATTTAAATGACGATTATGATTAAAAACTCTTTTATTACTTTCTCATGTCAATGCCTAGCACATCTTGGAACAAGGAGTAAGAGAAGAAATTGATTAAAAATGTAACCCCCCCGTGTCATCTTTTCAGACAGGAGAATTTCAAAGAGGATTGGTAAAGAAATTGGCCAGCGAGCCGTCTTGGTATTTGCCAGGGACATGGATTAAAGAAATATGATATTTCGCAGCCAACACTCTGGAGGCTTCCTGGGTGGATTAACTATAGACTAATAGTGGATATTAAAACGGTCTTTGTGTAATGACAGTAAAAAAAAAAGCACACTGGAGTTACAAAACCATGACATGTGTAAAACAGAGATGGACAAATCTGACGGCACGCACCTTTTTCTCGTGGGGCTCTCGTATAACAGCCGGTCTCAGCAGGTCTCGTGGGGTTTTGCCTTTGGCCTGCATCTGTTTGGGTTTGTTCTTGAAGGGGAGGGCCTTTTGCAGCTCTTTGGGAATGTGGAGGGTGTTGAAGTGTCGGACTTGCCTTACAACCGGCTGAAGGGATTCAAAGACAGAGGACAAGAGTGAATAATAATAATAAGTCACTGGTAACTCAGCTTTTCTGTAAGAGGGCTTGCCTTGTACAGTGAGTCCTGGTTGGGTTTGTTGCGGATACCCAGGTCGTGTTTAAGCTGTCCGACGGTCCTCATGCCTGCCCATGAGTCCTTCTGTCCAACCGGCATCAGTAGAGATGTCACTGGATTATACAGCTGTGGAACCGAGACCGGATACCAGGAGCGCAGGAAGACAATATCTACACACACACATAAAATTTAGAGCTGCAATATTTGATAAAAATATTGTCTTTGGGATTTGAACTGCAAATAGGATACAACTGTATGTAACTGAATCAAAATACGTACTGAGTCATTGCATTTCTAATCACTGTTTTCCCGTTTTGGGTTTTTTATTATTTTATTAATTTACTCATTTAAACTCATTTAAAAACTGCTGTTGTCACTGTATGTGGTAGGAAAACATAAGAAAAACTATATATATATATATATATATATGTATACATAAAAAGTTGAAAAAAAGTAAAAAAAACAGCTGCATTGTGCTCCCCATTGCAATGTTCTTTTTCTATATTTGGATTTATATGTGTAATTTTGTATATGTAATAATGTTTTGCTCGTTCTTGGATTAAACTAGGCATAGTACAATACAGAAAGCAGAGTGATACACCTTGTTTGAAACACATAGTGCGAGCTATACGCATGTCACATTTTGATTAAATTACAGCCTTTTGCAGTTTAACAACGCACAAGGCCATAACATGATTCCCATTTATTATTCAGATTAATTTTGCAGCCCTAATAAAAACAATCATCATCTCACAAAAGATGCAGTAGACCTAATAAGCCTCGAATACGCAAACCGCCTCACTGCAGGATTTTTCACATGCCCATCTCTCCAGAGAGGAGCATAATAATCAGCAATAATACCCCTCCATTTTAACAAGGTGGTTGTTTATATACAACAGAGATTCTTGGGAGTCATTACATTTGCAGACTTTTCTGATAAATAAAGCACATTGAACTCCCTGAGTGCAGCTCATTATATTAAAATTCTAATAAATACATACTGCAGCAACAAAAAATATTTCTAAATAGAAAAACAAGTCTGACTCACCACTCATCAGTAGCCTGTCCTCAAACGTGGCTCTGAAGGCACCCGTTGGGGTGCGCAAGGCTTTCTTTATCTGCCCTTTAATGCCACTGACTGTGCGGATGGACGCTCCCTCAAACTTTGCAACCTCCAAGACGGTGTTAAACATTCCCTGAGAGTTGCAAAAAAAAGAGAGAGAAAGTTATAAGCATGGATGAGAGGATCCAATTATTCAGAGAGAGCATGAGGTGTACATTTCTATAGTTCCCTAGTGTGCTGTGGAGAAACTCCTGACTCTGCAGGACACCCTACCTGGATAAAGCAGGTGTTCTTAAAGATTTTATAAGGGTATCCAATCAGTTTGAGCTTCTTCACAATTGTAACTGATTTGTCCAGGTCCAGAACCACTCCTGTGGCAGCGATGCGGAAATTGGCCTAAGGGGAAATAAGATAGGATGAGTCCAAGAAAAAAAGGGAAGCCTTTCATCAGGCTGTGGTTGTCGAACTGGGGACTCGGACTGAAGCTGTGACCCAGGCTGCTCCTGCGCTCTCATCATATGCTGGTGTCTTACCTTAATACCTCCGACCGTCTGCACAGCCAGGAAGCCAGTACCCTGGGGTGTTATAGGCCCTGTACAAGAGCAGAAAGAAAGAGTGGGGTGTGCATTACATGACAAGAAGCAGAAGCGAGTAACAGAGTGGTGCTTTACAACTAATAAATAGATGGTCAGCGAGATAGTACCACACTGGTCTTAAATAATACAGCATAGAGGTGCCCTAGACTAAAAAATTATGTAAAAAAATTATGAAAATATCAATATGTTGGTAATTATCCCCATTGCTAATTATCCATAAATAGAACTTTTTAAAATGGATCTTATTTTTTTATTAAAATGAAAAGGAAATTATAGCATAAAAGCTATTATTATTATTACAGATAACACCAATATTAAAATGCTCACAAGTGTGCTCATAAGTAAAACTAAAATTCAATACAATTTAGAATTAAACTGAAAATGTATGGCAAGATGAATGTATGCCACATTCTCCTAAAATTATCCAAAGTGGAAAAGAAATAAAAAACATAAATAAAAATAATAATAATTATGGCTGCACCAGTACTGTATATCTATATATTAACAAAATTAAAATTCTATACAGTTTATAATTATTATTAATATAAAATAATGGCATGGAGTTGCCCCAGGCAAATAAGTTTTTTTTTTTTTTTTTAAATGACAAAAGCACCAATAGTAAACATTTCTATAAAATAATTGAAATGAAAATGCACGAGTTATATTGTGAAGTATTGTGTAAGTATTGTTATATTATTATTATATAATATATTATTATTTTGGATACTCCAATATTAATAAAATATCCATATAATTAAACTGGAAAAACATTTATTGCATGGGGTTACCCCAGAAAATAAGATATTATTACAGATAAACCACTATTAACATTTCAATAAGCCATTAAATGCATTAATGGACAATAATACAAAGTCCTATACTACGTGTAATTAAATAGAATACAGGATTTACATTTATTAATTTAAGATTTAAATTAAAAAAAAAAGTTTTAAATGATTACTTTAGTCACACTATATTCCAGTATAAAAATGGACATTCATTTTAAGATTTGCTGAACATAACATTACACAGTGTTATTACAGTCACCCGGTTTCAAGGTTTAAGCCTACTCCTGTACTAAATGTAAATATGAGATGTTTCAATTTAAAGAAACTTGCACTGACTGATCTTTAAACATGCCAGAGCCTTTGTTTTGTCTTAAGATTCACACCAGTAATGTTTTTTTTTTTTTTTTTCCTAAGGCATATTTATGAAAATTACTTAAGAACTATGGCCTAATCCTGGCTTAGCCTGAGCTGTGTCTATGACACCAGGCCAGTATTTCTCACTGTTCTCACTGTGAGCATTAAACGACTGAAAATGTAACCTGAATGTAAAAACAGTGAAAATGAGCATGCAGATTTAAATACTAGAGATATGTGTAAGATTTGTCTCTCACCCCAGATGGAGGCTCCGCAGTGCATGTGTTCAGGTGTGTATTTGAGCAGGCGGTGACGTCCGTTGTGGTCCTCGATGTAGTAGAGGGGAATGGTCTGAAAGCGCCTCCAGCCCAAAGACAGGATGAGAGGGTCACGGGTTTTCAAGATACGATTGTGCCAGCGGTGTTTCTTCAGACGCATCTGTGTGGAGAAGATAAAGAAAGGACCTGAATGTTTTAAACCAAGTCCAGCCTTGTAATGACATTTAAGCCTGGAGTTAAAGCAAGTGCCCTTCACTTTATTCACAAGGTTATCAACTACACAAGAAGTTGTAAAATATGTGATTAAGATATTGTAAAATATGCGCTACAAGAAAGTAAAATAAATCCCTTCAGACTTACCTGCAAGTAGCCAACATTGCCCTCACTGGGGCCCAATCCGCCAAGAATGACGGGATAGTGGGGGTCGAAGTTGGTGACGAACTCACAAGGTAAAGCGGGGATCTCCACACGAACATACATGCCTGGCCTGAAGCCCTCGTACTGAACACGGACTTCATCATCCATGTCTTCAAACTCTTGCCTATTTAACTACACAGAAACAAACAAATAAAAATGAATAAAAGAAATATATTTATTATTTTATCAAATAAATTAAATGCTTGCTTAATTTTGGGATTATATTATATGAAATGAGTAAGAGATATTTAAAAAAAATAATAATTCAGCTGATTTTGACCATACAATGAGGTAAAAAATAACAACAACAAAAAACATGATTGTATGGACAGAACACTGGAACATTTTGCAAAATATTTTCTTTTTTGTATTCCACAGAAACAAAGAAATGTATATAGGCTTGTAACATTGCTTAAATCTAATAAGACAAATTCAAATAAATAAGTGAATCTAAAATTAACATGCTTTAAGCTTATTTAGGTTATAAAAACAGAAAAGTACAATTTTTGCTCTCCTCTATAAGGAGGCTGATCCTGTCTCAACTTTGACTTCTGACCTCAGCCTGTTTCTGCATCTCCTCCTTCAGGTCATCAAAGTATGTAGCGTCGCCATCATCATATTGTGCATCGAACTTCTCCTTCAGCCGTCTCTTTTTCTCCAAACGCTTGTTCTTTTGAACTTCATCGTCATCAAGTTTCACTTGGGGAGCCTCCTCCTCTTCATCATCATCATCATCATCAATGTCATCATCATTCCCTCCCTGTGTTTAAAAAACAAATAAGCAATAAATTAAAAGCACCACAAGAAGATAATGCTTTAAAAAAAGGTTGGATTTTTATACCTCATCTGTATCTTTTTTCTCAGCCTTTCCTCTGTGAACTTCTCCCGTTTCCAAATCTTCAAAATCTCCATAGAGTTCATCTAGTAAAACAAAAGGAAGGAAAAACATAAAACACAGATGTCAAGGACACCTAATAGTCGACCAGAAGAGGCTTGGTTGACCATTTTTATTAGTTGAAATCAGTCAAGTAGTGAGTGACTACAGATGGTTAATGGCTAGTCTATGGCTATACAGTACATCTGGCAGGACACCCAAATGCTTGTCTATCATTCATAGACCTCAAATAGGGTATTAGCAACTTTACATGGTGGCTCAATCTAATGTTAACCAAGAGAAATATTCGCTGTTGAAGTGTCTGGTTGGAGCATGAAGAGTAGCTCACTGCTCTTAAAATATTGCTCATTTTTGGTCATACAGATAAGAGTAATGCACTTAGAGTTGTGCACTTACAAATCACACTTTTGTGAAATAATGAAAGCAAACAGGATGTGCTTTATGCCCTCTCAATCTGTAAACTTGAGAACAAAACACAGTGTTACAGACATTAAAAATATAACCTCTATGGAAATGTCTTCAAATGAACCAATTTAAATGGAGGACAAATATTCTCAGATTGTGTAATCCATATGAAGCATGCATACAAGCGCATCACTACTCAAGAGACTTTAAAGAAAGCATTAGTTCATCAAAATATTAAAATGTCCATGCAGCTTCCTTGCTGTTTTTCACTGACAGATCCATAATCCTTACTCCTGCCGATACGCTGTGGCAAGCTTTATGTGTGTGCCTGAACACTTATTAAGCTACAGGCAATTAAAGGCTCATTATAATGATTTCAATGGTTTATTAGTAAATATGTGATAAGTCGACTAATGCTTAAATAACCGACTACTAGTCGACCAGAGAAATCCTTAGTCAAGGACGGCCCTACAGATACAGTCACAGTACCACAGTTATAGTGGTCAATATCCAGCCAGTGAAATTTCACGTGTCTTGATCCCAAGTCTGCATTTAGTTTTCTTACCGTCTTCCTTCAGCAGTGTTGCAGCATCTTTATCCTCCTCCCATTTTCCAGTCACAAAACAGTCCCTGATAGAGGCTAGCATCTGAAAATACACAGTTCTTATAAAAATGCAAAGGACATAGACAACAAATGGCATATTTACATACATTATGCAAATAAATGTACACGTATACACAAGTGTGATTGTGTACTGCATCTCACCTCCTCCTGATCCCAGTCATGGCTGCTGTCTGGGTGAAAGCGAGAGCAGTCCATCGCATCTGCTCGTAATTTCTTACTCTTCTCTGGTCGACTGACTTTAAATAAACCGCCCAACTCTTCTTCATCATTAGAATCCTCCTCCTCGGCCACTAACAAACATACATACAGCATATTGAATATAGCCCAGAGATTCAGGTGCTTCATTATTCAGTCCTCATATATATATATCTGAACCATCAACCTTTTCTTCTCTGTGTTAATAATAAATAAGTAGCAAATAAAAATGTTAGTTAATAAATAAAATATGGCTTCAGATTCAGAAGAGACTTGATATAAAGCACACAAGTCATGTGGAGGCCATGCATTTTTACAGTGTATTTAACCCTTTTTTGCTGCTTAACAGACATCACTTAGTATTCATTATATGGATATGGCTGACTAAAGAGTCTTTAAAAATTCTATGAATTTGATTATTATGGCATGAGGGTAAGTACATCATTTAAAAATGTATATTCTATAGTGAACTAGAAGTTCAGAAACTCACCTGTGCCGTACACTAGTTTGCGCAGGTTTGGTGCCGCAAGCTGACGTCTTAAATATGCCTCTGATGCTTTCTGGGCTAAATCCTCCTTCCACCGTAGCGCTCCTTCAACATAAAAATCCACAAAAAAATGAAACATATTCAGTATATTCAGATGGGGCTTTCAGTATAAATAAACATAGCTTAGGGGATAATTTGAGGAAAATATACAATGATGATTTACTTTATATTAAAAAAACACAATTTCAAATCAAATCTGATACATTTACATTTTTAATATGAATATTTTTCAAAGAGAAAGTACCTGCAGTTTCATAACCCGTCTCGGCCTCCTCTGCGTCCAACTTTTCTTCCTCTGGATGCTTGGAGGACATCTTTGATTTTACAATTCCATCTCCGTCTTCATCCGCATCAGAATCATCTTCATCATCCTCGTCATCCTCCTCTGAGCAGAGACCGGAGTCTGGAGCCGAGCTTCTTTTTGCAGGTTCCACTTCCTCAGTTTCCTTATTTTCTTCATCACTCTCCTCCTCTTCACTGTCCTCTCCTTCACCCCTTTCCAGCTCATCATCACTATCAGCAAACGCAGGCATCTCCACGGGTTTCTCAAACTTCTGTTTCTTTAAAGGAGGTGCTGGGGTCTCAACTGCCTTCTCATCTTCTTCATCCTCTTCTTCCTCCTCCTCCTCCTCCTCTTCCTCATCACCACTCTCTTCTTCCTCATCATCTTCATCATCATTATTTTCATCAGCAAAAACAGCTCTCCTCCTCTCTCTCTGCTCTTTCTCATCCCATTCTCGGAATTCCATAGGGTCCTGTTTCCTGACGATTCATTCAAAGAACATCAATCAAGTGCATAATAAAAAAAGTTACAATTTAGAATTCTTACTTTTACCTAAATGCTTATTAAAATACTTGCTGTTTATTAGTACTTATTAAGCACATATTGGTTCACAGCAAGAACCCAGGGCTTAAAATAAAGTGTGCCAAGAAAAAAAAGCCAAATGTGTTTTCATTATTAATCTTTGCTGTCACTTCTGGGTGCTCAGGTACCGGGGCCATCCTTGTATACATTCCAACACTATAATCGAAGTTGTTTAGCAAAACTTACTCATTTTCCTGCACCTCCTCTGGTGTCAGTGCAGCAGTTCCAGTGAACAGTGAGACTTTGCTGGCAGCCATTTTTTCATCCAAAGTGGCTTGTGTGCCAATAAGAGATTGAACGAGTTCAGTGGTGGGCCGCACCTCCTCCTGGGACAGACATTTCTCACACCATTAAAACACTTAATATCCATCAGATCACAAATCGTCTTTAAACTTCAAGGTCATATTCACTGATAGAACAAAATTGAGTGTAAAAAGTGTTATTACTTTGTGTAATAAACTGTGACTGCCCTGTAAACTGCAGACATTACTGCGTCTGGTATTAAATCTACTGTAGGTAATACTGTCATGAGTGGACGTGCTGAGACTGAAATCTGACCTGCTTCTGGCTGGCATGTCCACTGGGCATATCGATGTAGACGGCGTCCTTATCATATACCAGTCCCCCTACGCCGGCCATGGGGGCGTACAATAACCGTTCCTTAACATTCAACGCTCTCTTCTTAATAACCTCCGGCAGAGGGCAGGGGTCCGGGAGGAAGCTTACATCCGCCACTGAGAAGTCACCCACACCTATAAATGGAATTACATCACAATTATCAGTAGTTCTAGACCATATAATCATGCACAGTTAGTACAGCAAAATACATTTGGTAACAATTTACAATAAAGTTAATTTGTTAACATGAACTAAGATTGAACGATACTTCACAGCAATCATTAGTCTTGGTTCATGTTAATTTCAGCATTTAATAATGCATTATTAAAATGACAAGTTGAATGAGTGTATTTTTATTAACTAACATTAAATAAGTTGAACATATACTGTAATAAATGTATTGATCATTGTTCATTTATGTTAGATAATACATTAACTAATATTAACAAATGAAACGTCATTGTAAAGTGTTACCATAAATAAAATAATGCTAAAAATATATATATATATTGAGTGGATAGAAATTAAGAGTAAAATATTGTTTAATATTATTACAATTTAAATCATTTTCTACTTTAATGTGTTAAAATTATTTATTCATGTGATGAAAGAGCGGATTCATTTTGCAGCTATTACTCCAGTGTTCACTGCGACATGATTCTTCAGACATCATTTTAATATGCGGATTTGGTTCTCAAGAAACATTTGTTATTATTATCAGTGTTTACAGCAGTTGTGCTGCATAACACCTTTGTGAAAACTGTTCAAATGAACAGTATTTGAAATAGAAATCTTAAAATTGGTTTCCATAGTCAATATTTTGGCTGAGCAATACCAAATATATACGAATATATGTGACGTGCCCTAATCTTTAAAATTTGTGAAAAAACTAGTGCAGTCAAACAATTAAATGCATCCAAAAGAAGTTTTTGTTTAAAAATGTATGTGTACTGTGTATAATATGTATGTATATATAAATATATAAAACATACAGTATATATTATGAAAATGTTTGCATGTATATAAATGTATATTTTAATATTTGTATATTAACAATGGATAAATAGATATTATAGATAAATATATAAACATAACATATATTTATGAAAGATATGCATGTGTTTGTTTACATAGACATAATAAATATACACAGTATGCACATATTATGTAAACAAAAACTTCTTTTGGATGTGATTACTCGTGACTAATCTTTTGACAGCACGAAAAATAGCACAGATTACATTACATTTAGGTTCTCTTGCAGCGATAACGTTTACCACAGTGTGCATTGTGCAGCAAATTATTTGCAGACAAGATATTTAAAATGGTCCAAATTCAGTTTTGTAAAACTGAAAATATTGGGTTGCCACATGTACAATGTAAAATCTGGATCCTGAAGCAAAACCTGTCTGCGTAAAATATCTATAATGAATCTTGCAAATATAAATTATATTTTACCAGGAACATGGACCTGGCATTTATTTTTCAAGAATGTCCCACGTAGGTAGCCGTACAGAGAGACAGTTCTGTCACATTTGGGATTTAACCTAATAGCCTCAGGATCAGTAAGATCTTCCATACTGTGCAGGAAAAAGAAAAAAAAGCAATCATAAAAATTGTTGGTTATTAAAGGCAGCATATGCTTAGAAAATCATAAATAAAATGAAAAACAAACTTAAATTCACTCACCGGTCAGCCACCACATATGGGTGAGTGGTCCGCCAAACAAGAGGTCTGAACTTCATGACTGAGATGAATCTCCCAAGATTCTTAACTTCCTGTGTCTGGTACTCTCCATACACCATTCCAGACAGGTAAAAGAGCTTGGCACCCTGTAAGACTTATATGTTCAGACACTAGACAGTCCTCTCTGAAGATATGTCAGTTACATATCAGGTTGTTGACATACCTGGTAAACTTCAGTCCAGAAGCGATGTTTGAGGCGTTTCTTTGTTTTATTGAGCGTTTTGTTGTTCTTATAAGTGTCTAGATGTGTGAGGACCCCCATTACTCGAGGGAAACCATGAACTTGGCAAATGTTCAGGAACTCAAAGGTCTCCATTTCAAAGCCAAAACTTGCATCTATCAGCATCAGAACCTAATAGACAAAATATTAATACTGCCTTACTGGAAAAAACAACATTAGAACAAAGTAATAACAGTCTAATAACCCTTTTAGCACCACTTTGTAGTTTCTAGTTATCCCAATTAGTACTGCCTCTACATGCAGACCAGCGTTTAAAGATTTATAATTTTTTTTTAATAAATTACTATTTTTATTTAGTAAGGATGCATAATATGATTAAAAGGGACACATGTTTTTATAATCTTACAAAATATTTCTACTTTATATAACTGCCTTTGAGCTTTCTATTTACCAAATTATGTTTTCACAAAAATATATAATAACACAACTGTTTCAAAATTGATAATAATAGTAAATGATACTAGAGAACCAAATCAGCATATTATGGTGATTTGTGAAGGATCATGTGACGCTAAAGACTGGAGTAATGCCTACTGGAATATATAATATTAAAATAGAAAAATCCTTTTAAAATATAATAATAATACTTCACAATATGTAATAATATAATATGTTTTACTGTATAGAATTAATAAAATGTTACCATCATCAGACATTTCTAAGAATAGAGATTTCCTAAAAATTAAAACTTAATTCCAAATTAGCGACTGGTGGTGTAGGTAAAGGCACCAAACATTTATATCTATATTTTTAATTTTAGGCTTTTATCAATGCATTATAATTGAAGAACTGATGAATGAGTTTAATTCTGGTTAGTTTTGCAGATGATGCAGGCCTGCACTCACCAAATCAGCAACCTTTGCCAAATCAATCATGCTGTTGATGTCATTGTTGCACTCAATCAAAGTCAGGCGGCGTTTCTTTCCTACAAACATTCACAAGAAAAAAAAAAAGTCCCCTCTATTTATATATCAATATATCAGTTTTACAAAAAATGTGAGATTCGATTTTTGATATCTGACATCCAAATAATAAAAGGTGTAAATGAGTCATTAATCTTGTAGTATGTATTACAAAACTAACCAGAAACTATGGTCACAGGTCCACAGATGTCAGAAAGCTTCTGTCGTGTATAGTTTTTGATTAGGCATCGAATGAGGGTGCTTTTGCCCACTTTTGGAGGTCCCATCACCACTACAACAACAGGTGGCGGCTCCAGAGGGGTCCGGTCTACCAGAGGAATATGATGTTTCTTCGTTTTAATATCCTGAGCCCTGCAGAGCAATATTAAAAGAGATTTAAAAGCAATGAAACAAGACCTAGTTCTCCTGGAACAAAAAGTGCACGACAACAGAGATAAACACATGGCTTCTTGTATTAAACTGAGAAATAGAAAAACAAAGTATAATAGGTTGCCTAATGTTAAATGAAGCTTTCTGAGCACTGACCTATGGAAGGTTTTTGCCATGCGCACAGCTGACTGGACGCTAAACGCTCGTGGGTTCCTCTTGCGCTCATCTTGATTTTGTTCATGGCCCTGTTCCTTCTTTCTGTTCTTCTTCTGTGCTTTGGGTCCACTGTGCTTGTGCTGGTGGCGCTTCTGTTCTTTCTTCTCCATCTTTTCCATTTTTTCTGGGTGAAGAAAATAATATAGATTATCAACAATTTGTCACTGAATAATGTAGGGGTCTCCAATTCAAGTACTGAACAAACTCAGACCTGCTTTATTTTAAAGTTAGATTTGAAAAAAAATAAAATAAAATCAAGCAAGAGCCGCAAAGTGACAGCTGCTGTTTTTACACTGTATATTCCTTGTATATTAAAACATAGCCATTGAACATTCAGGATCAGAATGAAATAACGTCTTACGCATTCCAATAGCACAACAGTGTGAATATTAAACTATGTTACACGTTTGTATCATCAGTCAAAATCACTGGTAAATTTTAAGGGCATGCATGAACAGCGAATAAAATACTTAAAGGGTAACGTTAACGTAAAACAATTAAACTTACTCGTTACTGGTTATTTCATGTAAGTTAACGTTAATACCATGCGCTCTGGGTTAGAATAATTCAGGAATAAATACGTATTCGTCATGAATAGTCATCAAAGCAGTAGCATTTTAGGCATGAAAATAGAGGCTCACCTGTGTGGTTACAGTTTATTTAAAGCCGATGCACATATGATCTCAGAATTTAAGATGTTAATTCATGTTATCATTTCACTGGCGAACAACGTGACTCTTTCCACTGTTTACACGTGTGTTGCACTTCCGATTAAAGGCGGAAGTGGTTACGTTCGACAAACTCTGTCGTGTCAAACAAGACCCCAGAATAACGATCCGTGTCACACGTTCCGCATGCATGAGCCTGTAATCTGTTTCAACCATGGATTATGACAGTAAAACAGAATGATAGCGCAGGTTGTCTAGCATCAGAAAAACGCATCACAAACTCGTGAAATAAGCAAGCGCTCTTTGAAGTTTCAATAGCAATGCTGAATAGTGGCGGGAAATGCTTTAAACTGAGTTTTCAATCTTTTGAATGAATGATCGTTAATCATTATGAACTGATCTTTTGAACGAATCAAACACTTTTAATGTACATAGAGAATCAGTGAACAAATCTGACTTCATCTGAAACGTTTTTTTTTTTTCTTTTAGTGAAAAGAGTCACTGGTTTGAATAAAAATTATAAACTGCTAAGGGCATAGTATTGTTGTCAGTGTAATATGTCTGGGCATGTTAGGCAAATGTTAATCAACTCTAGAGTTGAGTTTTAACTCTCAATGCCTCAGTTTCAATTCCATTTTAATTCAATAATTAAATTAAATCTATAAGCAATTCAGAGGACACAGATTCACACATTTTAACATTTTATTTCAAATAAATATGCATTATTTTACAAAGTGACAGTATAGTTTATGTGAGCATAATTTAATGTAGAAATAAATATCCCAACTGCACTGTAATAACTTGAAAGAGCATAAAGAATAAATACGTTCTAAATTACTTTCTGGTGCAACCATAGGCTACCGTCTCCAATCTACTCCTTGGTAGAAAATATAAATAAATAAAGTCCATTATATAAATAAAACATCTGATGTGGATATCTGATATTGCTCTGTAACCGGCACTTGCACAATACCATGCTTCCTATATAACACAGTCCAAAAGAAAGAATCCCACCCCTCCAGTTTAACCCAATGTTAAAACTTTGTTTGTCTCCTTAGCTTATGGATGTTTGCAAGATTACTGCAGATCCATCTGGCCATTGAAGTTCCACCAGGCGGGCTCCATTTCCCCTAGGACATCCTCCAGATACTGAGAGGACAGATCTGGAAGCGGGGCCACAGGCTCCTCCTCAGCGAGCATGTCCCATGGGCTTCCACAGTCGTTGTATGGCACAGAAGGAGAGCAGTTTTCCAGTCCCATGTCCCAAAATGCAGAATCAGAAGAGGCAGGAGAGGTGGGAAGTGACTCCAGGCCACTAACACACCCAACTTTGGCACTTCCATGAGGGTAAGGAGGTGGTGGGTAGAGGAAGAAATGGCTCTCATCCTTGTAGGAATTCTCAAAACGCTGCGCTGGTAGATTCCATGTAGACTCAGGAGAGGACTGTGTGCTTCCTCCAGAGCTCCAGCTGTCTGCCACAGCTTGCAAATCAGAGGGAAGTGAGGGAGAACAAGAGCTGGTTCCCATCAGCCTGTTTTGCCGTGGCTTAATGGCAGGTGTGCTGTAGTCAGTTGGAGGAAAGGTAAAGTGCTGTGGAGATGTTTGAACCATCTGAATGTTGAAGGGAGACTCTTGAATGCCTCTCTGTTGACCACTAGCCCCAACACTAGCCAAGTGAGGGGGTAGAAAAGGACTGGACAGAGGAGAGGTACTATCCAGCTGCGGTGAGGTCAGAGTCGCTCTGTTCTTAAGGGTTCTGGCCCTCTTGTTCTGGAACCACACCTGTGAAAACAAAACACAGTTATGTTAGCATGTTAATAGAATAACAGTTTTATAAATTTTTACATTAATGAAAACAGTTTGTTTTGTATTTAGATGTTGACATACCTGAATTCGTGACTCTGGAAGGCCTGTGGCTTGGGATAGACTTTCCCTGACACTTATACCAGGGTAGGGATCCACGTTGAAAGCCATTTTTAGAAGTTCCAAGTGCTCTTTGGTGAAACAGGTTCTTTTCCTGCGGCCTGCAATCTTACTGGCCTGCGAGTTTCCATCTTGAGCTGTAAGAGTAAAAGGATTTAGTCATTAAAATGCACAATACATACATATTCCAGTTCTTAAAATAATGTCTTGAAAATATCTAAATATTTATTATAATATTTCACAAGTTACTTAAAAATGTTAAATAAATACATTTAAAGAAAAGTAGTTCTTACCAGGGCAGTCAGTCCACATGTCGTTCAAGGATTTTTGATTATCACTTGTAGAATCTAATCCTGTAGGACTGAGTAGGTCAAGCTGAATGTTTTGCTCCTTGTGCTACTGACCAACAACTGAAGGTTGCCGCTATTTATACCTACCCACCTTTAGGCCTAGAAAGGGGCTGTCCTAACACTTGTACACTTTAAATGTTAAGTGGTCTCTGTGATCTCTAATGGGCAAGTCACACCTTCATACCTGCCACACCTTAATTTACACTTCATTCATCCATCATCTTTTGTTGTTCATCACAAACACTTGATCAATTTGCAAACATGTCAAGACAATTTGTAAGATTGTTCATAGCGATATTGCTTATGATATAAGTAGCTTATCACTGCTTATACTTTTGAAAAATAAATATATTTGTATGTGACCATATATTTATTAGGATATTGAATTACTTTACATGTATGTATGTATTTATTGATTTATTTAAT
>JAUCMU010000021.1:9513509-9537983 GCA_032275025.1 Enteromius treurensis | reverse complement strand
TACAATTGCAAGTATTTTACTTTATATAATTATATTATTACTTTCTATAATATTAATAACAAAATACATTATAATAATATATTGTTACAGGATATACTGTATATTTAAAGAAAACCCACAGTGATATTTTATTATTTCAAAGGAGGAAAGTTACAATACTTAATTTTAGTATAGATATTTATGGATTATCACTGTTTCTCATTATGTAAATCAAGCAGTTTGTGTTAAACGGTATGGTCCTAATAGTAGCTAGTGTAGGACTACATTGTTTTGCGTTTGTAGAAACATTATATATATATATAATGTGTATATATATATATATATATATATATATATACATACATCAGTGGGTTTTCATATAATACAAAAAACTGGAATTGAATTTGTTGTCAAAATGTTAATAATCAAAGGAAAAGATAACTTTTGTCATAGGTGTGAATGGGGTTGATGAATGTGTTTACACTTCTTTGATTAATATGCCCCAATCAATTTACCATTGCTCCTACAGAGCTCATACCCTTCCACAAGTGTAAATACTGCTACATTAATATGAATAGGCCCCGCTCACAATAATAATGTGATTAATTCTACACTGATATTTCCCAGGTTAATTAGAAAAAAATGCACTGGAGTGCTCTTATTTAATGAACACAATAATAAAGCATAGCTCTCTTTTAATTCAAAGTGTTTCAAAACATTTATGACATTTCAGGACATAATTATTCTAAATCTTTTCCATTATGGCCAGGGAGCTAAATAAGCTAAGCTTATAATAAGCTAACATCTGCATTTCTCATCTGACACATGCTAATATTTATTCAAGAAAAGTATATTTAATACTTTTTTAGAAATATCACATGAAAGAACTTAAAACACAATTCTTAGAGTTACTAATAGCATTAGACACAACATAGGACACATCAATTACCCATCAATTGTTACTACCAAACACAAAACATGTTAGTGACAAATGACTATTATAAACTAAACATTATGAAATTTACATTTTCAATATGCATGTTTTGTTAGGTTTGTTAGAATTTTTTAACATCTTTCCTCCTCCTGGATCTTATACAGTGACAAACAATAGGAATATCTCAAGTGTGAGTTTTGAAGTAAGTGGGCTATGATCTCTAATAGACAAGTCACACCTTTATACATGTCATACCTTAATTTACACTTCATTCATTCATCCTCTTTTGTTGTTTGTAACAATTGCTTGATCAGTTTGCAAACACATCAAGACACTTTGCAACACTGTTGACAAATATAATTCATATGTACTGCTTACTAGTTTTAAAAGAATATATTGGAAGCATGTTAACATTTTTTCTGTAAAGCAGCTTTGCAACAATTTGTATTGTTAAAAGTGCTATACTAATAAACTTGAATTGAATTTCATATTTTTCAGCATATTGCATACATTTACAGCTGTATTTTTTTGTAAATAAATCACTGTGATAATACACCCTACAATTTTTGATAACATTTGCTGAATTTAGAAAAAAACAATACAAAAATGAAAAATACAATAATACATTATTAATAATACAGTTATTGCAGACACTTCACTCTATATAGGATATTTGTTACATAAACCTTTTAGATAGATCATAAAAGTTTCTACAAAAAATATGATGACGCAAGATGGCATAAACATTTTTTTGAATTCTAATCATTGCAAATTCTTATTTTATGTTAGTGTGTAAATTAGACTATATGGATTCAAATGTCATTAATAATAATTAAAAACATGTATTGTAATAATATGTAATGTTGTTTCATTTATATGTTTTGGAAATGAGAGCTGTGTGCATTTGTTACATACATCTGCAAGATAACTACAGCAGAAGAGTATTATTGTCATCACATAATAATCATCATCAGCACCACCATCACAATAGTCCAATAATCCATTTATCTATTTGCAGCAGGTCAGTGTGCGGGGTATTATAACCCAGTAAACATTATTTTAACTATCCAAAGTTATGAGTAATGATTTTGTAGGTCAAGATGGCGCGCCATGATCTAGAGTGAGTCATGGCGTCCCCGGAGTCCACAATACAGCAGTATGCATGGCCACTTTTCAAAAATGGACTTAAATGCATCTAAAACAGAGCGAGAACCTCATGGACTTTAATTTAAACACCACGTCCTTTTCATGACGTAACCAAATGAGTATTATATTACATTTAGATTGTTTGTGTCAAGGTTTAAAGCGAAATATTTGTTAATAAAGACGACCTAATGAGTCTTTCAGGTAATCCATATTCATCCGCTCTGAGTTCCTGCCTCACGCGCAGTGAAGGGTGCGGAACCCGGATGGAACTGTCATGGCTGCCGTCACCGACCTGCCAGTCTAAAGAGAAAAAAAGAGGTAAAAATCCGTAAACTGCGCTTATTTAAAACAGCAGTATTAATTAAGACGTAATGCCATTTAATTCAACTATAACGGTCACTTTTTTGAATACCGTGCTTCTCCGTTGACTTCTTTGTTTTTAATCGTTTGATTACATCCAGCGTGGGTGGGGGCGACTTGCTTTATTTTTGTTGATGTGGATAAATAACATTGCTTATGAGTGACTGACATTTGTAGACGTGTTCGCTAAGATAGTAGCGGGATAGTCGGTGTGCACCCAGAAATGCACGGCCATAATTATCGTGTCGAGAGTCGATTGACAAGGCACTTCCTTTAGTTGAATGTGCATTGTGCGTGTCCGCGTTGCACAAAGTTGTTGAATGTCAACTTCATTTAAATAACCGACTTTAATCATCCGCAGATGGACGACTTGGTCGTTGAGTTTTGCTAGTTTGCTTGATGTTTTCAAAAAAGTTTGTGCATCTGTAGAGTCATTGTGAAGTGATGAATTTCTGGTCAAAAGTTTGGCTGATGTTGTGGTTGAGGAAAATGAGTAGAGATAAATCAACGCTGTCTGTGACGAAGATGTGCATGAGATTACGGTCATGCTAATGAAGTACACTTCACATATGAAACGATGTGCCATGCATCACTTCATATCTTTGTTGTTGCATCCATTTTCTAACTGCATTGAAAATCGAAGCGTTATCCCCCAATCTAAATTATAAAACGTTTTATGGAGGTCATCATACAAATATCAATCAATTGAACCCAGTGTTCCCACTGCTCCTTACACCAGTTAAATAAATGTATCGTCTACAGTTTTAAATAAGTTAGCGATGCTGGTCACAGTTCGTCAAGCTTTTAGGTTGGTTAATAAATAAAAAATAACAGACAGTAAAGTTTATTTCTTCTTGGTTTCTTTTGATGTAAAATATTTTGAAATTTAAATTGATATTGTGAATCAATAAATTGTTATTAAATACTGGATGTTATTAAAAAAATTTAAATATTAGTTTCCGGGCTTCCCCGCTGTCCACAAATATGACTAATGGCATGTTTAGATGAGCAAACTTACATTAATAATATAATCTTTTGTTTAAAAATTCTCTGTGTGTTATATGTTTCTTTAAATGAAATAAAGACAATTTGCACTTTTATATATAGCCTAGTTGACAACTGTGTGTTAAGTATATCAGCATTTATTTTTTACCACAAATTGTGATCACAACCATTGAGATTAAATGAGTTAATTGTAAATGGTACTGATTGTTGAAAAATTGTTTGAATCACAATATAATTGTCAAAAGGCACATTCAGACATCATTACATTTCAGTGACCTAAATACATTGTGACATGACGTCATTGCATTTCATCCATTTGTCATCTTGGGAATAAAAATAGATATTGTGCATTTCTAAGTACGCCCTATCTAATATTGTGTAAAAACGTCTTACTATTTGGCAGTTAAATAATGAGTCAAGACAAAATTTGCATTTGGATTTTCTTCCTCTGGTTCATTGTTTACACTGGAGTGCTATATTCTGTACTGTAAACGGTGCATGGCTCATTTCAGAAAATGTAGGAAATTATCTATGTATTTAATGCATACAGAACATTGACATACTTTACACTGGATACATGCTATAAACTGCAGAATTGCACAGAATCTGCAGAATATTCAAAAAGTTGATGAATAATAATGCTTGTTTGTTTTTTAATATTCCAGGAGCCTTTATTCTAAAGCATGGAGGTTGACCTGACGACATCAGATGACCCCCCTGAAAGCCATGACCTGAGCCAGAATGATGACGTCTCCCTGGACCATGCTTTGCCTCTTGAGTTGGTACAACAGCTTCCAGAGACAGCCTCTTGCAATGAAAATTGTGAGCAAGATGAAACGCCCCCTGAGGAGTCAGCTACTGATAATCTTCACACGGACGGCAAAGCTTCTGGAAAGACTCCATGTAAGATGCAACAGGGTGCAATCTTCTCTGGAAAAATACTGAGTTTTTGTTGCTCTGAATGCAAAGACGACACCACTTACAGCCCTAATGACTTGCTGAAACATTTTCAAGGAACACACAAGGGGACTCTTCCGACTTATCCTTGTGATCTGTGCTTGTTTGTCACCAATGAATTCTCGTCTCTTCAGCGACATCGCATCGGACATCGAAACACTTTGGTCACGTGCGAGATTTGCAACGATGGGGTGCAGTATTCACTTCTTTTGCTCACCAGGCACTTTACCAACTGCCACAGCCGTAATGGACAGTTTCTCTGTAAAAAGTGTGAGTTCTCCACCCGAGATGCAGGGACCTTTGTTCAACACATTCATCATCACAATGAACGCAATCACAAATGTGTCAAATGTCCACACGGTAGCCCCACACAAGGGGATCATCAGCGGCATAACATGGTGCATCCTGGGACTTTTCCTTTCACTTGTCAGGTTTGTGGCTATAGTGCAGCTCGCAGAGACTATCTGAACAAACATCTCACTGTGGCACACGGAGACGAAGTGAACAAGTGGAGAACAAATGAGGATAATTCCCCTGGACTAAAACGGTTGCTTAAAAAGTCTCCTCCAGTCGGAGGATCCAGAGAATCACAGTGGATGTCAAAACGTAACTCAATCCCTGGTGTAGGTCTGCTTGATCACAACGGCAGGTTGTTTAATCCTGAAAAAACCTTGGAGGAGACCCAGCATTTCCTTGAAAGAGCTGTTGGGGTTAAAAAAGAGAGTATTAAATGGACAAAGTCTCCCCTGAAAAGTGAACCGCAAACTTCAACACCACCGCAACCAAAGTTACAAGAGCATGAGATTAGTCCAGGAGGTCCAGGACTTCTGAATACAACCAACAGCAATGGACTGACTGTCCTTATGGTGAAAAATAAAATTTCTATTCCACCGAACTGCACCACTAAAGTCATGGGCTTTAAGATGGTAGATGGGAAAAAACATTTAGTTCTAAAAGTCATACAGACAAAACAAGAAGACTCCACTGAAAATGAGGTTTCGGATTTGCATATTGGTGACGATGAAGATAAAATAACCAGCAGCCCCTGCTCTTCATCCTCACAGAGCATAGGATCTCTCCTCAGTTTAGAGTCTGGAGAATCAAATGAGATCAAAGAAGAGTCGCAGGAAATTGAAAATCACATTGGCAACCATCTTCCCCTGACAGAGGAGCACAAAGTTAGCTTTGAGAGTGCAAGTGAAGCTAAAGCAGCGCAGGTTAGTAATGAGGATACTGAAGTCTCACATAGTGTTAAAGTACTGTCTGCTGGATCAAAAGAGGCTGCACTTTCGCTGTGTCAGAGCCGTCAATCAAACGGAAGGTCATCACCTCATCTTCATGAGCTATCTTTTCTCTGTGCAAGTGAGAAAAGCTCCACTGATTGTGTCCAGACAGCCAGCACACTTCCCGTTTCAACTAAAGAGCCTTTCTGCTCTGATTCCGAGACCACGCTTTCTGATTTGCAGATGGCCCAAGCAGATTCATCTAAATATGAAGCTAAAGCGTTCGCTTTGATTATGGATGAACCCTCAGGATCACAGCCGTCTGCTGATGAAGCCTCATCTCCTGATGCAGTTTCTGATTTAAAGCCAAACCCTGAAATGTCCACAAACACTGATATCCCGAAATCTAAGCTTCCATCAAAAACTGTAGATGCAACTTTTTCGGTGATGTCGGAAGAATATCTTATCCAAGAACTATGTGAGAATAACACTGAATCAAACTCCCCTATTAAAAGTGCTGTCGAGAAGGGCGTCCTTGATTTAGCGGCTAGAGATTCTGATTCTGAGAAAGCCGAGACATTATGCAAAATAACTGAAATTAAGACCTTTAACCCAGAATTTGGAGAGAGCTTTCAGTTTTGTCCAAATGCTCATTCTAATTCGAGTGAGGCTCCAGCCTCAGACAGTATTATTGTAAAATCCTCTGAAGTAACCGAAAACGAAACCACAGAAGCAAGCACACAAAATGAAACTAGTAAAAGCGCATCACCTGAAGCCAAAGATAGTAACGCAGAAGTTGATAATAACTTTCTCAATTCCCCAAGTCAAGAGGTCTTTAGTTTTCACAATTATTCTAAAGACACTTCTGGGAGCTCTCCTGATTCATTGCTGCCTGAGGAAGACTCGCCGCAGGGCTTGGAGGAAGAAGAGTGCGAGGAGGATTTTGGTGATTGGAGCCTAACTCTGCCAGCATCACCACCTCTTCCAACTGAAGAAGGTGGCAAGGGAGGAGATAATGAGAGTGACCTGGTGTGGGAAAGTGGAGAGAAAGCATTACAGAGAGTGTCAGATAGTGATATTGAGGTCGATGAGTGCATAGCTACTGTCGATGATTCACTCATGCCTGTGCTTCCAGAAAAAGGAGAAGCAGCTTGTTCATCAGCACCAGAGAAGAAACAAGAAGGTACCACCTCTTTGAGTGAGAACGCAGCACCAAACGCGAATAGTGCAGCTGTTTTGGGCAAGATACTCGAAAAGCACTCGGATGCCATAATCAGCCAGCAACTTGAGAAAGAAAGAATGAGGTCTTCAGCGACAGTGCAAGAAACTGTTAGACCGACCAAAACCACACTTCGGATCTTGCAGACACCTGAAGGAAAACAGCAGATGTTCCTTCAAACTACAGACACTCCATATGCCGTGCCAGTTCAGCTGAAAAGTGGTGCTGGGTTCAAGCTAATTACAAAGTCCTGTTCTCCCCAAATTAACGTGTCTTATGTGAAACCTGGGATTGAAATGGCCAGCAAGGCTCCAGGAGTAGCTCTCACTTTAAACGGAGGCAGGATTGGCCTGTCTGCACAAAGTTCAAATCTTGAAACTAAAGGTCAAGCGTCTGCCCAGATGGCACCAAGTGGCAGTGGAAACCGCTACTTCGTCAATGCTTCTGCTCTTAAAACATCTCTTCTCTTATCAGGTGCTGTCAAGTCTTCATCCGGAGAACAGGCGGCCAACGTGCCACAGACTTGTTATTTGGTTCAGAGACCACTCCCTGTTTCCCCGGGTGGTAGCGAGTCGAGTGGTTCAAGTTCTAAAACTGTGCTTGCAACTCGTCCTGTATTGGCCATGCCTGTGAATGCTGCAGATAAAACCAGTCCCTTGCAGGCCGGGAGACAAGCTTACTTGGTTAGATACATTTCTCCTGCCAAGTCAGGTATACTTTTGAACAATTCGGACGGGAAAACTTTGAACCAGGGCAAACAAGCGAACGAGGCTGGTAAAAACAGGGTTTTCCTTAAGATATTCCGGGGTCCCAATGGCACCAGATTTCTTTCCACTGCTCCATACACCACCGCCAAAAAGTCAGTATACCTTGCCACAAGCTCTCTACAGTCCCCTTGTTTGTTAATGTCCTCAAATAAATCTTTAAACAGTGTGTCGGCAGGACTTAAAACCTCTGCAAACTCACAAGGTCTCGTTCGTAAACTCATTCCCGCATCCCAGCTTAAACATATTCTTCCCCGGTCCAATATTCAAATCAAAAGCAGGGGTGATCACAATGTAGCATTACAGAAGTCGCCACTCGCTCCCTGTTCCATCCGTCCACGAAGCCAAAGGAAACGGAGGCGGGAGGCATTGTTTGAGGAGATGCTGGAGAGCTCCTCCAAAATGAGGAGAATCTCAAGCAAGTCGTCGCTCGAGAAAGACGCTACCTCAATTTGGGAGCCTGTTTCGAAAGAAGTCGTGAGGACGCTGAGGCTCTGTCCCTTTAGTCCACTTCAAGAAATTAAGTGTCCCCGGCGAAACCAGCCTGTGGTTGTGCTGAACCATCCGGATGCAGACATTCCGGAAGTTACTAGGATCATGAGGTCGGTGAATAAATACAAAGGTGAAGTTCTCAAGGTGGCACTCTCCCAAAATACAGTTGAAGCCCTGTCGGAGTCTCCAAGAACACTTTCAAAGCTAAATGCTTCCAGTGGAGGTGAAAGGTCAAGGTCAGTAGGAGGTGCTGTTCAAGAGAGATTCATACTGAAATTGAAGTTAAAAAAGACTAGCAGAAATAAATATGAGGTGGTGAGGTCCTCATCAGCTGGTTCGGAGCAGCAGTCAACATTTTGTTGCTGGTTTTGCGGCAGAGTTTTCAACAACCAAGAAGACTGGATCGGCCATGGTCAACGCCATCTAATGGAGGCAACAAGAGACTGGAATAAGCTGTTCTAATGCAACTACAGAGCCCCTGGATTGGGCCAAATGCCATCCTTCATTGTAGAAAACAGATTCTTTGGGGTTTTTTTTTCTTTTTAATATTTTCATTTTTTAATAGTACAGTAAGATGCAGTTAACCTGTTGATATTATTTTTCCATAGATTTTTCTTCAGAAGCTTTTAAAGGGTATAGTGTAATAGAGAAGAGTTTGGTACCTGATGTAAATAATTTTCACCCTTGTATATTTAAATCAAAGCCCTTGAGTATGTATAGAACGGAACTGTGAAAACTGGACACACTGTATGTTTATGGTGCAAGCAGAAAGATCACTGGTATAAGATGGTGCTGTCTCTTATAGAACTCTTTTAATGCAGACAATTGAAAAGAATTCTCAGGTAATTCTGTAAGTTTTTAATGAATGAGTGAATGGTCCAGTTTATAAAGAAGTAATCTGTGTTTGTAGATTTTTACGTACCACTTAAGTACAGTTTAAGTTGGCTAAATTGTCATACCTACATCACTGATCCAATTTGAATTTAAAATGAACATCCTTTGGGATAGTTCACCCAGATTTAAAAATAGCGATTTTCTTAGCCACATCATTGCAAACCTGCCCAACCTTTTGTTACATGAGTTTTATCCATGCAATTAAAAGTCAGTGTAAAGTCACTGAATTTCATTCTGTGGATATTTATCTGCTAAATATCTTCTTAATGTGACATGAGACTAATTGATGACTGAATTAAAATTCTAAGGGTGAACTTTCCCTTTAAATGTTATTTAGGAATTGTGACACACATGATATTGCCTAAAAACATGCCCAACTGGTTCCTGTGGAAACCATCCTGTTAAAATGTAGTGTGCTTTGAGGTGGTTTGCCATTATTACGCAGTATTTGTTCTCGTGTTGTTTATGTGGGCCAGTTTCATGTTTCGCTGGTACCCTGCATCTCCCGTCATTATGTCAGTTCAGACCCGGTGTCATTTCGGTAGCAATAATGGACTTTATAATACCTGTATTTGGAATTTTTCTCTGTAAAGATATTCTGAACCTACATCTGTCAGTTATGGCTTTGGTGCTTTTTGTTGTCCTTTTCCTTATTTGAAATGAAGTAATGCACCTGTAAATGTACTATTATGCTTTAGTAAAAACAGATAAAACAGGATGTATTGAGATGCAAGCCAACAAACCTCAAATAGCCAGCCAAACACTAACTGTATTTTCCTTTTCTGTCATACTTGAGTGCCTCATTCTGCCTCCAAGTTTTAACAAGAGGGTCTGTTTTTCAATGGTAAAGTCCAGATTTGTAAGATTCTTGTGTGCTTAGCAGAGTTCAAAGATTGAAAGCTGTGACCATTTATCCTCACAACATTGATTTTTGTTTTCAGCTGATTTATAAACCACAAAATTAGAAGCCCTTTAGAATAGACACCATATTGTCATTGATAGCCCTAATATCAAGACTTTTCGATATGCGGCTGCGTTCCATAGACACAATTGGTTGACGGTTTAGCACAGCTGAGATGGTCATTTGAGTTCTAGCAATCAATACATCCTTTGCATTAAAACCACGGTTTACTAGGAATTTAATACAACTATTGTTTTAAACATAAACACTGTCCAGAGTAGATGGTGTACTCAATGGTGCTTTTAAATCTTTGGGAGTCTGCTAGTCATTTTTAAGTATAATTTCCTGTTAAATATAGAACTGACGCACTTCTTTTTTGTCCAATTTGTTTGTCCATTAATTGGTCTTTGTCCATTGTGCTTGGAAAAAAGCTTTGATGGCAGAGAGGTAATAATCCATCCTTGATTTAAGTAGCTAGTGTCCGGTGTTTTATAGCTGTCTGAAGAAATCTGTGGATTTCCTGAAGCTTTACTTTCCCATGTTCAGTCGGTTTACTTTGTTTCTAACACGCAAGAATATGTTGTTGGTCTATGAAGTTTTATTTTCAATATTCACTCTTTTTGTGACACGACAATCACTGTTATACATGTGAAGCAGTGGAACGGTTTATGCAAACCATAACAGTTGACTAATATTCAGCTCAAATGGCCCAGTTTGAAACGAGTATGTCACGCCATGAATGAGCAAAAATAGTCCTCACCAAATAATGTTTGTCCTCAAGCAAAAACGTCCTTCCTTCCTTCTTGTAATGCCCATGTCACACAGGTTTTATTGGGATCTGAGAGACAAGTTTATTTTTTTATACTAAGTGCCTAAAATGTGATGCACCAGGTTGACACTATATTGTACTGTATTTACCTCCTTGCAGTTCCTTCTTTAATAAATGTAAATACCTTTGAAGAAGATGGTTGATTTTTATATTTTATGACTTCAAAAATGTCTGTCTATCCTATTATATATATATAGGATTTGGACTATATATATATATATATATATATATATATAGTGTGTATGTATGTATGTGTGATACGTCTGATTAGGCAGGCAGATGTTGCAAAAGAACACTCACCTCTAGATGGCAGTATTGCATCAGGTTTGAATGATGCAGAGGATGTTTTACTGGCACATTGGTGTAATATTGACTTCATTGGTATTCAACAGTATGATGGCATTTTTCCCCGGGAACGAAATGTATTCTCTACATTTTTGTGGAGTCAGCTACACTTCTAGGGAATTCACAATAGAGCAAATGTATGCTCATCAATGCCTTTTTGGTTGTTCGGTCTGAGATTATAAATCCAATATCATAAGTCATTCACGTCCTTTACAAATATTCAACAAAATTGCAGAACTGAGAGAGATCTTTACGCCAATCTGTGAGCTACTGTATGATAATATAATTCATACATCTCTCAAAAAATCACATAAATCCATAAAATAACAGAAAAAGTACTGGCTGCTCATTACACACAACATTATCCATTAATTCCTGAACTGTAAAACACAATGCAATTAAGTGTAACATTAAAATACTTGTAAATACACCAGTAAAAATAAATCCTAATAATACAGTATATTGTGCCCTAGTTTTACAGATTTTTTATTTTATTTCTTTTTTTTTCTTGAGTGGCAACAGCTTCTAACAGCAACTTTAACTTTTATTGCATCGTCTGGTGTTAGAATTACTAATCACTGTAATATTCTCCTATTTCTTAGCGTCGGTTCAGTAACCCTAAACTAAACACATCTATACATCTTTAAATAATTTGAAATATACCTTTTTTCTTCCCTCTACAGTTGTCACTTTCCTGGATATATGCAAGTCGTGTTTTTGTTTATTTATTTATTTATATATATATATATATAGAATGCCATTGATAAATAGAAATAAAAGTTATTAAGCAAGGCGTGTATCGGTTAAATGAAGAAAAAGGGGGTATAAGAAGGGGTCTCTTTGTTCCTCTTCTAATAAAAAGCGGGTGTATTATTATTCCAACAAATTTCTAGGCCTTTTCATTTTCAGATATTCCAAGGACACTGGCCTATTTTGTGCAGAGATACTAGTGTGGATGTTATGTATCAAATGAAACAAATTAATCTAT
Organism: Enteromius treurensis; assembly: GCA_032275025.1. Taxonomy (NCBI): domain Eukaryota; kingdom Metazoa; phylum Chordata; class Actinopteri; order Cypriniformes; family Cyprinidae; genus Enteromius; species Enteromius treurensis. Next base: position 9,525,947 of record JAUCMU010000021.1, on the reverse strand, counting down.
ACATGTATGGAGTTTAACAGTACATGACACTCCAAATGAATGTATTTATTATCCTATTTTAGATGCTGTCTCGTACACGCTCTAATTTACCAGACCTTGGTTCGGCTTTCACCTTCATTCTCATGAAGGCTCTGTCATGATAATGAGGGCAACATCTCTACCCAGGCTATGATTTGCCGTGAGTCATTATCCTTTGTCACTACGAGGATATTTGTGATGCATAAATAGGGCGTTGAAGCAGGGGAGACTCATAGCATCATGAATGGATCAGATGACACCCACAATCAAACAGATCCCAGATTAGTTTGGGATCAACCAATTGCTAGAAAAACCGTGGACCCTCACTGAGCAGGAAAGTGAGAGACAGGTCTGCCTGCTTTGACAGGATTTAAATAGGTCAGGCTTGTACCAGAGCTGTCTGCAGACTGCCTCTGACTTCCTGCCATTGAAGTGGCCTGCGGTAAGGAGGGATGGCAGCCCATTCCATGAGAAATGAAGCATTAACACACAAAGATGAGAAAAGGAAAGAAAAAGAAGAAGACAGTACTGATAACGCGATTGTTAAACAGTCACCATAAGCAATTAATCGCATTCAAAATAAAAGTTTTTGTTTGCATATGTGTTTACTGTGTGTGTATTTATATATATCATAAAATATAAGAATATGTGTGTAATATATTTAGGCTACCTCTCTCTCTTTATACCCTACACACACACACACACATATGTTTATGTTACCCCACATTTAACAACAAATGGCCAAGAATCACTTAAAAAGAGCCATCCTTGAATTTTAAGAAAAGGAGGCTATTTATAAGATACCTGTCCACGTATCCAGCTCACCACGCTGTTCTATTCCTGTCTTGTGCCTTCCCCCGTCTATGGATCTATTTATCCTCCTTTCTTTTTGGTACCTCGTTTTCACTGCTTCCTCCACCTCCCACTCTCTCTGATAGTGTGTCATCTGACTTGAGTTGTTGTGCGTTCTGTCCATTACCACTCAAACCATAACAGAGCATCAGGGAGTAAGCGTACGCCTGCCTCTTTATAAGGCACAAAATAAATAGGTCACACTGTCCCGTGAAACTCTAAATAAGTAATGTCGAAGGGTGAATTAATTGCAATTTTGTAGTGGTGCTCATTGTCATGCTGAGAACTATCTGAGTGCTGTCATAAAACGACTGAGCAATCGGAAATTGTGACCAACTTTTCTTCATAATCAAGGAAGAGATGTCTAAAAGGTGAGAGGCACTAATATTTTTGATGAGGTCACATGAATGTAAAAATAATGCTGCACAGATCATAATAATTCAACACAAATGTACACAAATGCATTGATTCGATCATCCTTTCTGGGTAAATTATCCCTTTAATTAATCCCGTTAACAATGCACTTCGGGTTACTTTCCTTGTCCCATAAAAGTTTCAATCAAAATTGCTAAATTAGTGGCACAATATACAAATTTCATCCTCTTCTTAGTACAAATTGCAGGCTGATCAAACCCTGCCTGCATGCCTGTACTTTGAGAGTGATGAATCCACCAGCAGATGGAAGTGAGGAGCAGCTCCCCTGTACTTCTGACGCAACTGGAAGAGCAAAGGCGCTCATATCATTTTAACAACTCCCGATGGGTTACTCAGTGCCTAAATCTAATTTACCTGTGTTAACTCATTGTTTAGCTTGAGTGCATTTGCTGTTTGTCTTCCACTTTAACGAATGACCTACCTTTGCCCCTTAATCCTTCTTCGTTTTTCTTCACGTTTCTAAGTAGGGCTCTTCAATTAAACATAAAGGTTTTATTTTTGTGTGTGTGTTAGGAGAGGTCTACTAATCACAACCTCAAGAAACCTCGTGGGCAACTAAGTGTTGCAGCAAATGTTCAGTATGAAACATTGAAAAGTTTCCAAGCGTGTACCAGTGGTAACCTCTCACAGCTGTTTAGTTGGAAGGCTAAAAACTCCTCCTATGCAGGTTGAGTAAGGACATGCTGGCAGTTCTTCATCATCTGTTGGTTCCTACAGTTCTGAGATGATGTCAGAGTCCTTGACAACAGAATGCGTGAGCAGGGATCAGCTGCAGAACGGGGAGGACTGATGAATAAACAATCGTCCAGGCCCTGCAGCTCTGAAGACTGTCAGCAAGAGCTGAGACACAGACACGATAAGCGCACGCCCGAGTCAAGGCGAAGGCGATACTTTTTCTTCCTGCCGTATTCAGGGATGTTTTTGATAAAGCGCACTGGCCTTCACACAACACTGCGAATGGACGGAATGAGAAATAGATCTAGTTAGGGAAGCACTCAAGCAACTTTGGGCATTATGCATTGCATTTTCACTCACTACTGTGAAGCCTGTGAAAAGAGAGCAAGGGAACAGGACCACAGCATCAGGTGATAAAATACATTTATTGAAAATTGTGACAAATGTTAAAAAAAAAAAAAAAAAAGAGAGAGAAAAATCAACTGACTTTGGGTCAGGTCAGAGCACAAATCACATGTACTGACCAAAAAAAGTGTCAAAGCACACCACATGGTAAATCAGGCAGCTAGACAAATTTCATTTCCTCCAAGGATTCAAGAGAGGGCTTAATAGTGTCCATGTGTTACACATCTGATGAAAGCATGGGCAGGCCGGTGAAGGGAAATTTGAGTTAAAAATATCTTTCTTTTTTTTTTTTAATTGGTTGAAACACTCTGGGGTCAGTAGCCAATATTAATTTCATGCAAATTTATCTCTTGTGTAGTTGGAACATGATCCCTGAGCTCACAAAGAAACCCAACATAAACCACATAAAGTATCTTCCAAATGTTTCACATTGCTGTTCGGTTACCATGATTAAATAATGGCACATATTATTAAGAACAAAATAAGACACATGCGATCACATGGTATTTAACAAATAATTTTACCCCTTAAATAAAAGATATATGTAGTTATTGGCAGATTTCAGATGTGTTTATATCCAATTAAATAAAGAATAAAATAGAATATGCACACCAAATCATATATTAAGTTGCATCTGTGCCAATCTATATATTGTAAATCGAGTGCTGATTCAAGACAATTAAATCAGTAATAAATAGAATTTTATAAATAAAGCACACAATGAAACCATTTTGTTTACTGAACTTGCTATATAATTTAGTGTTCAGATTTCATTTTATTCTTGATGTACTTGTTTTGAATCAACGTGCCTGATAATTATTAATAATAGAAGTTGGCAGAGACATATTTTTTGTCTTCATTTACTCGCTGCTGGTTTGACAGCTGAGCTTAAATCTGACAATTTTTGTAAGCAAGGTGATTTGGCAGAGTGATATTAACTGTTCATGAGAATCCTTTCTTCTAATGTAGAAAGTGCAGCCCTCCATTTTTTTTTTTTTGCCTCAGAATAAATAACAATGAGTGTTTTTCAGTAAGCTGAGACACGTTCCTGTCAATCACATGACTATATATGTAGCTCGTTAGGCATGTAAAGGATTGCTTCCTACATTATGGTGAGCATGCTTTAATGGTTTAGTGCAACATAAGACTTTTGATTAATGCAAAACTGATAGTTCTGTAAGGCCATTGACTTATACTGATCTGCGCCTCATTGCCAGTAACTAAATACTGTATGTGCGTACATCACATGTGCAGTTCAAAATGCATTCTGACTGGGCACCTCTCTTCATGATTTGTCACCATGGAAACACAGGGAGCCTATTTGTTTGCTGTTTTTATGTCTGTAGATGAAAAAATGACAGCTTCGTTGTGACAACCACACACCATTATCCACAGAATACTTTGTACTTTGGGGTAGGTTCCCGTTTTAAGAGTTGTATTTGTAATTATTATACTGTTTGGCACAAATACTGTAACTCACATATGTTCAATAAATGTTATATTGATTAGTGATAATTCACAGTTTTCCTTAAAAGTAAAAATCTAATTAAGTGCTGGTGTTTTCACACTTGGCGATCCATTTAGCATTGTTTTGTTAAAAGGCTAAACACAAACGTGGGAGATTTTGGCTCTAAAACAGAGGACTTTTCTTGCACATATAGAAATCTTGCTATCTATATACACACAAGCATGTTGTCACATGCAAATAGACACAAACACATGCACTCAGTACTTTCTCACATATTAAATGCACACACACACACACATCCACAATGACATAATTTCACATTATGTTACCATACCCAAAAAACACATGTACAAAAATCAATTTGATTATAAAAAATCATCCAAATTAAAACGCATGTCATGTGATCTTTGCTGCCATATCAAAATGGCAAGAGGACAAACCGAATGGAGCTGGGATGAGACATGAGATGAAGTCTGAGAAGAGGTAAGCAGAGGTTCAAACCTCTTTAAAGGGGAAGAGAAGGTATATGGGGCGGGTGAAAGAGGGGAAGTCACAGCAGAGGGACTACACAGTAGCTTAGCTCAAAGAAGAGAGGGCCTTTGGGTAACAGCCCTGGGACTACACAGTAGTTTAGCTCAGGCGAAAGAAACAGGTTAGCACGTCATTCACAGGCCTAGACGGTTGTCTCGTTTTTCCAAGGTCCAGTCCTAATGTTACCTGTGGAATCAGAGGTAAGTATGTAGTCCTCATGCTGACTACTGTTCCGACTCAGCGTCCCTCTCCGGCTGAGGGTGCCTTTCCTGCTGAGCGTGGCCTGGGAGCAGGACAGAGTGACCTTCGGAGGGGTTATATCCAAATGCAGCATGGTTTCGTCCTCTTTATCTGCCATTTTTGCGCAACTGTACACCAGCGGACCCGTGTCAGGATCCTCGGCCTGGCAAGGGCTGATAAACGGGTCAGCTTTATGGCAGCATATGCTCGAGAACGGGTCTGCTTTGGCACAGCACATGTGTCTGTGGCAGGAGAGCTGGCTGTCCAAGTGTGCGTTGTGGCAGGAGAGGGTTTCGTGAAGGCCGTGTGAAGCCAAGCTCTCGAGGTGGGGACTGGGACTGGGGCAGCGCAGCTGGTTGTCCGGGTGGGGGCTGTGACAAGACAGTTGAGTGTCCAAGTGGGACGTGTGGCAGGTGAGAGGATTGTCCAGGTGCACGCTGTGGGGGCTGTCCAGGTGGGAGCTGTGCACGCTGCCATCCATGCTGGTGGAGGTCATGTGATAAGAATAGTCCCTGAGGCAGGGCCGAGGTCGGTTGAAGGAATGAGTCTTGGACCTGTCCTTCAGGCAGCTTTGCAGGGGAAGGGTTGGCCGGGGCAGTTCGTCTGGGAGTGACTGCGGGCGAGTCGCGCTCCCAATTAAGGAAGAGGGGCTGTGAACGGTGGCACAGCAGGTGCTTGTGTGGTTTTGGGTGGAGGGTAGAGTACCCAACTTGCAGTGTGGCAAAGGGGAGTGAAGGAGTGGGGAAAGCAATGGTTTACCCAGGCAGGATGAGTCAACCTGGGAGTGGATTTGGTTCTGCCCGTGGGATGGTGTATGGCTGTGACTTTGAGAGAGGGGAGCGGTGGTCCCCGCCGGTTCTCCGTTGACCTCCACCTTTGGTTTGTTGGGGCAACATGCCCACCACCGGTGCCACACATCGTCACGTTTCGCACAGTTCTGAATCAGCAGAAAAAGTCCCAATGTGACCGAAAACGCTCCGTACAGGCAGCTGAAGATCATGTCTAGAAAATGGCCCTGTGACACGGCCAGTGCTCCAAAAACCCAGGTGGCCAGGAAGAGGAAGAGAGTAAAGGCGGTGGCTCTCAGCTGAGCTTTGAAAGAGTGTTCATTGGCCAGCATGGAGGCTGTGATTGCTGTGCAGCCTGTGTGATCGCCGTGCTCACCTGGTTCTCCGCTGACGGCGTGGCAATGGCCGATTTCAGCTACGGCTAGACGCTGCTGTTCTTCGGTCATGGCCTTGAGCTCATACTTGCGCTCCGGGTGCCGCTTTAGCTGCACAAATGTCCACAGAAAGTAGATGCACATTACCAAGACCAAGAAGGCAGTAGGACCATAAAAGCCCCCAAGACTGGGCTCCCAGGCCATCCAACAGCTGCAACACAGACAGAGACAATGATTAAACTGACAGTGTCGATACCACTCTCTATCTAATTACAGACCTTGTGGGAATTTATAGCATTAATTAAGATACATCTTCCGGAATCAGTGACATTTGTGATTTTTACTGGCTTACTGAAAACGAAGTAAACGTATTACAGCTGACATCTATTTGGGCACTACCAGTAAATATGATACTTACTAAGGGGCATCATCTTTGCTACCGTAGTTATCCAAGTTAACAGCAGCTGTAACGCCCACTATAATTAGAGGGATCCCACCACTGACCAGATAAAACCTGACAAGATAAAGAAAAAAAAATTGTCTAAAGATGCGAAAAAAAACAACGTCAAACGTTTATGGTTGATTTAAAACAAATTATAACATTTATAATGTTGCAAAATACTTTGTTCAAATAAATGTTGTTCTTTTGAATTTCTATTCAAATAATCCTGAAAACAATTAGATAAAATAAAATATCAAGCAGCGCTGCTTAATTGTGCAGAACTTTGTTCACTATCAAAAATGAAGACAATTTTAAATCATTTCTGAGCAACAAACGAGCAAATCAGACTGATTTCTGAAGCATCGTGTGACACTTATTTTTAATTGTAATATTTCAATGTTCCAAAAAAAAATCGTACTCACCCCAAACTTTCTATTAATTTAACTCTTCAGTAAAAAAAATTAACTCTGTGTTGAATTAGAACCACTGTTTTTATCACAGAATTTTCAGCCTTTAGTGAATTCATGCTGTGTACCAGAAGATGGTGGCTTTAGGGCGTGGTTGGTTGGGAGGGTCCCTATCCTGAGGTATGGGTGGAGCCTTGGACACCTCCTTGCAAATATTCCTGGCAGTGAAGAGCAGCCATAGCATGCTAGAGAGGGAGGAGTAGTGCAATATAATGCCAACCTGTCAACGAACAAGACGAAACATTAAACACTGAAAGCTCACTCATAGAGAGCAGACTGGCACAGAAAACTAAAGCAGCAGTGTGTGCGTGTGTGTGTGATTGAGGAAGGACGCACTGAGGGAGTTTGAGGTAATCCTCCTTAGACAGTGAGGTCATGCTGTTGTCCTCTTTGCTCCAATGCGCATACTGCATCCAATAAACCAACTCATCCATTCATTCATATAGGATATATATGACATTTATATATGGGCACTGAATGTAAATGACGTGCTGTAAATGTCTGTCATGCTTTTTCAAAACTGTGTAAATGTAAAAAAGGTGAATTTGATTTTTCTTTTGTTTATATGTAAGAAAATGTTAATACTCTATAAATAAATGTTTGGCAAACTGTCACATAAAAATAATGAAAAAGCAATATAATCAGAAACCAGATAGGTGTATTTTTTTTTCTGTTCTGTTCCAGCTTGACACAACATCAAATTCTCAAAACTCACGAAGAACAAAGCGTGCTTTCTTTACAGTTTCAAATGTTTCTTTTAACATTAATCATTATACACATTTGAGACGTAACGAGAACATTTGATCACAAAAGTAAAAATAAAATAATTCATCTGCATCTGTCATGGTATGACTCGTCCTTCCCTCCCTCTGATGCCCACCACTTGGGCATGGGCCCATGTCTGCTTATTTTGAGAGGGCACTGTACTGCACAACAAAATAAAGCATCTACATTTATCAATTTTTTTTTTACAATCTTTCTCAAATCGCCATTTTTTGGCCACGAGCGCTCCTGAGTACATCAAACTATTTGTTTCTCTGGCTACACAACCAAGGAAGAAAGGCATGGCAGTGGTAATATACCACTTTGTCCTATTCAGTTGGCCAAATGTTGGCATATGTGCTCTCTGTCTTCACCTGGCATGTACCTTCATTTGACATCCTCCAGCAATTACATAGTAACTTCAGTTACACTACAAATAATTAGCAAAAGTTTCACTCAGTTAATGCAATAATAAGCATTTTTAAAAACTAAAATGAGGTGATATTATTCTACGAACACTTTAACTTTAATCTTACAAAAAAGTAATACAAAAAAGTGTACAAAGCATTAACAAATTACTTTCAACATATCATTAATAACCCCAAAGCTTGATTATTATAGTCAACAATATCATACACATTTTCAATATCTTAAACGTCAGTGTTATGTAAAATGCCTGGCTTTAAGATTAATTGCCCCAAACAGGAAGTGCCTCCCATAATTTAAAATGCAATAGTCTCGCTTTAAAAAATTGGATGACTGTAATTTTGATTGGTTGGCTGATATTTCAATCAATTGATATTCCCAGTTCTAATATTTTTATGTTACAATTTGATATATATTTTTTTAAATTTAATTATTTTAATTCTTGATTAGTGTGTAAGTGGACGAACATGACAGTCATTTATATCATGCATAATTTCACCTTCACCGCCCCATGTATATACACTCTGTATAGGCCACATCTCAAATTTATGCTCATTATGTCTCCTCATCTGATGCTTTTAAAATATAATGCTTCGCTGACAGTGAATCAACTGCTGTCATTAACTAAAATATGTTTAATAAGCGTGCAGCTATAAGCATAATCAAATTAATCTAACTCACTGGTCCAGGCTGGAAATTGTCTGTGATGAAAGAATAAGTTGCTACACTTTGAAAGGCCATGGCAATCCTAGAACCCCAGTGCATTAGCCTCTCAACACTGGGCAGCCGTGCCAAACAAAGCCCTCTGTGCCTTAGTAAATGGCAACCATGCCAATTCGGGAGTCAAAGAGGCCATATGCTAGTGACTCTGAGCTGAGAGCCACAGACACAGGGCATGAATAATGTGTTCCACTCAGGCCAAAGTAACAGGGAGAACTGGGAAACTTACCACTTGACAGATCACAGGGTACTTGATCTGGTTGATGCCTCCTGCAAACACCCCAAACGTCATGGCAGTGTGGAAGAGGAAGTTGAGGAGCATGTGCCATCCTTTCCTGCTGATTCGGATTATGCTGCACAGACACACACACACTCTCATATCAGATAAAGAGATGGTTGCACCATGAGTAATACATCAACAGCTTACTACTAAAGGGTACAAGTAGCTGCCTTTGAAGCACAATGCTATGACTAAAGAATCTTTTTCACCCGTCTGCAAAGTGTCTCGAAGTAGAGCGACTCACTAAATTTGGCACTGTCCCTCTAAGGTTAGAAGTGGCCCCTTCTCCACAGTGCAAGCATTACTCACTGGAAATATCTGTGACACTCAGGGGTGATGATACTATAAATATTGGCGGTCTGACTCAGGATCACAGCACTATGGTGGCAGTCTGTCCCAAAATCATTCCCTACTGTGACCTTCCAGTGTTAGTACTGGTGCTACAAATGACAAGATTTGAGTAGAGGAAGACTGTCAACTATTTTTGACTGCAGCAAATGGTTTAACAATGCAAAAAGGCAGCATGAAAAATACAACATTTCTTAATTAGATTTCATTACGCATTAACACTGTATTTCATTGCTGAAATTTGGCAGCAGAAATACACTGTTATGCAAATATCTACAGGTATTTATCGACTGATGTTTATTTAACTGTGAATTCATTTCAAATGCTTTCTTAAATTTATCCATGTATACCAAAGAAATCATTTTCATCCTGTTTCCTACATGAAGCTTTTGAGTTTATACACACATTCCACACAAAACCACTATTGTCTGGTAACCAAAAGCCTTTTTTAAAGGTTTAGTTCACCCCAAAATGAAAATTCTATCTTTAATTACTCGCCCTCATGCCAATCCAAACCTGGAAGACCTTCGTTCATCTTCGGAACCCAAATTAAGACATGTTTGATGAAATGTTGTAGAATACTTAAGAACGTAATTGACGTTATCAGCATTGTTTTAGTTCAGGGGAACATTACAGTTGTGTTGCTGTCTATGGAGGATCAGATGGCTCTCTGATTTTATAAAAAATATTTTAATTTGTGTTTCGAAGATGAAGGAAGGTCTTACAGGTTTCGACATGACATGAGAGAGTAATTAATGAGAGAATTTTCATTTTGGGATGAACTATGCCTTTAAGGACAGTCTAATACATCCCAGAAAATCCTACCTTTATTATAATTCTTGTTTTTCTCATTCAAATAGAAGAAAAAGAACATTTATCCATCTGTCATACTACACTAATGTTTGGGGTTAGTAAGATTTTAAAATAAATCACCTATTTCAAACAAATGCTGTTCTGTGAATCCATTGAAGTATCAGAAAATAAAAATGTATTGCAGTTGCAATAAAAGTTGCAGTTTCCACAGAAATATTAAGCTCCACAATTAATTTGATGATTTATACATTTTTCCTGAGTGCTAAATTAGCATATTAGAATAATTTGTTGATATAATTGATATAATATGGACACTGAAGACTTTACTAAAATATATTCAAACAGACAGCAGTTTATGTTGTAATATTATTTCAAAATGTACTGCTTTTGGTGTGTCTCTGATGAAACAAAAACTGCCTTGTTGAGCATAAACAACTTCTGTTAAAAAGAGTCTGTTTTCAACCTCAGAAGAGTAGAATTTCAGTATCAGTGCATCTTTAGGTCTAAAAAAAAACTAACCACTAATCACACAGCTTATTTTTTTTGATCTGTACTGTATTTAATAATTCATGCCACTGGTGCAGCTTAATTGCAATAAAGCACATACCTGTGGTGTACAATGTATGTCATGATAGAAATCAGTAGGCAGAGCAGCATCACTGCAGTGCAGGCATACACCACTGGGTGCAAATAATCCCCTGGATATGGAGGAAAGGACAGCACCCTCTTTAAATCCTGTCAATAAAATCAGAATAAAACATGACAAATAAAACAACATGTCAAATGATAAAAATACAACAATCTTTATATTGTAAATATGCATTGCCTAATAGTATAAGTCTGCTAATTTGACTCTATATGATTTCATTAATGTATACTGGTAGTGTCCATCTCAGCTTCTACCATTTGCAGTGCCTTATTGGTAAAGTATGTGTGGCAGTACGGATACACAACATGAATAAAGCTGTTGGATTGAAGAAACTGACCATTAAGACAGTTTTATCTGTCTAAATAAAAGAAAAAAAGGGGCGAGCTGGAGGAGGAGACAAGAAGAAAGAGAAACAATACAAGAAGGGAGCGCTGTCCCTGTGAGCCAAAGACTACGCCCCCATATGCATCAATCTCTTTCGGCATTTCTATTTTATCACCCAGCCCAAAGAGCCCCTTTGTTGTGTGCCTGAAGGGCTCCTTCCCCTCTGGAAAGCAGCACCACAGATGTACATGCATGTCTTTACACTCCAACAGACTGAATACGCTCTACGCTTCTCATTACAACAGCCAATTTTCCTTAGTCTCCATCTTTAGATGTGTGACAAATATGCAGACCTCATTTAACACTTCCTTCAATATCTGAGATAAAGCAAGGCTTAAATAAATCAACACAGTGCTATTATGCACAAGATTGGCCATGTGAAAACGAAACGACGGCTTGCATATATAAACGAAAAAACAACATACATGCTGAAATGATTATACAGTGAAAAGTAAAAGTAACCCTAAAATCCTGGTGTATTATGATTTAGCCTCGCAGTGTTTTTTGCACTTAGGCTCATCATGCTCTGTCTCCTAGAGTGTGTGTCTGCTTCAATCCAAGGTGAGATCAGCACAATTGCTGCCCATTAATCAGTTTCCCATAAAGCATCACTCAGCGTCACATTATTGATCCTTTGACCTCAGTTCTTCAGCAAAGATACGGCACCTTTAATGCCCTAAGACATCGAACCACTGTTGCACTGAAAGTTAATGCTGATTAATATCAACTCCTCTAGTGCCCCGAAGCAGAGGAAGTTATTTCAAACAGTGTGCCCATAAAATGGTTATTAAGGCTTCGGGGTATTCTATAATCAGAGTTTGTACTAAATAAAGACCTAATCAGTGTCGCTTCACTACAGTAATGTATAGAGGCCAATGTAAAAGCAGTGTTTGTCACTCTTTTAGGATTTTTTTTTTTTTTTTTTATCAGCAGAGCCAGCCCAAACTCTTGTAGGTAAACCACAGATTTACATATGAGAAATCTCAAAATATCAGACCAAAATACTATCTTCCATTACAGTTGAGTAAAAATAAACTCCAGCGGATGCACATGCACTCTATTGCTCATCCACCCATCCATTGCAGTTTGATGAGATTGTGCCCAGTCTTCAAGCTCTGTGACCAACCACCCCTTTCACTGAGAGTAAACTGTTTTTCCCCAGACAAAAGTTGCTTCCAAACTATATATATTATCATTGAAATGTTTGGGGTCTGTAAGATTTTTTAAAGGTGCCATAGAATGGAAAACTGAATTGACCTTGGCATGGTTGAATAATAAGAGTTGAGTACATGGACATAACATACTGTGAGTCTCAAACACCATCGTTTCCTACTTCTTATATAAATCAAGTGTTTGCAAAA
>JAUCMU010000021.1:9486133-9506637 GCA_032275025.1 Enteromius treurensis | reverse complement strand
TTTATAATCCACAGTTAGACTCAAGTGAGTAAAAACATCTTTAAACTATCAATTAGCTTCTCCGCTGCTCAGAAAAATAAGATAAATTGAACAGAGATGTCAGAAGATATCTGTGGTGCCACTTTTATGTCTGGATTAAGGTTAGAAACAGAATACAGACAAAGATAGACATATCTATATATACACCAAAGATGTGTTTTTTCCCCTGAGGTGGTACAACTGTCACTCTTTTTAAATTCCTCTTAAAACTATGACCACCCACTTGTTTTCTACCATGTTAGGTCTTAGCATTGCAATGCTGTGGGCGCGTTTTTACCCTGTCACCCACATTGCTAAATGAAAAAAGTCCCCTACTAAAGACCTACCTGTTTTATCAGCAGTGGAACAGCTGCTAGTTTTCATGCAGTGCCCTCATGTTTTTCACAAGTGTGCCTGTTTTGTTGTTGTTGTTGTTTTCTCTGAGAACCATTATATGCAGTTACACTACAATGCTATTCAATATGGTTATATTAGCATGCTAATTGAAATTTATAAAGCCATTGCCCTGGAGAATGCTGAAAGGTCCCTGATCCAGTCGTTGTTGCATTAAAAGCATAACTAGCCAGGCGTAATTAAACCCTGTGACTTGGTTTCCATGCCAACAAGTCTAGTCTTGACTGTTTTCAATTTAAGATAAGATGAAATAATTCCTCCTAGGAATATTTGGTGTATTGGATTGTGCAAATAGATATTAAATAAAATGACCTATCAGACACCTCAAAACAAAACTTTTCGCCTTGGGTTAGGAGCTGTCTTGATGCGTTAACCCCAGTATAGTGAAACAGTGAAATCAGAGGGAAAGTGTAGTAACTTTAGGTTGGTTCAGGTTGGTCTATACCACTTTTTCCAATCCAATCAAATTTTAATTCAGATGAGCACATTTGAATCGATTGATGCATTTACCTGAAGGCTTTTCAGTCTTAAAGTGCTTTAGCGGTAGAAAGTCTTAAAGTAGGCCCGTGTGTCCTGTATTTCTGACTACTGAACCAATGGCATTATTATTCATGCATTTTTTTTTTTTTCATGCCAAAGTAAACAGCATATAATAATGTGCAAGTGATGAAGCTGGTCCCTCCCTGTACTGCAGAGCGTGCTTCAGCTTCTGATGGATGCGTCTACAGCGCACATGTAGGTTAACCATTTTAAACTAACATTGTGATACACTTGAACTGTTTTATCTCTATAGATTTTATTTTAGGCAAGTCTTGATGATTTGAGAAGGCTAAACTATTCAAACATTGGATGATCAACTTGCTGCCGCTGGCCGTAAAAGAAAAAAGATACTGATAAGCTCATACCCTCTGAAGAAATAATGCAGGCGCCCCTGTCTCTGAGGTACGGTTCACTGCTGATATTACATAATCAATCACGGAAATTAGCTATTGTTAATGACATACCATTTGATTAAAAAATGTGTGTTCGTTTCACTTACTTTCCTGGCAAGCGTGACTGAGAGGGGAGCTTTTTTTAATTTTATCGTCGTTGTGTTTTCTGACTTGTTATTTTGTTTTTTAGATTTGCGTTTGTAATTTGTTATTTTGTTTTCAGAATTTTGATTTGTTTTGTACCTCTCCGCCACCATAGTTTTACCAATGTTTCTGGATCTGGGATCATTTCAGTTGTATTGCTGTCTATGGAGGGACAGATGGCTCTCTCTCATCAAAAATATCTTAATTTGTGTTCTGAAGATGAACGAGGGTCTTATTGGTTTGGACGACACAAGGGTGAGTAAGTAATGACAGAATACAAATTTTTGTGTGAACTAACCTTATAAATTCAAAATCCTTACTAGTCAAGCTCTGTAACATCTGCCAGAATTTTTGCATTCTTTTTAACACAGTGGCTCAAAAGATCTCTGTATTGCTAAATCACTAATATAGAAGACTGATTGACACTAACAATTCTGTCTCTAGGTTTTAAAGGAAGAAAACAGTTGAGTTTCACCTTTTTCGAATCCATTCAGCCGATCTCCAGGTCTGGTGGTAGCACTTTTAGCTGCAGCTTAGCATAGATCATTGACCAAAGATTTTTACAGTTTTTCCTATTAAACGCGTTACTCTTCTGAAAAGTGAAGTGTTCCATTAAGATTAAAGGCTAATGAATGGATTGATGGATGAATGGATGATAAATGCATATCATTTCCATTCTAATTTCCTGCTTCAGTAAGAAATTATGTCAAACAAGGGAGAAAACCAATAGAACATTTCATGTGGTCTTGTAATTACATCACAAGTGGCAATATGCCTATTTACAGTGGTCTGTGATATAAAAAAAGCATCATTGGGGTCAAGGTCTTCTCTACTACAGAGTATTAATCTTTAATAACATGCAAGAGTCAGCAAGATTAGGGGCAGATGCTTCCCATTGAGTGTTCACATTTAAGCCACTGGAGTAATAGTAAAACATAACAATAAGATGGGAAAATACTGAATTTGATCATTTATGGTCCGGCTCCTCCCTATGAGGCTGCAACTTAGTGACAGCATTGTCTCAGACAGAAAATGCCTGTCAACTGTCATATGTGATTTAAAGGCAGGTTAAATATTTGTCAGCATTCATCTGGAAAGGCTGCCTCAACCAATCACTGTTCTCTAGAAACATGCATTGTGCTACTGTTCATATACAGTAGGCTGGCAACTGCTGTGATGACAGGCTGGATGGGACATCAACCACTCTCTCTGAGAGAAACTCCCAGTGGATACAAATCACTGTGCTTCAACGAGGAGGCGTGCAAGTTAAAAGTTTTATAAATGCACCAACAAAACCCAAATGCACACTAATATAAAATGACCTTAATTACGTTTCAGTTACACGGTAATTATTGCATATGGTATTACACATAGGTTGACTGACTAATAACAATCTAAATGTCATTATACTGTATGTTAAGCATGAGAGATTGACTTGATGTTTTGTTCATTATCAGCAGCATAAAAGTATAGTGGATGTATTGTTATTTTTGGCTTTTGGCTGGAGAAAGTGCTAAATGTTGGGCAGTGAGCCAAAGTGATGAATGTACAATAACTAGCTGGTGGCAGCACTGTGAGAGTATGGAAGAGGAGAGCAACGATTTACAGAGTGCTTGTTTACCAGACAGAATCTGTCAAATTTGAGACCAGCATTTTTTAAAGAAATCTATACGTTTCTTTAGCAAGGATGCAATGAATAATTTAAATTGACAGTATCGCGATAATCACTAGAAATTAGGTGCCCCCAACTAAGCAAGCCAGAGGCGACAGCAGCAATTCCAGCCTAAACCACAACCATGAGAGGATGGAGAAAAAAACAGGCTTGGGGCCAGTTCTACTCTGGCCAGATGCCCAGCACCTAATTCCCAGTTCAATATTAAGCACAAGTCAGATTGTGCAAAGAACTTATAGTGTGTGTGTGTGTGTGTGTGTGTGTGTGTGTGTGCATTTGGTAACGGTGATCTGTCCATAGTGCTCATTTAGGTGTTCTGGTCTCCGATGAAGATCATCTCTTTGTGCTGATACACCATCTGATCTGGAACATTGATAATAATAAGAAATGGCTCTTAAGCAACATATCAGTTTAAAATTATTTCTGTAGCACTGAAGACTAAAGTAATGGGTGCTGAAAGTTTAAATAGTATTATTGCAATGCTCTGTGGAACACTCAATTCTGATTGGTCAGTCACCACATTCCCAATGTTATGCTGCATTCACGACCTATTGGAATTATCGTAAATACAGTAACTTTTTAGTGAGAAATTGAACAACCTTAGAGAGACCTTATATGGCCAATTTCAGACTAAGAAAATTGTATTTACAATAATACCGATAGCATGTGAATGCAGCATTATCCCTCAATAACAACTGCTAAAATAATACATATTACTATATATTATACATATTACTAATAATACAGGTTCACCCAGGTAACTGCATCTTTATGATCTTTGCATTTGGTTGGCTCAAATCAAAAACTCAAATCAACATTCTCTGTAAGAAAAGAAAAAAATAATTATTTTTGCGTTCAAATATCTTGAATCAAATCAATATTTAGTGTCTAATTATTTAGTTTTGTGGCAAGCAGCCATGTAATATGTGGAAAAGTGTACATCGAGCCGGTTGCTGTTGGAGAATAAAGCCTGACAGGCTATCAGCAGAAGCGTCATAATGTTTCACAACATTTCTGTTTATTACAGTTATTACTGCAGCCCTGGTGAGGACAAGAGGCTCATTTCAATAACAAAAAATCCCCCAAACGACAACGTTTTGAACAGTAGCATAAATAAGCATTGATTATCAATATTATCTACTGTAGGGCTAAATAAGGTTAAAGACTGGCTAAATATGAGACTGTTTTGAACTAACTGGTCATTCGTAGAGAATCTAAAAGAATTTCACAAATGTCAAAAACACAAAACACTCTCATAAATCATTAAAGTTACTTTCAACAGAGCGAAGCATGTACTGTCACAGTAAAACAGCAAAGCAACAGGATGACTGAGAGGAGATGATATGGCTAAGTGACAGGAAATGTCACCTGGGAGAGTGAATCACAGTTGATTTTCTACATGGATCAGTCTACATCTTTGTTACTATGGAAACAACCAAGTTCCTCTGTGCAAAAGGTCTTGGTCAAAGGAGGTCAGAGGTCACCATAGTTGGAGAGGATTAGGGGTTAACGTGATGCATTAAGGCTCTGTGTCAGATGGTGAAAGCTGTTGCCGTGGCAACACTTCCCCAAACAGTCAAAGAGCACTCAGGAGAAAGCATGTGATGGAGGTTTCTATTTTACTGTATGGCAGCCCATCTCGGTGATTTAAAAAGTCATTAATTGTGGATGAGAATATGTCTGTTGAAAGATGCAAAGACAAAGAGGCACGGAAAAGGGCTACAGTACATCACAACATACACTCTGACACAAGCAAACAAACCCCTGAAAATGGACGTCACGCTAACGATTTAAGACACGTATGAAGCTTGAATGAGCATCGCAGCTGCACTGTCAGTAATAAGATCTGAGTGGAAGAGATAGCTTGACATGGTTTTTATAGCTCAGGTGAGATGCATCTAAAGATTTCAGAAGCCGAAATCACATACAAGACTGATTACATAGAATGTGGATTATGTAATCAGAGGTAACACTTCAGAATAGGGGGTCAGAATAATACATTAGTTAAGCATTAATTAATCTTTAATTTGTTCACAATTAAGCATTAGTTGAGCAAAAACGCGCTACTAATTAATGATTAAAATGTTAATCATTAATTAGTAGCGTGTTTTTGCTCAAGCCAATATTGGGGAGGAGAAAATCTATTTAGAGCAACAGGCAATTTTCTTTGTAATTGGAGCTAACCCACTTTTTCAATGGTATTTGTTATCATCACATTTCTCAATGATTCACTGAGTACAATAAGAAGTGTAGTGGGCTCTTTTAAACATGTATGTATCGCTTTCTGTGTTATTATCCCCCTTAGAACACCACGAGATCTGTTGAGACCAATTTAGAAAGCTTTTTGCAGTTGAATTGTGTGAATTTTAAGAGAAATTTAATAAAATAACGGTTTTGAGTGTGGTCTGTCCAAGGCCTAAAGCCCATTTTATAATGTACCATCTGTGTAATTAATTAGCGATGGCTCGTCATATCTAGTGCATAATAGTCCTTCTAATATTATCACCTGTACAATTCTGTCTTTTTTTATAATATGGTCAATAGGACTAATAGCCCACATTATAATGCAGTGGAGAGTTTTATATCCCACATTTTGGCACAGAAATAAGAAAGTACTCTTATTCTTCATAGTGAAAAAGAGAGAGAGAGTGAGCGAAAGAGTGCTGGAGAGCAGAATGTACATCAACATGCAAGTGTCAGTGCAGATGGCAGCTAAGTGCACTGATATGCACTGCACAGTTTTACTTAATAATGTAATGAAAATGGTGAAGGGGTCAAACCCTGAGAGCAGCTGCAGCAGAAAATTAACACGAAGGAAGAGCTTTTTTCACATATACAGCATCAAAATACAGCCATCGGCATGTACAGAATAATCAAATGATAATAAGAGGTTATTTGGAAACGGTAAATTAATGGCAGATATTAAATGTTTGAAACCAATTGATTAGCAGTTTTTATTAGTTTATGACCATAGTATGCCACAAGTGACCTAACCCCAGATTATGTTTACAATGCAATGCATTTTATGCACTTATCTCACAGCTTATGAAAGCCCGTTTCCGCCACTGACTAAAAATTAAAAAAGGTTAATGCAACTTTTTATCTCACTATTCTGACTTTTTTATTAGAATTGAGTTAAACAAACTCGCAATTGTGACTTATTTTCTCAGTATTGTGAGATATAAAGCTTGCAGTTGGGAGTTATAAAGTTGCAAGATATAAAGTCAGAATTGTGAGATATAAAGTCTTGCAATTATAAAATCAGAATCACACGATATAAACTGAGAATATATCAGTTTTTTTTATAACTCACAATTGTGAGTTTATATCTCACAATTCTAACTTTTTTTCACATAACTGCAAGTTTATAAAAATGTCACAATAATCATTTCTTATTTTTTATTCAGTGGCGGAAACAGGCTTCCATAGCTTACAGCTTAGCTTACTACCATCATTAGCATTTTTTGGAAACACTCAATCTGCACCGCAGTCACAGTAGTCAACAGCTGATCAGATAATCTATTGATTTGTGTGGAGCTTGTTAACTAGTTAAGGCATATTACAGAGCCGAGCTGGAGCCTCTCTGGTATTTCTCTCATACGTGTGGGAGAAGTGTTATAGATTAGGTATTTTCACTCACACTTCACTGTGTGAAGTGCAATAGAATTATTATTATGTCCTGTGGCAGTCACAGCATTTATTTCACTAAACTATCAAATGAAGTGGTTTTACTTCAGAAATGGACTTGGCACTAGCATGGTAATTAAGGAGCAACATCTGTTCCTGTTGTTTTGAGGTCAACATCCCATACAATCTGTGGCATTAGTTAAAGCTCAAAAGAGCACAGAGGTGCTAAAAGGTTGTGACAAAATGCCAGAGGGTCAAGTTCTGCCTTAAAAAACATCAGTTGGCTGCAGAAAGTGAGAGTTAATGCTTAATTTTACAGTAATTGTTTTACATTCATTTGCAAATATGCAAATTACACTACAGGACACTTTATTCAACAATTTGCATGACTGAGGCCTTTGATGCAAAGCAGAATAAAAGCGTTACAGTTGTAAAAATGTGAGGGAGAATTTCACAAAACATGTGACATAAGTGAATATTTTATAGATTCACAAGTAATAACTACGGCGCTTGGTGCATACGTACAATATTTCAAACCATTGGACGGATGGATTTCCTGACTTTCTCATGGTCAGGATCATGTCAGTCCTGGACAGTCGTTCCAACACAAACTCTAATGCCCTCAATTCAAGGTCTGTGCCGAAAGCCTTCGGCTCAGCTCTGTTAATTAAATTAGTCTCAACCTCGGAGCATGCAGCGAGGCAATGAGGAAACATTAGTTATTTTATCTTGATGCCTCTCCCTTCTGTCTCCCTGGTGTTTTAATTGGAGGATGGGGGGAGAGTGAACAAAACTGTTGTTTTTAACACTATATCTGGCAGATTCTACAGGAGGGTCAGCTGACGTTTAAAAAGATCTCATCGACTGGCATTTTTTTCAGCTCTATGACGAGTCACAGAACAGGATGGTCAATCAGTAGATCATCCAGGAAATTCATTGCTAAATGAGATCATTTAATTTGCTACAATGAGTCTAGTCTCACTTACAGGCCTCCCACAGACAAATACTCACCGGCTGATGTATTTTACACTTGAAGTTGGAGAAAAAAATGGAAAAAGGAAATGGAGAGTGCATTTCAATCTGATTGGTTCATAATAAACAATAGAATTGTATTTTCTTGCTCTCCTGTTATATATTTATTTGGTCTCACTTTATTTAGGTGGCCTTCTCTACTGTCACGATCCGCTGGAGATGTCAGTTCAGCTCGAATGACACTCCAGTCACCCGTGGACAATGTATGTGTGTCTGTTTATACCAATTGTTCAATGAAAACTGGTCTCCACCTACCTCATGGGTTGCCATGGTCACAGATATGTTCTCCACCCCTTCGTATCATTATCCAATGTACAGTATAAATATTCCAGATCACCAGTCATTCCCCGCTGATCGTTGCATGTGGCTCGTCCCAACTTTGTAAAGCCTTTTCTCCCTGTTTGTATCCATTGTATTCTGATTCTCCATTGTCGACTTTTGCCTGTTTACTGACCACGATTCCCTCTCATCTGCATTGCTCTGTTTGTCGTTGTTGACCATCGCCTGTTTACTCTGTCCTGTGAACGTACTAATAAATACCCTTGCATATGGATTCGACTGTTCCCATCTTCGCTCGCAACAACTACGGTGTACTTAAATTTAAATCTAAATGAAAACTGGAAAACTGAGTGTTTATTAAGCAAGGGTGCATTCATTTGATCAAAAGTGACAGTAAAGACACATTATAATACCATATGAATTAATAATAATCAAAGAATAGGATAGAATAGGATAGAATAATCAATATAATAGTCACATTAAAAGGGTCATGTGACATTAAGCACTGGAGCCAATTCAACTTGATAAATGCATAAATATATATATAGTTGCTTTAAATAGTTAAATTTTGCATAAGTGACTCAAAAAAAAAAAAAAAGATTTTCCATGTGTTCTGTACAGCTGGTTGAGACTGCATGTAGCTGCATGCTAATTATTGTGCTAATCAGATCATTTCAGATAATCCATCCCTGACATTAAACTTAACATCATGTGTAACATCACCAAAAAAAATTATTTAAACTTGTTTACAGTGAGGCACTTCCAGAGGAAGTAACAGGGGCCAGTTTGTGGAGGATTTAAAAGCAGAAATGTGAAACCTCAAATCTAATGTAATGTCTTCTGTTAAGCTGTTACTTTAGCTGTAAAGGTGTTTAAATTATAATCTCTGCAGTCGTTTTAGAGTGTGCAGCATGAAGGTTAGTAAGCACGTTTTGTACTCTATAAACATTCTCATATTGTTTGCATTATGTGCCGATGTTTAAACAGAAAGTAGTTTAACATTTGCAAATTAGCATCATTCACTTCACTTTAAAGTGCCTCACTGTAACCCACATTTTCTAATAGACTTGCTAATTGAGCTTCATTTGTATTAAACCCAGAACAATACTTTAAGTAACTGCTGAGTAAATATGTAGGCATAATAGGCTCCCGTTCTGCTATTTAACTCTCATTTTTCACCATCAGTTCCCAGTTGATAAAATGATGTCATGCCTTACGTGTTTGAATATGCTAGTTCACTTGGAGATACATCACATTACATAAGTAAAATGGGCTGCAGACTGCATCTTGCTGTCACTTTTAGACCCTTTGTTTCTTAGAGCAGCACCAAAGGAAGCGTTTGACCTCTGTAAGGAGAAAGGCAATGAGACATAGGTTGCTCCCATTACCCCATATCTTTGTACGAGCAAAACCTGAGAGAGAATTTGATGTTATTTCATGCATAACATTACATAGATGTCCGCTCACACACTTAAGCTCACACATTCTGTCAGGGTGGCTGTGTTGTTATTTTTGGAAGAGCACAGAATGGATTTTGATCATGCTAATGTCTGAGCACTTGCCCTCGTGCTGACTCTTTGTACTGACCCAGAAATGTGTTTATATTTGCAAGCAGCATATATAAATGCAGACAGGAACAAGCGGATGCAGATAGGGAGTGATGGAGAGATTTATATGACTGATCACGTATGACATGTCTAATGATATATGCTGACAGCGGATCCCCTTAAACTATGTGCTGGACTTGCAAAGGTAACTAGCTGAGACATGTTTCTTGCAATGGATGAATTGAACAGAACTGATGGGAACATGCGGAACACTGTAGGTACTACTGAAGTTGCAGGAAGTAATGCAGGACTCATATTTTCACAACCACAACACAAAGCTTAGTCTCAGCTAGCTATTATTTTAGCTATGGATAAAATCCATTCCTCTTTGCTGCTTTTTCTAGCCAAGGACCACCCACTTTCACAGGAACAGACCATCTGACTGATGTACAGAGATCAGCTTGTTTTGTTTTAAATCAGCTTGATTTGTATCGAACATGGTATATTCTTGTCGAGATTATCCTATAGACAATCTTGCCTAAATAACTTGGCAAAATGAAAATCATTTCAGAGAAAGAGTTACAGTATTTTACAGTACTTTATAGTACATTTTGTTTAAACGTTAAAAAGTATTTTTATAATAACATGCATCAATCATTTACAATAAGACTAAGGGCATGCATCAAGACAGTACATTTGATACAGCATTCTCTGTATAATGGTTAGTTATATAACAAGACCCTTTACAGTCATTAAAAAGAAAAATGTGTGGACTCCTAAAACATGATGATCTGATCTGAAAAAATGCATGAAAGCCTAGGAAAAACGCTCCCAGTTCCAATGAAGCAATTACTATGTTACACAGCTCAGATTTCTTGCCATTACCACAGAAAATGCCATGAGCCAACAACCAGCTATGCTACATTTATTTAGTATGAATAGCCTCGATCTCTGATACACTATAAGATACTTTTATAACCCAGGCGGATATACATCCTCATATGAATCAACATTTGCAGTGCTAAACCGCATTGACTTCCTTCTAATTAGCAGTGTCCTACTCATTGCTGCCCCCTCCTCTGGAGAATGTTTGCATCATACCAAGCTAGAATGGCAGCGCGAGATATATCCATGGAAACAAGGCTCTCCATGTTTGGGGCCCCTGGCCCTTCATATATGCACTTGCTGTCTGCCCACGGACTTGCTTAGTGTGTTCAAATGTGCACGTGCATGTATGTGCGCCATTGCCGGACAGCCGGGTAGATGGCCTAGATTTACAGCGTGCCAAAGAACACCACTCCCTGTGTGGAAGCAGTGTGCTCTGAAGCGTAGTGCCCTAAGAACCGCATCATGCTTTCATCATTCACACACACTCCTCTCTATCCTTTGCTGTTCCTCTTCCATTATTCCTTCATGTTCATTCTTCTAAGTGCCTTATTTTGCATTTATGAACGCTTGATCAATTGGAAATAGGTCACGATGTTAACAGTACCAGATAGCAGTGGAAGACAATGCTTACAGCTCTAAGCTAAGTATTAGGTTATTTTCCATCATGCAATGCAAGTCTCATATTCAGCTGCGTACGAACTGTATATGAAAATCTGCATGCCATTACAAATGTAGAGGAAAATACGAGCTGTATGACATTTATAGTCCCTGTACGCTAAGTGCAAAACAGACATTATTATGGTGCACTGCAGTTATGCATCTAAAAGCTTCTGAGAATGTACATGTATAATAGTTATTCTTGCATTTGTGAATCTCTTCTCATAAAAACTGGGAGATGAATATTCATGAAGACCCTTAGGGATAGATTGCTGCGTGTCTGAAAACTAAAAATAAAATGGAAAAAAAAAGATACAATTGTGCTGGGACCGAGTCCTACACCTTATGTGAACCCTGCATGCTATGGCAATCGTATTATACACTCCTCCATTTATACCTTGGATGATATGTACCAGTTAGCATATACTGGCACAGGAAATTATCTTGCCAAACTGAAAATAATGGCTAAAAGTATTCTTGCACTGCCAAAAAAAAAAAAAACTGCTTCCAATGATTCGACTTTAGGTTACAGTTTTCCTATCTGCCAACATGCCAGCTCAGTGAAACACACAGGGTGAGTGACTAGTTGTCATACTTTGGGTAAGCAAATTGCTCTGCCAGCTTCTCTATCCACAGAGAGAAACTTTTTGTAACCAAGTTTTGGCAAAAAACAAACTATTGAATATTTTCACCATTATTGCTCCAGAGATGGTGGGGCAATTTGTCACGAAGACTATTAATTGGGGGTTTAAAATTTATGTAAAATGTAAACAGTAAAAACATTATTTTTTTCATAATTAATGAAAGACATGACAACATGCCCCAGTTTGACAGCCTGTCCCTATCTGCATTATGGCAGTGTGTTTCATGTTTTTTTATGAGTTTACAGTATACAGAACCTATTGCTAAGTTCTCTCATCCAGCTCCATGTCTTGTACCTGTTCCTTGTTTCCAAGCTTTCCAATGTTTTTGATTCATTTTGAGCAGGACCGGCCCTGGCCAAAGTGCTGCCCTAGGCGAGATTTTACCTTGTGCCCCTTACCTCACAGCCCATTCAACCAATAATCATTGTGTTTGAACACTGCATAGCTTTGTCTTGTTTTTTATATTTTTATTGGAAACACTGCCAGTTAATTTGTACGACCACACAACCCCACCCTTAAACCTATCCGTTACAAAAAATTATGTAAAAACACGACTGAAAGGGTTTTATGTAGGGTGACCATATGTGCCATTTTCCCTGGACGCGTCCTGACCAGGATTTCTATATTGCTTTGATTTGTACATCAAGAGTGTTTTGGAAACATAAGGAACTTGCGCACGCGCAAACCGAGCCATAACTATATCCTTATAGAAATCCTGCCCAGGACGCGTCCGGGGAAAATGGTACGTATTTTTATGAGCACATGCGTTCTCTGGGTTCAAATCCATAATCAGATGATCCTGTCTTATTTTCGAGCACATCACTCAACAAACTGAGCTATATCAACCTTAAACTATGTCAACATATTTGTACAAATGGCCTATACAGACGTATTAGTTGGAGAATATGAATAATGGCATTTACATTTGTAACAGTATTTGTTATTTTTGTTATTTAATTATTGACAATTAACCTTATTAATGAAAAGTGTTTGGTTTCCAGTAGATGGTAGCACTGTTATACAAAACTATAGCCCTTTCTTACGTTATCACCACAAATTAAACTGAGAAACGTGTATCTTTAAAGTCGATTTTACATTTTAAATCTTAAAATAAGCCCAATTATATATATAACTTTACTAAATTAGCCAGGTCAAATTAATAATGCCACAAATCCCCAAATACTACACAACTTGTAAAAATACTATTAAAATGTGTTGTGTTACACAAAAAAAATTACACCATTACAAAATCGTATCTCTCTGGAACTCATTTTTGTGCCAATTCGTACAAAATTCGTACGACCTCACTCACACACATCTTTGTCTAAAACCCTCTGAAGGGTAGGCTAAGGGGTGGAGTTAGGTGTAGGTCATTCCTACAAATTCGAATTGGCAACTTGTAAAATACATACGATTTAGTAGAAATCATATGAATTCGTACAAGTGAGGTTGTACGAATTTGTACGAATTTGCCACCTCGTAAAATATGTATGAATTGCCGTGAGATGGGCTGGAAAGTGGCTGCACAAGGAAAGATTGATCATGCGGCGAGTCGGGAGAGCAATAAAATAGTTATTTTTTGTGGGACAATTGCTCCCTCTTTGTAATTAAAAAATTAATTGTTTAAAAAAAAACTTTACTCGTTTTTTTGTTACATCCTTAGCTCTGTATTTTGAGAGAGCAGGAACGCGGAATTATACTAGATACATAAAAGTAGTGCCGGTAAAAATATGGGACCACTGAATGTCGCGATTGAACATTTAAATCAATCAATAAATAGATCAAATAAATAGTTAAATTC
Organism: Enteromius treurensis; assembly: GCA_032275025.1. Lineage (NCBI taxonomy): Eukaryota > Metazoa > Chordata > Actinopteri > Cypriniformes > Cyprinidae > Enteromius > Enteromius treurensis. The sequence goes on along the minus strand of JAUCMU010000021.1, from coordinate 9,492,982 downwards.
AAACCCTATTGAACTTTTCCATTGATTGAAAATGCATTTAATTTTTGTATTATGATCAACAGCGAGGCATGTGACACTAGTATTACTGTCACAGCGCTATAAGCTACCCTCTATTAAAAAAAACGTTTGGCTAAGAATGTTCACAGATTTATTCACTGACTGTTTTTACCAAATTACTATTGTTTAATCAAATAAACAATACCTAAGAGTGTTAAATCTTAAAACATATTTTGTGTAGGCCTACTTGAACTTCACTCTAATAAAGCTGCTGAAATACAGTCCTTTTGATAATATTAGTCTACTCATGTTTCAACTTGGCCCGGTCTCTTCTGGAAAATGAAAAGCCTGGCCAAGGCAATTCAACTTCAATGTGCATTGGTTTGAATCCGTCAATCAAAATGTCAAATATGTGCCTAGTGTTGACAAAGCTCATTTTAAGAGTGAAGTAATGTTCTGTAACTTTCAAGGAGTGATTGAACAACTTTTTCTCCTCAAGGTGGATTGAGTTTATTTAAAACGTCCCATCCACTACAGATCAGCCTTTTGGGAATATGGTCTTGCTGACAAAATCAATAATAAATTGTATATATACAAACATTGGTGGAAGATGACCTCATCCATAATTTAGTTCTAAACTGTATTCTTCAGATAGCACCCACACTACAGGTAGATACACAGACACACACAAATTCTTGTATATGTGATGCACTATTGAATACAAATGCTGGATATTCTGCTTAACACGCACATTCCTTTGCATCATGAGGACAGAATATAAAATGACTGGTGCTTTCCTCGTGACCTGAAATCTGAAAATAGAGCGGAAGGGGCAGGGCTTTTACCCTTTACGAGAGAGGAAAAAAGGGACAAAAGTGGAAAATTGTACAGCTTTTGACCGTCCTGTCTCTGAGCCACATGCATGCCACCTGGCCCTCATTGCTCCAGGTGCAGACAGAATGTACTGGCTCTCTTTCCTTACTCGCCAAATGTGCTTGTTGACTCAGAGAGTTTGGAGAGTGCGGTAGGGGAGTAGAGAGCAGCTCATCTGTGCAGAAAGTGGTGTGACTCAGTGACATAATGCACCGTGGCTGCACCTCTCAGTGTTCCGCCGAACTAAATAAATAAAGGCTAAAGCTCAAACATTATACATGCTTCACAGATTCCCTCTGGATCATTTCTAATCTATGAAACCTGTTTCTTCTTTTTTTTATTTATAAAGTCTGTGTTACATCAAATGAAATCAATTTCTTGTGATTTTCTACGTGAGACATATGTAGCATAATATAGGCTATACAATGTAGTACTACTTGTATATATTACATATATTTGTGATTATATTTTTTATTGTTTTTAGTATTAATATTATTTTTTTTTTGTATTTTTTTTAAATTACTGTAATTTTTTATACTGTTATTACTTTATTCTTGGAGTTGTATTCAAGGTGATAAATACTACATCTTTTTATTTATTTATTTTAAATATGACAAATAATAATATAGGGCACCATGTTAATAGTCTAATAGCATATTGCAGTGCACAACTAATGCTTGCAGCTGTCATGTGTCTGACTGGTAGTGGAGGGGGTTTGATGAAGTGTGCTGATTTTTTGGCTTGGCACCCCCTGCTCTTGATATCCATTCCTCTTTTGTGTGATCCTTGATGAAGTAGAAGAAAGAGGCTGAGCATGGCTGACTGGACATCTCACTGAGATGTTAACAACCAACTCTTCATCTATTTAACCGTCTCTGAAACGCTATCTTCAGCATTAAGAGACAACTGATTATACAGGTTTGGGACCAAGATAATAGCTATTGTGCCGTACTTAAGAGGAAGATGAGAGAGATCGAGACTCGATTAATGGAGAAAATCAATGATGTCTATTTTGATAGGAGTCCTTCAAAGTGAAGTTGATATCACAGCGCCACCATGTGGTTGTGTTTCAATTAGGTTATGAATAATAATGATGTCGAAATTAAGTGGTAATTGTTTTTAAAGGAAGCTAAGAAATCACATTTCTGGAAGGTGGAATACAAATAATAGTAAGCTGACACATGCACAGATATTAATCTTTCAATATAAAGATTTATTATCCTAAACATTAACTTTACATGCATAGTGAGACATGAAATATCTTGAAAACTACATTGAAAATAAAAAAACCAAAAAACATAAAATTCTACAAAAATGATATTGAAACATTAATTTTATGCCTCTCCATTTGAGGCTCAGTTTTTAAATGCAACTTTATATTAGACATTAACAGTGTTCATGTACATGCTAAAAATTAAAATTTTGTCCAGTGATATATTATAAGCTACTATAAATACTGCAAAGGAGTGAGCATATATTAAACAATGAGAACAAACTGTTATTTTTATTTATGGAAGTAAGTGCTAAAGAACAGTTTTTGGCATCAAGGTAACCGCTGACAACATACTATCCTAAGGGCAGTAATATGCTGCGGTGACAAATGTATAGCCAAGTGTGGTCTTCTATATTGAGCTGATTCTAGATTTAGATAAGGATAAAAAAATACATGAATATTGAGAACTGGACTCATCAGTGAGGAACCATAGGACTCTAAAAAGCCACTGCCATTGAATGATTTTTTGGCAGGACATTACGACTTGCAAATTTTGCCAGCATTCTTTGTTTTAACCTGGCAGTTACATTTGCCAAAATGTTAATAAATGTTTCTAGACAGTGTAAACGTATACACTATTTTCATACAAATGTTATGTCCTGTCTTTGAAACTTTAAAGCCAATCTTATGGATTGTACAATTGTTTATGTCTAAATCTGTGAGAACAGATGCAGAACTCCTCATGCATGGAAAACATAGCATCATGGCCTATTGACTCTCTAACTATGGTATGCAAATTTCATGCATTTTTAAAATAACAGTATTAATAATAAATATTATTTGGTCAACATCATTTGCAATATTCAGTCAGTATATACAAAAACAAAATGCTTCTTGGCAAAGTAATATTGCCTTTGTATAATTCAAAATCCCAGTGCAAAAAGAGAACATAAAAATATTTGTACAGCTTGAGCACAAGATATATTCACCTGTAAGAAGTATGACATTCACAGTAAAAGAAAAGATTTACCCACAAAGGTCAGGTGAATAACAAGTTTTTGAAAAAGGTCATACAAACTGGCAGTTCTCTATGACATTATTGATAACAAAACATGTTGACAGAGGGAAAAATGTATACTGCAAACTATATGCAAATAAGAGCAATTGACATTAACAATGCATAAAAATCTGCCAAGAAGTCTTGTAAATGTCAGGGTTGGATATGCCATTAGCAAATTTAAGCAATCACTGTTTCAATTTTGGCATTTTCACAAAAATAGTCTGCTATCAAAAATACTGTAGTGCAGTTCTTAAAGGAATAGTTCCCCCAAAAATGAAAATGACCATAAAAGGTGTGGATGTATTTGTTTCTTCATCAGAAATTTAGCAGCTGTTTGGACTCCTGACAGCACCCAATCACTGTAGAGGATCCATCGGTAAGCAAGTAATGCTAAATTTCTCCAAATCTGTTCCAGTAAAAGAACAAACTCATCTACATCTTGCATCGCCTGAGGATGCAAATTTTTTCAGCTTATTTTCATTATTGGGTCAACTATTCCTTTAATGGCCCAACTTTAACTAGGTCAGATAAAAGCATTGCATTACCCCCCAAACTAAATTTAAAAAAAAAAATTTTAATAAATACAACAATATACAGCAGAATAAATTAATGATCATGCAAACAATAGAGAATCATTCATAATCAGAGCTTCAATCCCTAAGAGAATATTTCCAAACAACTCACAAATAAATCACCAGGAGAAAATGAGTCAAACTGGCTTGATTCTTGTTTGGCAGCTGATAACAAGACATATGACTGCTGAATTTGCAAATACATACAATGTATGCCCCAAAAACAATGCATAACTTGTGCTCATATGAATTCAGATTGTAATTATGAACATTAGATACACATTAAATCTTTGGTCCAGTTATTATGAATCCAGCTGTCAAACCTGCTGAAACTTTTTATTGTTTTGTTTTGTATTTTCTTCCGACTTTCGCTTTCATAAATTGATAATGTTTTGTTACTTGTGTCAACGGAGACAAATCATGCTTTTTTGTGATAAAAGACAAGATAATTATACTTACATTCATGTCAATTTTAAATTGTTATACAGATCTTAGAACTTCGTATTGCAATTTACAGCTAGGCCGATTCTGTTGTGGATTTGAGTGAATCTAAAGCTCCATCGGAAAATGAAGGCCACATATTTCTGACACAGAGATGTAGATGTGTTACAAATCTGCATATATGTTGGTTTAGTCCAAACTCAGATCCTGCGTACCGCAAGGAATGACGCATACGTGGGTGACATGAACACAGTCAGTCATACTCAAGTTGAACTAAAATGCATGCTGACATGTAAGAGTAAAAACCCTTAGGTAAACTGTGACACAAAAAGGGACACACATACATCACTACTGACCCTCAACACGCACAGACAACAGGAGCTTTAGAAGTACAAGTAGTATGTCCAGTAGAGGAGGTTGATGAAGATGAAGGAGAGGGGGAAGGTCAGCCTTGAGTAGTTGTCGATGTAGTGCGGGTTTTCCACTTTGCAGCAGTTCAGACAGCGCACGATTTGGCGCGCCGTCGACAAGCACTTGGTGCAGCGGGTTTGTGGCTGTGAGGAGTTAACGTCCTCCTTACTTTCACTGGGGGTGGGGTTGCTGGTGCTGCCCATCCGGGACAGCATCTCCTCCCGTTTGCGGGCCCGCAAAGTGCGGCTGCCGATGGAATTGACGATGCCGTTCATCTCATCCTCACGCTCCTGCATTTCCTGCCCATACTGATGCAACAAAGAGACAGAAATGTATTTGATTTATTGTTATGACTACAGCAAGGTGGGCATTCATGGGCATTATATTGCTGCTATACTAAAAATGGATTGTTTATATTTCATAACATTTTTTAAAAGAATAGATGACCTAAAAATGAGAGTTGGTTGAAAATGTAGTCAGCCTTAGGCCATTCAAGATATAAACGAATTTGTTTTTCCTCTGAACAGAAATTGCTCTGCAGTGAATGGGTGCAATCAGAATGAGAGTCCAAACAACTAATAAAAACATCACAATTATTCATTTGACTCCATTGGTGAGCAAGTGATGCTACATTTCTTTAAATATATTTCAATGAAGAAATAAGCTCAATTAATTTTAAGCAAATGTTAATTTTTGGGTGAACTATTCCTTTAAGGTAAGCGGTCTTAATTTTCATAATATCAAACAAATTTTGTAGTAAGTCAGTGTTTTTTTAGTTTTATCAGCTCAGTTGTCTTAAGTAGATTCCAATATTTTCAAGTCAGTGTTTTGAGTAAATGGAAAGACTGTAGATTGTAGAAGAGCAATAATAGGAAATGATGTGTCACTGCAGTGACATTTGCACATCATATAGTTCTCACAGAGACTTGATACATTAAATTATATCATTATCAATTAATGCAACAAAAATGCATTTGCAACAAAGGATTTGTGTTCAATTCACAATTGACATTAAACACCTATAACCATCTATAACAAATATGTAGCTCCAAGTATATTTAACAAGCAGCCTAAATCATTTTTTAAAGACCACATTTATTTTAAGAAAGATTCACACCATATATGCGTTGGCAGCATTTGGCTGGTGTAACGTGCAGAAATGAGCGACTGCGTATTCAATCAGAGCGCCAAAGATGAAGCTGAAGCAGATGCCCAGATACACATCGATGGCTTTGATGAAGCAGTTGGCATTGGGGAGAGAGGTGCGGGCTCCCATCATCAGGGTGGTCATAGTTAAGACTGTGGTCACTCCTAAGAGTTAACAACAAAGAGTATTGAGTTATAAAACATTAATGAATCCAATACACTCTCAGAGCCTCACTTTGTGTGAACTTAACTTCGAAAAAAGTCAATAACAAAAGCCGTTTTCTTGACATTATCAGTATTTGTTTATAACTTTTACATGGAGTCATCAGAACAAACATGCATTTTGGGAAAAGATAAGTATCACTGATCAATGCTTAATGTGAATGTTACATGGTGATTCAAGATGACGCGAGTATGTGGTTATGTCAGAAACATGCTATTACTAGACAAGAGGGTTGCATAAGTTATTTCTGTGAAAGAGTAAATCCAGATCCACAGCATTAGCTATGGATTATGTTATCTGAAACTATTAATATATGCACAAAATCTGTTTTTTTGCTAAGCGGTTGCATCAGCAAAAAGAGAACTGATTTGAAATAAGCAGGGTGTCCACATGACATGAAAACATATTCACAATAAAGCAATATCAACAACACTAACTAGAAATAATACTTTACTAATTTTGATTCTCAATACAAATACTTGCAAGTTTATGTCATTGATCCTGTACCTACACTACTTTCCAGAAGTTTGTGGCTGGTCAGATTTATGTTTTTGAAAGAGGTCTCCTATGACAAAGATGAAATTTCAGCAACCATAAGCAGTCTTTAGCAATCCTTCAAAATCATTATTTGTTGCACAAAAAAACATTTATTATTGTGATCTATGTTTAAAACTAAGTTATGCTGCCTAATAGCTTTTGTTTCAGGATGTGTTTGAATTTTTGTGCATCAAATTATGTACAAATGTAATTTCTTTCAGAAAGACCGTGTGCCATTCAACACTGAAGAGGTGTTTATATAATTATTTTGATGATCACATGTTAATGTGATAACTAAGGTTACCCTTTCAGTCGAATCACTTCGACGTTACATATGGGAACTCGCCAGAGAGACCAATTTGCCTTTGAGCTTTTA
>JAUCMU010000021.1:9464859-9479354 GCA_032275025.1 Enteromius treurensis | reverse complement strand
TGGCGAGTTCCCATATGTAACGTCTCCGTTCCCTCCTTCAGGGAACGTGGGTTACGATAGTAACCTAGACGTTCTCAAGGGAGTCATGAGTGAATCATATAGACATACTGTACTCTCTCTTATAATGAACAGTCATAACAGTTCATAGAGCCATTTATAAAGATTTGCATTAGCTGTTCATCTGCAAAATGAAGGCTACAATTTGTAATAAGACAAGCTTTTTACTTTAACTCGTAGGGTGAAAAGTGTATTACAAATGTTACAAGCAAACCTACAGGAAATATGTTTTACAAGTTGGTTTTTTAAAAATTAGCATTAGGATTTATTAAGATTATATTATTTTTTGCCAAGTTATATAAACAGTACTGTTTAATGTAAATGCATTAAATTAAATATAAAACTAAATGGCATGTAAAATGACATTTAACTTTGCCGAAAATTTCAATAAAGACAAAAAATTACATAAATTACTCTCCCCCAAGCCATCCTAGGTGTACATGACTTTCTTCTTTCAGAACGAACACAGTTGAAGTTTTTTAAAAATGTATCCTGGCTCTTCCAAGCTTGATAATGCTGGTGGATGGCGGCCATGATTTTGAAGCTCCATACATCAGATATATCCACAAGTACTGCATCGTAAAACTAACCTATACTTCTCCGGGGGGGTTATCTTATGTCCTCTAAAGCAGATCGATGGGTTTTTGTAACAAAAATAATTATATTTTTCAAATTTTTTATTATAAATAACTTACTTCCAGTTACTTTTTCCACAAGAGTGTCGAGTCATAGATCATTTAGATATATATTCGAAATATGGAGCTTCCGAATAATGGTCACCATCCAGCATCACCAAGCTTGAAAGAGCCAGGATCAATTTTTGAAAAACTTTGTTTGTCTGAAAGAAGAAAGTCATATACACCTAGGATGGCTTTATGGCATCATTTTTGGGGGGAAATATTCCTTTAATAAATACGAATAATTAATCTTATTTAAAAAAAACATAATAATTGGCAGTAATTGTTTTGCATAAAAAAAGCCATGCCAGGATGTACAAGACCCAGGGTGTCATTATTAGACTGTATTTAGAAATAATGCTTTAGTATTAAAAATGTATTTATTAAATCATGTTTACCTTTATGCATTTTCTTTCTTAGTCCTGATCCAACCTTTAGAATAAATCTAGCCACATCTCTGGTGTTTAAGCTGACTGACGTGTTGTGTATGGAGGAAAAGCTCTCCTAGCAGGACTGTCTCCCCAACTGTTTCTGCTTTGGTCCACAGAGACAGTTTCTCAAGCTTGTATCAACTCCATCTCCCTGTCTACACACATCAGTGGTCATATGAGACATGAGCCCCAACATCGCAAACTCTCTCCTTCTCTCAGAGAATCTGGGAGACCTTGTCCAGCACTGAAATATTAAACAACCCCAGAAAGTTTCTGCAGAAAATAAGTTTTTAAACGGAGAGAAAACAGTCTAAAACAGCAATAAACTGAATAAATACGCAGGCAAGCATTCTGGGCAATTTGTTTATTGAAACTAGTGAGTTCAGAGTGATGATGACCTAATTATTTTCACCACTCTGATCTCCTCATGTGGATCTAGTCTGATTTGCCCAGAAGCGTGCGTCAAGGAAACGAATGCTTACTGTACTGCGGGTTCATGCATTAAATATGGCTTTTAAAATAGATCATTCAGCATTGACTCTCATCTACAAAACAGTCCTACAGTATATTTATCTGTTTCTATAGATCTCTGCCAACTGACCTATAAAATAAAACTTTAATCATGGGGAGTTTTGGGGCCATATTATAATTTTTTTTCTAAGGTCCAATTATAATGTTAGTACATTTTCTTTGTGCCAAATAACATTTTAGTTTTTTGCGCCCATTTCAGCCTCTCCCTGAATATTGAAACTGAACAGGCATGTAAAATGAAGAATGCCAGTTTGTTTGTTTTTTGCCAAATCCTAAACCCTCGAACATTATTGCCATGTCCGCATACTATAAGCGACTTTGAGCTTGTTTTTCATAAAGTCTCTAACAAATTTGGCCAGTGGCAGATTGCATTTTTTAGGCTTATTTTTCCAGAATACACATGGGTGTTCAAGAGAGAGTGAGTGTGATTGGAGCAACACAAAGAGACACAGTGATTGAATTGGGTTGACCAGTCATATATGCAAAATATTGTATTAATTTGTGAAAATAGTAAACGCAATTTTTTTCACTTTATCCCACACTCTCAGAAATAAAGCTACACAAGCTGTCACTGGGGCGGAACCTTTTCAAAAGGTACAAGTTTGTACCTGAAGGGTCCATTTTGAAACCTTTTTTTGTACCTAAAGTGTACATATTTTCCCTAATAGGTAGAAAAGTGTACCTTTTGAAACGGTACTGCCCCAGTGAAAGCTGTTGAACCTTTATTTCTGACAGTACAGATAATAAGGAACATTCTAATGTTTTGGAAAGTGTGAAAAACATTATTCTATGGTTCTTACTAATGTTTTTAAAATTTTAGCACAAATAGGTTAGTTAAGTTATACATTATCTATGGAATGTTTTGTTTCTGAAAACTTTACCTTATTTAAAAATGTTATTTAAATGCTACTTGTTTCAGGATTTTAAAAGGACATTCAAAATTAACACTGTTTGCAAATTAATAAAACGAAATGTTCCCTTAACAGTCAAATTTTTCTTACCCTAGATATAATATCACACATAATCGCTACAACAAATTGAGGTTGCAAATAACTAACCTCCATGACATCATCGGCCAAATTTCAAATCACCCAACAGCCTTCATTGAGCTGTTTTTGCAGGTAGGTTTAAAAAAAAGTTTTTTTTTTTTTTTTTTAAAGGTTGTGAGGTTGGATTCTAAAAGTTACAGTATGTTTTCACAGTACCTCGAGCTCTTTTATCTCAAAAGATCAAGGAATATTTTTTTTATGACAATGGCCTTTAAAATCCACCTAAACACTATTGGGTCTATACAGTATATGGACCTCAAACCAGTAGTTTTAGGTTTCAAAAACAAAAACATTACAAGTCTGTTTGCAAGATTAAACCTTCATCCTTATCTTCATGTTCTAAGCTCTAAGAACCTAAAGAGGAGGTATGGCTCTTGTTGTTGTGGTTTGTTATGTGATGGAAGCTGAATTCCTGGCCAAACTATATGTACACCCACTAAAGTCTCCCAGCTTGCCAGAAAGAGAGACTGGAGATTAGAGGGGAAAGGAGGACAGGAAGGAGGTGGGGTAAAGCAGATGGTGAGGTGAATTGATGTTGGCACACTTCCTCAATATCCTCCTTTGATCTTTTGAGTCGTTCTGACCATCTTCCCATCAAATTTCAAAGGTCAGGCTAGACTACCAGCATCAAGAATGAGATGCATATCTCATTAAATGGTATCTGCCTGAACTCTCATTGAACATGGCTGAGCGGTGGCCGTTCCAGTAAATTGACGTGCCTTGTCTCTACACTGTCACCAGTAATCGCGTTAGCATTGCCGCTACTGTACTGCTGCATAGAAAGATAAGCTTGAACAGGCAAAACAGAGAGGAGACACGATACAAGGGCGGTTATTTCCTTCCGTAACCTGTACATCGACTCCGACTGTCTCATTCAGGCTCACCCAAAAGTCTACATGGATTAGCTATAATTCCATCCTTCCTTTAGCTACACCTTTCACCAAGCCCACATAATCTGGTGTGAATGGATACTTAAGGCATATAGTCTTTTATTTGCTGCCAAAAGAGTGAAACCTAAATTATACCCGGCTTGTCATCTGGGCAAAGACGTCACTCCAAGAGCTTATCATCCAGGAGAACTTGTTGACAAAAATGGGTTTTCCGCCTCGGCTTTCCTGCAAGCGTCGAGAAACGCCGTGTTTCTCAACTTTACAAAGCTCCACTGAAGTGAATCCACAGCCTACACTCTACAAGTTTTTGAGACACAAATAAATGAAGGGAGAACGCCACAAAAGCAATAAACGGTGTGGGATGCACTCATATTCAGCTAGCCATATTGCAGTAATGAGTGTAGCAAAAGTGAGTTCATAATGAGCCACCAGGAGTTTCTTACCTGCTGATGAGAAGGAGGAGGAGCAAAGAGCCCACAGAGCTGCACAACTGCATGGCTGCTTGAGCGTTTCACGTCTGACTGAGAAATGATAGACAAAGAATGGAGAGATTATATAAAGATTCAACAGATTTGTACACAGAGATTAAGCATTACTGACAAATTTTGCAGTTAGAACAAGCGCTCAGCATTTTAGTTTGATGATCCTGGCAGAATTTAGTTAGTGTGTCTCGGCACTGTTTAGTGAAAGAAATGTACACAAAGTTTTGATTTAAGCTATAAGGTGATACCCTTAAAAATAAAGGCTTTATACTGCTCATAGCATATTTTAAGATACTTTTTGAGGTAACCAACAGGAAAATAGATGGAAGGTTTTTTTTCTCTTTTCTCTTTACTTTTGTCTTTTGAAATCTTTAACCTCAGACCTGTTTGTATAAATTTAACCGATGAAAATGTGCACTCTGATGCATAATCCCGGAGCAACGAGTGAAATAATCCCTTAAAAATGTTTTAATGCTGGAATCCGGTTCACTCTCACCATCGGATTTACTGATGGTGACATAAAACTCAATATAAACTGTGCATATTTCCAGGGAATTATGTAAAACCACTTTAGCTATGTGATCACCAACCACACAAAGATGACAAGATACAACAGTACAAGTAATATATATGGTTTAAAATTACTCTCAATTCACTCATTCTTGAAAACTGTTAATTTGGCTCTAAACCTTTCGGGCTTGTACATAACACAGCTTTTAGCTGGCCCTATATTTCACAGCTACTGGTTTTTTTTTTTTTATCTTTTTGATGTCTATTTTGAGCCTTGATGGCAAAAATAGTCAGTGATTCTTTGCTCAGTCTTCCAGCACCATTGCAATCTGTGTGCAGCTGTGACGATGAGTTTGAGACAACAGACGTCTGCCCCGAAGCCTGTGACTGTGTTCAAAAACACACAATGTGCAAGAAGAAGTAAAAATGCTTCAATTTTCGATTGCATGGATGGTGCAATTGAAAGCAGTCGAGGTATCTTAAAATCATGGAATCATTAACACATGGCCAAACAAACACAAAACTGTCATGTTGTTAGCAAAAATCCAGATTAACATGTTAATGATGTTTTAAACAATCATAAAAACACAATCTTCCATTGTTCCATTAAATCTAGATTGCTCCACTAACATTTAATTTAATTTATTTTGTTATTTTATCACTCCTGTCTCTTTTGTACTCATCTGCTCTTCACGATGGATTGTGGTGGAGGCGGGTAGCAGAATAAGTACTGCTGTTCCTGACAATTGCAAAGCAAGTGCATATTTATTGTTGAAAGTCAAAAGGAGGTACAAATTACAGAAAATGTCTTAAAGGGAAAGTTTACCTCCAATTAATGTCATTCCAAACCTAGATTTTGTGTGGAACACAAAACAGGTTTTCTGAAAACCATTTTGAACTGTCTAATAGAATAGGCGATAGGTTCCACACAGATAAAACGCTCTTAAAAATATCTTCTTTTATATTCCACAGAAGAAAGAAATTCATACAGGGAAGGGAGATCATAAAGACGAGTAAATGTTGACAGAATTATTTTTAGGTGAACGATCCCTTTAATTGTTGTAAGCACAAGTTGACACATCCTCACTTGGAGAAGATCTTGATGTATAAAACGTGCATAAAAAGTGCAGTCTTTCCACACACATATAGTCTTCTCTCCCATGCAAAAGCTGTTCTCTTCTCTCTTGTACCTACCCTAGTGGTAGGTGAGTCATTGGCTGCTCGAAGGATCCTGATCTTAAGACTGAGGTGTCACTCATTTAGAGTGACAGATGACATCTTCCATGAGGTCTGGACTTTGATAGGGAGGAGCCCACGGGAAGGGTAGACTGGGCTTGTTTAGCAACCTCTTCAGGGACCCCAGAAGGCCTGAAGCTGGGAATGCTGTAACATGGGTTTTGTGTCAAGTGCTAAAGATATGGTGCTCTGCTGCCCTCTTTACTTTCTAATGTAATTAGTGTTCTAATGTTTGGAAAATGGATTGGTAAGATTTTTTAAATATTTTTGAATCTCTTAAAAAAGGTAACTTGCAACTCAGAATTATAGAGGAAAAATGCATAATTGTAAAATATAAATTAATGTTCATCTTGCAATTCTGCCTTTTTCAGAATACTGACTTTTTGCGCAGAATTCTGTGTTTCTTTCTTAAAATGCTCCTTTTAATGGATTTTTGGAAAGTAACCTTCCATGCATAGTGTAAACAGCTCTAAGTGAATGAAAATATCCTGCAAAGTTTCAAAATCTGAAAGTGCACCGTGTATATAATTAAGAAAAAAAGTCATTTTTAAAACGAATCACAAGCCAATTCATGTTGACGTCAAAATGAAACATTAGCATGTTACCCACCCTTTAGTTGGTCTATTGACGTTAATCTGAATGAAAATTCAGTCTTTGCCATTAGGTGCCACTTTGGTAAAATAGTGGTAAAATGGCTGTTTTACCGGTAACAGTACACAAAGCAGCTCTGGGCTCTCACAAATGCAGCTTAATCAGGCATTACAGGCATGATGAAATGAAAAGGAGACCAATCAAACCTATCAGCGTCACGCAAAGGAGGGGCTTGGAAAAAATGAATCATTCAGCGAATCGTTTGGGAGTCGTTGAACAAGGAAGGTAAAAAATAAAGACATAGGAAGTGTTTTTTGATATAACATGCATGTACCAAAACAAAATATGAAGCTTTCATTATCATTATAGGGGAAAATCTTAATTGTGGGATAAAACTTGCTTATTTCCTTTTAATTCCATTGGTAAAACAATAAGGTTCCATTCTTATACTCTCCAAGTCTAAAAAATCCTGTTTTTTATCTTTAAATGTTTAAACATGTAATTTATTCCTGTGATGCCAAAGCTGAACTGTCAGCATTCACTTCTCAAGTTTTCAGTATTACATAACCCTTCGTAAATTATAAATAAATATGCTCAATTTGTGCAAGAAGCAGTCCTGAATCAATGCTGAACATATACATATACATAGCCTATGCATAGTTCAAACTGTACCTGATTTGTCTTTGGGGATTTGAACAGAAAGTTATAAAACTATAAAAAAAATTGTAACATTTCCTTCCTCTCACATTTAACCATTTAATTCCTTATCCTTGCTGAATTAAAAGTATTCTCTTTTTCCCCCAAAAATATCTTACTGTCCTTTTCACTTTTGAATGGTATAGTATAGGGGATCTGAAGGCTGGTCTGACAGAGCTACATCAGTCTACAAAGCAAAGAGCCTCAGCTATTTTCTTTATTGCTCACCTTCTTGCTATATTGACTTCAAACACCAGATATCTCAGTGAGAATCTAGGTCAGTGAATGACTAATTTCTGTATCTCGCAACAGCAAGGTCCAATTACTGTTCTTTGACTAACTTAAAAATATCTCCACGAGAACCTTCTGAATTAATCATGAAAGCCAAACAGAAGCATAATGTGAACAATTTTATTTTATAAAGACTTTCTTGGCCGCATAATTTGCTGAAAAAAGATTTGTATATTTTTTTGCTGTTTATTTGTGTGCATGATGTAACAGGGAAATCGTCTCATCTCATCAGAATATTGTAAATAATAAAATATGGATGTGAAAGAGAGAGAGGGGGTAGTACAGGGTAAATATTATCATCCTGCCTTTGAGATTATCTGGGCATCTCATGGCACCCAAGATAAGAAGCTTTCAAAACAACTGATCATTTAGCAGCTAACAGAGAACATGAGACATGCTGATTTGAAAACCAATGGAGAGCCTTAAGCCCTCAGCTAATCATGAGAAGAAAATCTGCAGTTTCTCATAGTTTTTTTAGGCCACAGTACAGTAATGGATAGCAACAAACAGTGATCCAATAAGCCTTCATGTCACTTGAGGACGTCAATATAATCTCAATTCAAGGTACTTAATGCAACTCTGTGCCTTCCTAACCCGTTAAGATAAAGTATTAATTCCAGTGCACATCACTTTTGGATGCTGATAAATCAATAAATGCCATATCACTTTTTTTCAATAGTTTTCTTCTACTTTTATTACATAGTAATCTTCTAATGAAATTAAGCATTCTGACAAAAGACATAAAAATATGGCATATGGCATAACTAAAACAATATTTGTATCTTAAATCTGCATTCATTTCACAGATATAGTTATTTTTCAGGACTGGACAGTGAGTCTACATGCAAGCAAAAGGCAAAACAAGACACATGATATTACTTATAATGCTCCTATAATGCATTTTAATGCAATCTTCAGTAAATTTGAAGCTGGACATTTTCAAAACGTACCTGTCAAAACATTGTATTGAACACCATTTGCATGCACTGACACAGCAATTAATAATTCAACCTAACCCAAAGTTTTATTAAAGAAAAACAAACAAAAAAAAAACATTATAATGGACTGATACTTTTATTTTTATTAATTTATGTCAGAATTCAGAGTAGAATAAAGCATGGTCCTATTTCCTGTGACCCTTGAACTTAGTTCGACACTGAAAGGGTTAAATTTGACGATCTGTCACAGTGGAAATGTTGTAAACACAATTATTCAAATTATTGAGTTTAATTATCTCCTAAAACGCAATTCACATTTATGCCAGTAACACAACGCGTACTCTGTAATACAAAAGAAGCGGATTTCCAACTGTTTTCGTCCTCTAATTAAACACACTTCTAAATCGAGTAATTTTATTTGTTGCAACCAGCATTTTTTTTTCTCTCTTTTTTTAGTGAACTATGTGTAAAAAATAACAGCGCAATCTCTCGTACAGTCCCAGCTTTGCATATTTTCCCCATGTCGAAATATTTAATTCAGATTCATAAACGTACATCATATCACACATGACTCACTGCGTACTTACATTTAAATCCGGGGAATCGTTCGCATTTCCCAAACGCTTAGAATATCGAATCACTCATCTACATATGCTGTATCGGTTGTAAGTCCGAGCCATTTAGTTCTGTGAAAGGAAAAACGTGACTTTCAGCGGTTTTCAAGGCGCTGGAATCCGTCGGTGATGCGCAACTACAGTACTTCCCTCTAAACTACTGGTTGCATCCCAGACACATTCTGCGCTGTGCTCACAGGAGAAGAACCTATCAGTGATGATTCAGTGGTGATTGGAGGGAACAGGCTTGGAAAGTGGCATCTCACATGTTTGGAAAATATACATTGAATCACAGTGGCATGTAATTATCACATAGGCACATCATACTACCAGTCTCCATGGGCTATTTATGCCACATGTAAGCAAACCACCGTCTGTCATCTCTTTCTTTATATGTCATGTCACTTTGACCAAGAGGTTATTTCCTTTCAGGCATAAAATTGTATTTTCAAATGCTCACCCACTTGAAATGTTTGACATTGCATCATATATGGATTATAACAGAGCACTCTGGGGAATAATGCGGTATCGAGCGTAGAGATGCATTCACTTATTCTAGCGGGTTGTTAGAGGCTGGATACTGCAATTTCGGGGGAAGCTCCAGTTCCAGCACCCACGGAACTGGCAGGTCTTCATAATAAACCCGCTTACTGCAGCTCTCCAACATCAAACTGCCAACAGGCACATAGATCTGATTGCGAGAGATTTCCTTTTGAAACTGATGGATGTTTTCATGGTATATTTCAGAGCTGGAAATGTGCGGAGATCATTGTACTTTTGGCTGTAGGCTATTGAAGTTTTAGGAAGGTAAGTGATCTAGCTATAAAAAAAAGCCCAGATCTTATTTGTGGTTGAAAACAGCATGTCTTCTCTGATCTATCTTCATCAAACACTTGCAAGTCCGTTGGTGCCAAAACTAATTGACTGTATATCCATGCACATCAACATGATCAGATCAAACATTACACAAGATGCATTCAAATAGGATCCTCCCACAATGCTGCAGAATAAAAATTGTTTCAGGGTTGCATGCCAAATGCTATGCTGTTCCTGTCCAAAAAGTTCTCTGCTCGCTCATGCAAATACAAGCAGAGAAGGCTTCCCGCAACACTCCCACTCAAGACATTTAAATATCTCCTTTAGTATATCCCCCCATGAGAACAGAACAGAGAATTGTGAACCCATGGGGGACTCAATTCATTACAAAAACTACTCTACATTAAAACAGACAACACATTAATCGCGTAGGCCTACATTTAATGGATGGCAAAATAAACAAAGCCAACTGCTCTGACACATTATCATACAGGACAACATTCACAGTCGTATCTACTGTATAACAGAGAATTCATGCAGAAAAATCAGGTCATACTGTGTTGAATAGACAAGATTAAAAAAAAAAAGTGGGATGGATTAGATAAACCAGTATTTGTTTTCATACATAAACAAAATTATAAGCTAAAAAGCTTCTTTATATGTTAACATCAAAAGAAAAGAAAAAATCTTAGTTATAGTGCCCTCCACTAATATTGGTGTCACGCTCCGCACAGTCTGCTGAGCCTGGATCAGCCCACTGATTCCATCACAGTCACCGGCACCTGCTCTCAGTCACTAATCAGTTAATTAGAAACACCTGTTGACACTTACCTGCCAAGAATAAAAACCTCAATCACCAGAAGCTCTACGGCAGAGCTAGAAGTAACAACTCTTATGACAACTGTAAACCTATTACCACTTGGTCATCGCTCATCCCAGCGATCCACAGAGATTATGTTCAGCCTGATCACTAACCACAGCACTTACAGCACCTGCACCGAGCACCTTGATTCATGGATCTTCACAGAACGTAAGGTAGCTCATGTATTGACTCTTTGGAACCTTGACTGCATACTTACCTGCCTGCCTGCACTGTCAGAGGATCTAGCGATCCGGAGATCGCCAACCAAGTGTGAGATAAGCTTCTAGTCACCTTACCTTGGATACTCCCCTTTGTTTACTCACCTGTCCCTCTAGTGGGTGGATCTGGAGATCGCCAGCCGTTTGGAGAAACTGGATCTATGTTACGGAGTGCAAGGAGGCAAACTTTATTTCCTGTTTTATTTAAGTTGAGCCATACTTTGCCTTTCTGTTTGCTTTTGCTAATGTTTAATAAATGCCTTTTGATTTGAAAAGCCTTCTGTCTTCAGAGTCCCATGACTGCGCATTACAATTGGTACCCTTGGTAAATACCTTTTCACAGGTGACTGTGAAAATAAATCCACATCATTGATCTTTAATCTCTAATTAAAAAAAATCTCCTGAAGAATAAAAGTTTTCTAAAAGGCATATTTGCCACGATTATTGGGACCCTTATAGAAATACTAAGAAGATTAAAATATCTTTGAAATATTTATATTTTTGAGCACAACGTGACTAGGAGCATGTAATTGTCCATGCGTGACTTCCTTATATAAGAGTAACACAAAGGCCAAATTCCTTAAATAATCCGTAAACCAAATAGTATTTTTCTAATGTGCAGATAAAGATATTTGAGCTTCACAAAATAGAAAGTGGCTGTAAAGAAAAGAAAATCCCCAATTCCACCATCAGGGCAATAATTAATTACAACTTTGCCTGGAAGATGAATTGTTTGTATATTGTCCTTATGCATGGTGAGATGGAGAGTTTGATTAGCCAAAGACTTTACAAGGATCACAAATGAAGATTAGTTGAGTCTTGTGTCAGGGAACCTAAAGCAATATCAAATAGCTCCTACATCACATGTTGTTTGGGAGCTTCTAAAGGCACTTCTTCTATGGTCAGATAAAACATAAAGAGCTTTCTGGCAACAGACCCTCAAGATGAGTTTAGTACAAGCAGGGATAAAAAAGAACCGCATGGTTAAATATATACTACTGAATCTTTAATGTTGTGGGCCTGTTGTAAAGCTTTTGCCATGGCCGTCCCAGTCCTCTGACCTGAACCCTGTAGAAAATGAGTGAGGTGACATAAAGAGGAGAAGCACCAACATAGAGCTGGGAATTAGAAGGATCTGGAGAGATTCTGTAGCAATGGTCTCTTATCAGGTGTGCTCCAAACTCCTCAGGTAATAATAGGAAACTCAGAGTTGTGGCCAACATGAACAACTCTAGAAAACAATAATTTCACAACTTTCAGTTGTTTTACTTCAAAAAAAAGTGCCAATATTAGTAGAGGGCACTGTAAATACATATCAAGAATTATATTATACTTATATTTTATGTTTATATAATATGTAAAATAATCTGAATACTGGCACCGTTTTGAATAATACATACCTAAATATATATTACAACATCATCATAAATCCTTTTAAGTCTTGAAAATTCCAAGTTCATCTGATTTTTACAGTAACAAATGTATTGTGGGTTTGCGCAGTGCTTGATACAGTATGTGGTGTTTGCTATGAGCAACTGATTTAAGCAGTGCCTGGCCAGCAAAGACCATACAAGTAAGCAAATTAGTTCGGAACAGTAAAAAAGCACTAAAATATACATGCTTCAATAAAGCAAAATAAAAAACATCTCTGTACTGCACGTTCTAGGGAGAGACAAGCCGTCAGCTCCACTTGTCAACTCCAAACTTATAAATGTGACTAAAAAAGACATGTACAATAAATGTTTTATTCAAATGCCTCTTGCATTGCTGCCTGATGTCAGACTACTCGCTGCTTCTTGAGTTTTAGTTGCTTGCAAGTAGTCCACTGGGACAGTTCCTCATTTTGTTTGATAAATCTTTAATTGTAGGAAGCCATGCCTTCTGTTAAGTTGAACCTGGGCCTAATTATAACTAATTATAGCAAGCATGAATAATTTATGTAACATTTTACACAATTATATAAAACATGTAATTACTCAAGTGCTTTTTTTTTACTGTTGTTTCAATGATTGCACTTGAATTGCACTCATTTTTTGGAATAATTTACCCGAAGAAAAAGTTCAAGGGCAAGAAGTACCCGTTTTAAATTGCCTAAAATATACAAATTGTTTAGCTTGTGCAAGAGCTGAGGTCATTTCCTGTGAAGACACATAGGGAATAGGTGGAAAATGATGAGCCGTAGTAAAATAAGTGGGGTGCAGCTGTAATAGCAAAAAGAAACTGAAGCAACAACTGCATGAATTATTAACCTCCTCTGCTTGAGACCTGTCAAGAAGAGAGTGAAGAAGAGGAGGGAGAGAAATGGCGTTTAAAACTCTGCCCAGGTTGGCTAACATTGCTCGATCAACACCTACAGCCTTCCTAATGCCATCATCTCGACAAGGCAAGACCGGTCTCTAACATTGTAAGCTCACAGGAAGCTTGAAAGTAAGCTGTCAGGCACTTTGCAATCTAGTGCCGCCCACTCTTGTCCTGGCAGCTTCTTGGAAAGCCTGAGTCCGCGCCATGCACTCGATGGCGCACCATTCTTGACAAAATGTCAGCGGCATCCCTGTTGCTGTCTGTCTGCCCGTACCACACAGGGCAGTTTCCTTCATTGTGGGGGACAGGAGTTCCTGTGAAGGTTGAAGTTTTGGAGCTCTGAGCCTGTGGCTGAGCGGATAGACTGCAGAGAGCGAGAGCACCATATGGTAAAGCTTCAAGCCCAATTCTGACACGTATAGGGTAAAAAAAAAAACATGAGAGTTACGTAAGGACGTGACATAGCGAGGGCTCTCGCTTGGGCCTCTGAGTAATTTGAATCAGGAGAGGGCAGGAGGTTTTAGGACAGTCTAGTGTCGACTAGCAATGGTGCCCTTAGTGTCTTGTTGTGTGCAACCCAGCATGTACAAACCTTGCCTCATTCTCTGGCCAGCTCCCTGGAGGGATGAGCTTATGAGATGGTTTGTATGCAACTATACACTGGCTCCACAAATCCTTCACAACAACAAATTTAAGTCCAGGCCAGCCCGCTCCTCATTTGCTCCTCATTCACTCCCAGAGACGCTGAGCGTCGGGAATGTATGAGAAGAAAATCAAGTCAGCCGACCTGCTATATCTGATTCTGAACGAACTTTTCTTTGAGATGAACGTTTCTAACGCATTTTTAGTCAAAAAATGTTAATACAATAGTACATAATTTGACCATTAATTTTATGACATTATAGGGCTGAGCTTCCCTTGCAGTCTTAAAGAAAAAGCCACTGCTTCAGACATCAGAATACATGCCATTTTAAAATATCCATCAATGGAGAACACTGAAAATCGTAGTTACAGTATCTACCAGCAGGGCCCATACTAACAAAGACAGTAGGTGTGTTCGACTTAAAGCGGCGCCGCAAGAAATCAGCTGCCGCCTTTCGAAACAATGCATTCTGGTAAGATCATTTGTCTGACTTTGACCGGCGCTGCAGCCGCCTTTCGATCACATGTGTCATGATCAAAGTACCGTGAGAGCAAAACGAAAGCAGTCGCACAGGTCAGGCGCTGTAGTTGCTCAAAATCGGCTGCGAAAGCCTTGATGACGACACACTTTATTCTCATTGGTCAGATTATGTGACGACAAGC
>JAUCMU010000021.1:9427086-9442047 GCA_032275025.1 Enteromius treurensis | reverse complement strand
GCTCAGTTTGGCCGGACGGCCAGCTCTAGGAAGGGTTCTGGTCGTCCCAAACGTCTTCCATTTAAGGATTATGGAGGTCACTGTGCTCTTAGGAACTTTAAGTGCAGCAGATTTTTTTTTGTAACCTTGGCCAGATCTGTGCCTTGCCCCAATTCCGTCTCTGAGCTCTTCAGGCAGTTCCTTTGCCCTAATGATTCTCATTTGCTCTGACATGCATGAGCTGTAAGGTCTTATATAGACAGGTGTGTGGCTTTCCCAATCAAGTCCAATCAGTATAATAAAACACTGCTAGACTCAAATGAAGGTGTAGAACCATCTCAAGGATGATCAGAAGAAATGGACGGCACCTGAGTTAAATATATGAGTGTCACAACAATGGGTCTGAATACTTAGGACCATGTGATGTTTCAGTTTTTCTTTTTTAATAAATCTGCAAAAATGTAAACAATTCTGTGTTTGAATATGGGGTGTTGTGTGTACATCGAGGGGGAAAAAATAACTTAAAATGATTTTAGCAAATTGCAGCAATACAGTATAACAAAGAGTAAAAAAATCTAAGGGGGTCTGAATTCTTTCCTTACCCACTGCAAAAACAACACAATAATCCATCCACATCAACACAACTCTGTTCCATCAGATCCATCAAATGCTGCATGTAAGCAACATCCATCATAAAAGTTTTAAATTTAAACCATAGTTTCTGACCGAAATACAGGTTCATTGTCCATAATAATACTTCCTCAAAGGTAAAAAAAAAAGTCCATCCAAGGTTGTCCACTCACATCAAAATCTACCAATATTTTTAGAAAGCTTTTAGCCATTTTCACTTGTAAACTGTACTTTATCTAAGCATATTTCTCTCCTAAATCAGACAAGACTGTTTCACTGGAGATTTGTTTTCACTGCGATATTATTGACTGAAGACAATATTCATCTCAACGCAAAGGTTTGAAATGTCTCAATAATGCATTGTTTTGTTTGTTTTACAAATACACATCTTTACACTTCACAAGACGTGATGTTAACTGATGGTCTGGAGTTGTGTGGATCAGTTGTGGATTATTGTGATGTTTTATCACCTGTTTGGACTATTTTTTGACAGCACCCATTCACTGCAGAGGACCTAATGGTGAGCAAGTGATGCAATGCTACATTGTACTCCATATCTGTTTTGATAAAGAAAGAACTTGTCTACATCTTGGATGGCCTTAGAGAGAGTAAATGTATTTTTGTGAAAATTTTTGTGCCTGTGAAAAAAGATCAGTTTTGAAAATTAACTGCATATTTTTGATCTGACATGGGAGATTATTTAATGAAAGTTTGTCAAAATGATCTCCTCCCATAGATAATGTTTGAAATGTCTCCTTTTCCTGCCTCAAACTGACACGACAGAAAGTGATTCATCTGCTACAAGATTAAAACGCATGATTAGCTGTGCAGATTTCCTAGAAAGAAATAATTAAGCAAAGTAAGAAAATGCAAGTAACTGAGATAATATCCAATACACAAGTGTCTTGTCTGTAACCTTCACTACTGTCATTCCTATTCAGAAGCTTAGAAACAACACATTGTCACAGCCCTTGCATATTTAAGCAATTTATGCATCCTATGAGTATTAATCAACACTATAGCATGTGAAATTGATTTACTTGCAACCACAGGCATGACAAGAAAAATATAGGTGTTCAATTGTTTAGGCTAATTGCTATTTTCCTGTAAAGGGATGACTGATCATGAGCAAATTTAATTAACTTGAGTAAGGTCCATCCAGTGCAAGGTTGCTTTGAGGATGGATCTTTTTCTTTGAGGATAGATTATGTTTGCGTGTGCGTGTCTGCCACAGTCATCGACTTTTTGATTTTCAGTGATACTAATTTCAGTCTGTGTCTGCGCCTAGTCGCTTAGTGACGTTCCCAATTGAGTCATACGGGTCTCTGGACCTTTTAACACATAATGGGACACGTCAAGAAAGCTGTCTGATTTTTTTGCACGGCTGCAGATTCTTGGTAGGGTGGCATTAAAATGACCGTAGTTAAACATTCTCATTTACCTTGCTCGCTCTTATCAGTATTCCGACTCTGGCTCACTGTAGTAATGACAGGCAGTCCGTCACAGAAGCACAACCTAATTAATACCAGCACTTTTAAATCGTGGCATTACCGTGATGCTCTGGTAATGGATTATGGTGATGTCTGGAATTGGCCCCGAGTGATTTATTATTCACTTCTTTTCTTTTATGTTTACACTTTTTGTGTGTGGTGGCATTTATGTGACAAGTGGTCTCCTAATTTTATAGCTTTGCGGTTGTCACATAACGCAAACAAAACAATTGTAGCTTAATGGAACTGCATAAGTCTAATGTAACCTTTACAAATCCAAGCGACATTTATTGAGCAGAAACTGTGTTGGAGCCATGAGTGAGCTGAATGCAAGAATTTCTGTAAACACTGTGATTGTCAGTCAACCTTTTCCACTACAGAATCATTACACATATAATCCACATTTGGTTGGCCTTTCTTCATGAAGATAAAAAAAATGTCAACCCATCTCCAGGAAGACGATTGAAATCGTATTATCTTGTGAATTCCTGTTGACTAAATAAACGGATGCAAACCAATCACGAAAGCGATTATTTGTGCTATTATATGTGCTATTTTAGATAACTCCATGCATGAGCAGTTCAGACTGAGGATAAATGGATTGATGTGATAGGGTGTATTTAGCAGAGATGCAATGTTTGAAATAGTTCTTTGAAAAATGTTAAGAGCTCAGATGTTGTTATAATCACCATGCGGAACTAGGCAGCCATCCTTGGAGGGACCCCATCTGCCCCCCCCCCCCAGTCCTAAATCGCCTCTTCCCATCTGCCTCATTCTGCCCCCAGCTTTCTTCTGATGTCTATATGTATCCAAGTTAACTTCAGAAATGGCTGAAGCCCATTTTATCATAATAATACATATATACAGGCCATTAAACACTTGTTTATCACTTTGGTGTGACATGCTCTGCATCCATCTATTTTTACAGTATGCATCCTTTTAAGAAATATACATGCAGCTTTATTACCTCATATTATATTCATACAAAAAGTTATTTATACCAAACTCCATGCAGGCTTTCATGTGTCTTGCACTGAGGAGAGGCTTCTGTCGGTCCACTCTCCCATAACGCCCCGACTGATGGAGTGCTGCAGTGATGGTTGACTTTAGTGCAGCAGAAACTTTTTTGTAACCATGGCCAGATCTGAGCCTTACCACAATTCTGTCTCTGAGCTCTTCAGCCAGTTCCTAATGATTCTTATTTGCTCTGACATGCATTGTGAGCTGTAAGGTCTTATATGGACAGGTGTGTGGCTAATCAAGTCCAATCAGTGTAAACAAACACAGCTGAACTCAAATGAAGGTGTAGAACCATCTCAAGGATGATCAGAAGAAATGGACAGCACCTGAGTTAAATATGGTGTCACAACAATACTGAATACTGAATACTTAGGACCATGTGATATTTCAGTTTGGTTTTTTCAATAAATCAGCAAAAATGTCAACAATTCAGTTTTTCTGTCAATATGGGGTGATTTGTGTACATTAATGAGGGGAAAATGAACTTAAATGATATTAGCAAATAGCTGCAATATAACAAAGTGAAAAATTTAAGTGGGTCTGAATACTTTCCGTACCCACTGTATTCATGTCACATTTGGTGTAAAAGTGTCTTTACAGTTAATATAAAAAGCAAAAATATAACTTTGCTATTTAGTATTATTAATAATAAATAAGCAAGCCTGGTTTGGGTGACAAAAAGAAGCCAAAAGTAGCAAAAAACTTTACTTTCTATAAAAAGTAACTAAGTGATGCAATTAGTTACTTTTTTTTGGAGTAAGGCAATATTGTAATGCATTATTTTTAAAAGTAACTTTCCACAACACTGATTGTGACAATGAAAAAACACAAAAATACACTTTTCCTTGTTGATCCCTATTGATTTTTCTATTGATCCCTACAGAGGAAAAAATATGGATCCTTTATGTGTCAGGTACTTGAGAGTACTGTGGGGCACAAAACATGTACCAATATTTGGCATTACTCATTTAATTTAGATGATTGGATTTAGACCAAAAATTATTGAATTTTTTATTTATTACAAACCTTTTTGCTTATGCCAGAGTCTTTTGTAAATCCCAGAGGCGGACAACAGAGAAGCACATTTACTTGAGTATTGAACTTAAGTACACTTTTTGAGTATCTGTACTTTATTTTTTTTCTGGAAACTTATGACTTTAACTTCACTACATTTGAAACACAAGTATCATACCTTTCAATCTGGGTTGGATCTTTGTTTTTATTTAAATTTTCTTTTTCTAATTAATGGCATTTCACTGTACACTTAACTCAAATGTGGATGAATGAATACACTTTGATGAGTGTACACACTGCTACAGCTGTGTAAGAACACTGCCAGGCGGTTCTGTGATTGTGGGTAGGAGTGTCAAATACAGAAAATGACTATGACTGTCCCAAAGTCAACTAATGGATTGGTGTACTTTGTCCGCCTCTAGTAAAACAAAAATAATGACTTTCCCTCCATCTGCCATTAGATGGCGCCATATGTTAAATATTTGCTCCTCATTACATATAATATAATATAATATTCCACATTTGACATCAAATCAAATGGAAGGATATTGAAAGCATCTTGAGCGCTCTGGATGAATTAGCCTAGTAAGTAGCCTAGTCACACTACAGTGTAGTGCAGATTCATTTA
Source organism: Enteromius treurensis (assembly GCA_032275025.1). Taxonomy (NCBI): domain Eukaryota; kingdom Metazoa; phylum Chordata; class Actinopteri; order Cypriniformes; family Cyprinidae; genus Enteromius; species Enteromius treurensis. The sequence goes on along the minus strand of JAUCMU010000021.1, from coordinate 9,437,286 downwards.
ATAGCTATATCACCACTTTGATCATTTTAGGTTGTTTTATATATATATATATATATATATATGTTCTGTGTTAGTCATGCAAAATTGCAAAATGCTTTTGGAATTAACGGCTTATTATTTTGCTATTTATTTAAAACCTGCATTTGTAAATGGCAATCGTGAAATCACAGAGTTTTCACCTCTGACTCAACAAATTGTTACACCCTGATTTCTTCAATTTCCTTTTTATATCGAATAAACGCAAAAAGGGTTTTTAGAACATTTGTCATGAAGTGCTTTATTTGAACTCTGAAATTATGCAACAACAATGGTTGAAAAATAAATTGGGAGTGATGAGTCAAATCAGCATGATTCATGGGATATTAAACTATGTATTGTACCAATGTGAACTACATGTTAATACAAATAATGAATAAAAGGATCAAATGCAAAACCATATTAGAGGCAACTGTTGAAAAACAGTAAAACAAAGTGATTAAAGATATTTTGTTATTGCTTCATGTGGCCACTCATTAAAGAGCCACTGAAATCTTCAGTCATTCCCATTTCTGTGAAAGAAAAGTACTGCTTTTACTTGCCAAGATTCACATGCATTTCAATTACTAAAAATGCATCGAATCAAATCAGCTATTCTGTAATTCACCTTTTAATCGCAGATATGCAAGATGCCCCAGCAGTGAGAGAAGATAGGAATCATCTGTGGAATATGAAAATAGACTAGTTAAGAAAACAAATATATAATAAAATACAAGAAAAATAAAAAAAGATGAACTGAATAACCAAGAAAGGTGACAAGATCACAAAATATGAATATACCAACGTATGAAGATGCTGGTAAGCTTGAACTTTCATTCCACATGTCTCTTTTGCCCATAGCTCTGTGTCTTACATTAAGACTTCTGTGAGCATCTGAGGACAGCAAACATAAAAATAAAAAAAATGAAATACACATTTACACAATATTTTCAAGTTTGTCTGATTATTTGGATGCAATAAACATACAAGGTCCTAGTAGGTACCCAGCACTGTTCAGAGTCCATCCCTTTTTCTCTGGATTCTGTGGGATTAATAAAGAGACCCATGAAATAAATTATGAAAAAAACAATCATCTTGTTGAGCTTCAGAAGAGGTAATTGAAGATGTACCATAAGGGTCATGCCCTGGATCCTTGACAGATGTGCAGTGAAGACACAGAGTGAGACACAGAGTAAAGCACAACTCATCTGCATCTGTGAAAAAGATGTAACATATACATTCTATGTATTGTAACAGAAACATTTAAAAAAACAATCCATATTCATTCTTTTCAGTATTCATATTTCTGTTGTATTTATAAGTTGTGTTTACCAGATCACATTGATCCTAAAGGCTGAAATTAAAAATAAACCAGTATTTATAAATAAATATGTAAACCTCACCGATGTGAAATAGCAAGACTGAGATTGCTTTATTTAAATGTTTAAATAAAAGATCAAGATTTTGTATCACAGTTGTTTTCTTTACAAAATTGTTAAAAGCCATTTAATCTAAAAATGTATCCTGTATGTTAGCCTTTTCCTCCACGGATTTCAGTAAAACAGTAATAAATCAGTGACCTAAAATAATATTCCACAAATATGATAAATATTATATGATAAGGACATTAGTACACTACTTGAAAATAAAGGCTTTTCTTTATCTATGGTTCTTACTACAACATTATTACCATTATTATCTATGGTTCCTTTAGCATCCATGGAATCTTTACATTGCATAAAAGATTCTTTGGTGAAAAGAAGCTTCTTCAAAATGTTCTTCACGCTAAGAAAAGAACAGATGGTTCTTTCTATTGCACTGCAACAAAAACATCCTTTGGGAAGCTCTATTTTTAGAGTGCATGCATATTTTTATAGCTATCATTTAATTTAATCAATTGTATTTTTGATGTCTTGACTCAAGCTGTAACTTCACAGACACAATTCTTATATATTAAAGTGGTTAAAGCCTTAAACACAACACAGATGATACTTACCTTATAAGAGAACAGTTGGTGTTTATAAATATTTATAAAAACCCTGGATTCCAGAAAAAAAGAGACAGTCTACTCTCTTCAAAAAACAGGTTTGCTGCAGGTGTGTGTCTGAATGAGGGACAGTCTGTCTTTTATACACCCAGTGGCATACTGCATATTAACGTAATGAAACTCTATTAGTATGACATTCATTTGATCATTTCTCATAATTACTGGTGCTGTTTACAGAGACAGGAGAGAGAGGGAGGACAGAGAATGATGAGACAGAATTAATCAGATAGTAAGCAACATTACAGGAGGAATAATGCCAAAGAACTAAAAAAAAGTGTAGATCTATCTATCTATTGGATTCACATGAGGCAATACTGAAATCCATTAATCCATTTTTTCCATTAAATATCAGCACTTTGCCCTAGATATAATTACAGCACCTACTGCTCCTTTCTATCCATTAACAGGGAAGCCCTAAAACATTCCACCTAATTATCTACAACTGATTGTGCTAAAGCTACATTTGTGGTGTGTTGAAACAGGGAATAAGAGCTGAATTTTCAGGCTCCTGTGGGAGGCATAATAGTGACCTCAGATGAATTAACCCTGATCTCTGCCCCTGTGTTTCATTTTTGTGCACTCATCTTATGCTAAGAGCAGGTCAGCTCTTATACCTGATGTCATTTCTTTTGTCCTCTCTCAGAAATTGATATCCTGATGTTTTGGGCAGCAGCTGAAATCATTGTGGAAACAGTTAGATGACAACAGATGTGGTGCTTTTTAAAAGATAATTGTCAAATCTATTAATTGTTCTAAATCTTGCAGCCTGTGAATAACATGGAAACATCACAAAATCTGACATCATTACACATAATAATTGACATACCTTGTATTTCAAAATTAATGCTGCAAATTCAGAGGAGTAAGAGGGGAGTATACCTGCAGGAGTCTGTGACTAGGGCTGATATTTTATTTATGGTGGGTGTTCTGTACACTTGCTTTCCGCTGAAGTATAGTCAAAGATGCTTTGCTTACAGACAGGAACTCTGAAGCAATGCAACAAATCAGAAATAAGAATTGTATTTATGCAAAAATTTAGCTTTACATGATCTCATGTGAAGCCACCACGTTTCATTTACCCTCTGTGTTACCTTACCGACTTTGCCCATTTAAAGGTAAGTTTTACTTCTTTATTTCTTTTGTACAACAATTTATTCTAGAAGGCGTTATAAAGAATCAGTCAAATTATTCAATTGTTTTGAGAAATGCCTGAGACATCATTTCCTGAAAAAGGCAGTTGCATAAATGTTAAATGTTATCAAAAAAAGTTGCATTATAAAAGAAGGAAATAACAAAAAAAAACAAAAAAAACTGTTTTAACCGTCATACAGGATGTAGCCCTAAAAAAATTGACGTAATCACCGAAGGGTGTATTTCATAACAGCAAACAAAGCACTTTTGTCCCATGTGCTAGTTTGACTTGAATAGTTAATGGCATGCATGTGTAAAATGATAGCTTTGGTTTCGTTACCATAGGCAAGGAAATATGAGAATACAAGACACTTCCTGCACCCTGTTCTGTTGTTGTGCTTGAGAAGAGCAGTGGGGGTTATTTTGCAGTATCTCTCTGGGCAGCAAATCTATTTAAATACGTACAAAAACATATGTAGCACACATGCTGTTCTTAATGAAAAACTGGGAAACCAGCTTGGATCTGTGAACGGTTAAAGTTGAACAATATGGGATATATTCTGCTTCCTAGCCTGCTATTGATAAAACCTATTTATTATTTTTTTTCCCCACTGGTTTTTATAAGATGATTTTAATTAATGGTGTATTTATTTTGTGCTCACAGACATGGCATCTGAGTGCTGTCTCAGTCTCACCAAATACTTCCTCTTTCTCTTCAACTTGATATTTTGTGTAAGTTGCAAATGAGTCATAAGACACAGTTGACTGGTCTAAAATGAAGTAAAATAAAGTATTATATAAAATAGCACAAACTGAGATCACAAAATACTGCTAAATAAATGAGATCATTTTCTAACAGTAACTGTTGCATGTTTGATCTCAGCAAGGCTTTTGCATTTTATACAGAGTGCATTTGCTGTTAGACAGTAATGTTTCAACAGAAACTGTCTCTTTTAGCTCTTAGGATCATTTCTCTTGTCTATGGGACTATGGGTACTACTTTCAGAGAACACGGAACTCGGTAAGTGTTACATTTGTGCAGTACAAGTGCAGATCACAATGCTATTTTGATGCGTTGCCTATAAATTATAATATACTGTGAATAATTAAAGACTTATGGTCCATATGTCTTTTACAGTGCGCCCTCCTACCTACCTTTCCATCTATATCTTTTCTTACTTGCTGATCATCAGCGGTTCTGTGACAATGTCCCTAGGCTTCATCGGCTGTATGGGTTCTCTCAAGACTGTAAAATGCCTGCTGGCAACTGTGAGTTTTCAGAAAATCAAAACTTGATAAATTTATATGACATTTAGGTGATTGATTAGAGATTTGTGCCTTTCGAGATATACTTTAACCTTAAGAATATGTTCGCTTGCTAGGAGAAGTCTTAACATATGAACCTCTTGGGAATTGAGCATGTTCTTGCAGTGTTTGTAAAACATCTGTACATCTATCTGCTCCACTGAGCTGCAACAGTATGTTAAAATAAGCTTTATTTATCTGCAGTATTTTTTCTTGCTCACGGTTCTTCTCGCGGCTCAGATAGTGGGCGGGGTTCTTTTCTACACCCAGAGGTCTAAGGTAACTCAAGCAGACCCACCCAGTTTGGTGTTGGGCCTTTTAGAACAATACAGCACATGACTTCCTCTTTGGTGTCAAGTTTTAAATCAGTTTGATTGATTTTTATTTTTGAAAGATATATGCTTATAAAACTTCAGATACAATCATGACCAAAACATCTTGTTTTTTCCCCACTCTTAATCAGGTGTCTCAGTCACTACAGGAACATACTAAGAAAATGATGGGTTCATTTAAACACAAGGATTCCGATTACAAGAGTTTTGAAAAGACTTTAGATGACATTCAGGAGAAGGTGAGAGTCACAGGACAGCTTTTTTTTTCACAAAAAGAAAGCCATGTATATACACTGAACATTGTAGACGCACCACTTTTGTTTTTGCCCACATTTTTCATTAGCTGAACTCAAAGATCTAAGACTTTTTCTATGTACACAAAAGGCCTGTTTCTCTCAAATATTGTCACAAATCTGTCTAAATCTGTTAGTGAGATAAACCATTTACCTCACAGGTTTTATATCACACTGTGAGATCTTAGTTGTTATTAATGTCGTGTTAAAAAAGGGTGCGCACAAAAAAAAATCTTATTCAGAGTTTTACATCAACCCACACATTATTAAGTGAGCGCAAGCTGTATTGCACGCAAAGATGGAATGTCATGACTCATGAAAAGTATATGAATGGTGGCAAAACCAGCATACTTAAGAACAATATTATAAGCATAGATGAATGGCACAACAATGGGCCTCAAGATCTCATCATGGTATCTCTGTGCAATCAAAATGCTATCAATAAAATGCACCTGTGTTCATTGTACATAATATATGCTTTCCCATACCATAAACTCACACCACCATGCGCCACTTCATCTACAAAGTTGACAATCTTGGAGGTGAAGATGCTGGATGTGGAGGTCCTGGGCTGGTATGGCTACACATGGTCTGCGGTTGTGAGTCCGGTTGGTTGCACTGCCAAATTCCCTGAAAAACCTTTGAAGACGCTGTATAGTGGAGAAATGAACATTCAATTCACATGCAACAGCTTTGGTGGACATTCTTGCAGTCAGCATGCCAGTTCATGCTCCCTCAAAACCCATGTCATCTGTGGCATTGTGATGTGATAAAACTGCACACTTTAGAGTGGCCTTTTATTGTGGCCAGCCTAAGGCAGACCTGTGCAATTATCACACTGTCTAATCAGCATCTTGATATGCCACAACTGTGAGGTGGATGGATTATGTCAGCAAAGTAGAAGTGCTCACTTACACAGATTTAGACAGATTTGTGAACAATATTTAAGAGAAATAGGCTTTTTGTGTACATACTGTAGAAAAGGTCTTTAAATTCAACTCTTAAAAAATGTGAGCAAAAATTATATTGTGTTTAGAATTTTGTTCAGTGTATGCTATATGAACACGTCGGCATTTTTCAACAACCCAAGTAATCCATGAATACAAAGAAAGTTAAGAAATGAAGTTAAAATAGAATGACCCAGGGAAAAAGTATGCTTACTAAAATGTATTTTGTACAAAAAATAATGTTACTTTGAACAAAAGACTCGCCTCATGTTTGGCGAAACTACAGTTGTGTGCATTGTTCAGTTGTGATTTTTCAAATCTATGGGACTCTTCTATGAATTCTAAACTTACCTTTTGCCATAGATCTTCTATTGGATTCAAGTCGAAATTTCATGTCAACAGCACTTTTAGAAATATATTTACTGAGAAAAACAGTTACTTATTCAATACTTATTTTACCTGCTGTATATAAACTTAGAAAACAGCAAGTAAAATTGACTTTTACAAGTTTTGCCACTTTCATTTTCCAAGTAAATTTCACACATAGAATCAAGAAAAATCTGCAGATTATCAGAGTGTATAAGTACATACTTGTGATTTTATGGCATTTTTACATGCAGTTTCAATGTAATGCAACAAAAATGATTCATGTAGTGCCGGCATAAATGGATTTACATACATAAATTAAGCAAATTGTGTTGCTTTAGCTCATTGTAAACGTAAATTTAAAAAGCTGCAACAAAGCTAAAAAGCTTAAAGGGTTGCTTCATCCCAAAATGAAAACTAATTCAAAATGAACACAAAATCAATTAATTCAACTTATTTTAAACCCATAAGACATCTGTTCATCTTGTCTCTTAGAAATATTTTAATTTGTGTTCCGAAGATGAACGGATGTCTTTAGAAGTAAATAAAGGTGAATTAGTTCTAACATGTTTATTTTGTGATGGAGTAACCCTTTTAACAATAAAAAGGTGCTTTTCTCATTTCTGCCAGAGATGTCCCCTGGTATATGATATGATATCATTAGAACTTTAAATTAAACATTGACAGATACTTTGGAAGGTTTGAAACTGATATCACCTCTTAAATCTCCACAGGCCAAATGTTGTGGTTGGAATGGAGAAGTTGACTGGAAGAACTCTGTACCCTGTTCTTGCTATTACAGCAATGCCACCGTCAATGTGACAAATCCAATGAAAAATATAAACTGTACAAATCTCCCATGTCTCTTAAATAACACCTGTGCCGTTCATGAGAAGGTACGGCTTCAGTTCTCCCATGTAATTATTTTTGGGTAAATTGTTTCAACATCACACATCACACTCTTTTCTCTCTCTCATAGGGTTGCAAAGCCACTATAGAAAAATGGCTGCAGCAAAATCTTTACATAGTTTTGGTGGTTATTTTGGCCATTCCTGTGGTGGAGGTGAGCAAGCTGTCACTAAACATTTTAGACTCAATTTAGAAAATCCAAATAACTGTAACCCTTCACTGTCCACAGTTAGAGTTCATAAGAATAAACAAAGTAAGATGGTGTTCTGTTTCATAGTGTCTTCAGTGGATATGCCTTGTATCTTACTGTTGCCTTAATCGCACACGCCGCTGCTGTCCTAGAGAACCAGATGGCAGCCACGTTCAGCTGTCCAGGTCTCAGTTTGCGACCAGTGTAGTTTGTCTGAGTGCTTCGTTTTTGCATGTCAAAAGAATGTCAGCCTTATTTCACCCTTAAAGGCTGGAATACACTACACAATGTTTTAAAACACTAGGCATCGCACAGTTACAGAAAAAAATAAAATGGACAACACCATACACTAAACAAATGAGGATCGCATACTACTAGATTACAAGACAAACAAACTAAAAAAAAAAAAAACCTGTATTGCAGCCTTAAGGAGTTTCTTTTGAAATACTGAGTGAACATTATCCCACTTATTACATGGCTCCTCACACAAAAAGATAAATAGATGGATATGAGTTATTTTAAAGTCAATCTCAAATCATTCTGCCTAGTATAATAATATGAATGATCATATTACAGTTACATTAAAACTAAAGTTCCCCATTTTTAATTACAATCAGTACTGAGATGATTACATTAATTGCATTAGTTTAAAACAAAAGAGAGAAAGCAGTCAAATTAGTGAAGTTTTATAGGCCAAAAACATCCTTCGACTTTTATGATTGACCAATCAGAAGTATTCTGCTGTGTAGTAAGTTACATTAATTCATGATACTACTTGGTGTGGACAGTTATGCATAGTACTGTTTCTCAAATTAGACATTTATTAGATGTCTATTGTTGTTAAACATTATATAAAGCTCTAGTGTAACTGCACACATGTGAAACACAAATGTGTTACAGAACATTTGTATCAACACTTTTTTCACTTCAGTAAGTTTTCGTGTAACAGGATTATTTAACTATATTTTGTATTCACAATATGTTTAAGAGTAGTTGGAACAATTTGATCTAGGGGATGGAGGTTTAGGAGTGGAAATGAGGGTGGAAACAGGACGGTTTAGGGAGGAGTTGGATCTGGAGTTGGTGCACCACTGTAATACAAGCGTACTTACATGGTGACTTCTCAGGAACTCACCAGTTAACATTCTGGACACCAACCCCAATGTATGTTAAGCCTAACTTACTGGCCACTGCTGTGTAACAACAGAGTAATTACATGGTTAATCCATAGAAATTGTTAACCATTTCTGTACCAAAAAGTGCTGTTAGTCCTTTTACACATATACTGTTATTAAGAAAAAGTGATGTTACCAATGTTCTGTTACACATACCATTAGGTGGGTTGTTACTGCACATGTGTGTAGTTACACAAACATTAGACCTGTAGATACTATGTACCAATGTTTACCATGTGGTTACATTCTACGTATACATCTAGTGACACAGGTATTAGGGTTACTTAATATAAAAGTGGGACTGTTTTTTGCTGTGTGACTGTATTGTTTGTCTTGGAGTGACAAAATATTATTGTACAAAGGCCTCAGTGGTTACTCTTAATTATATCTTCCCTCACAGAGATTTCACTGTGGAATACTGGCAAGGTAGTTTTATTGTGCTGTTATAATAGCCTAGTGTGTGGTGTGACGATTCATCCATTGGCTTGGTCCCAATTTTTGACCAGAATATAGTTAATTGAGTGCATTGTAAAAGATAGATTATTAATTGTTAACTGAGGTTAAAACATGCATAATTAGTTTATGAAAAAATATCTTTCATCCTCTTTACAGATAGGTGGTATGATCCTTTCGATGTGTCTGTATAAAGAAGGCTCTGTGAACTACAGCACAGTTATCTACTAAGATGACCAGGATCAGTCAGGAAGAAAACCTCAAATGTTTGTTTCCTGTCATTCAGATTTGATGCTTTGTTCATGTGCGTTTTATATGAGATTCTTATTTTTCTGTATTTGTTTTATACAGTTTTCTTTCTCTCTTCAAAATGTAGTCACTTGTTGATTTTCCTTGTAATTCATTTCTTTACGAAAAAGTACAAATCATTTGAACGTATTCATATAACATTTGAATGACTTTTATTTCTTGATTCTCAAAATATGTGCATGTGACTAAGAATGTTCTCATTTGTTCAGTTTAGCCATGAGAAAAAAACATTAGGGTGGGACAGTATAATATTTCACCATTGTTGCGCACACAAAGCAAATGACCTCAATATTGAGGCAATGTGTGCGATACTGTTCTCATAACATTTATTTTACACATAAAATATGAAAACTCAAATTGTCCTTAATTGTAAACTGTTTCAATGCAAGGTAACAACAATGTGTTATGTCCTGACTTTTAATAAAGTTTCAATTTAAAGCAAGTCAATTGTAAAGTAAAGAATTTATTACGTAAATTGTGTAAATAAACTTTCAAAAGTGTAAATGTAATAAGACTGATGTCGCTTAACTGAAATAAAACAAATTACACTGTAAATTAAATTTTGTTGTTGTTGTTTGTTTGGTGGATCTAAATGGTACATGGGACATGTAACACCCCATAGCAAGCTATTGTTAGGGCAGGGAGGAGGACAGGATACTTGTTATCAGGTATCATATATATACATGCTGCGTTCATCTCCCTCGTTACTTTCAGAGCAACACTACAGC
>JAUCMU010000021.1:9403345-9427029 GCA_032275025.1 Enteromius treurensis | reverse complement strand
TATTCATTCATTACCATTTATTATTTATATATTACTGTCAGCTTGGTGACAGTGAAGATGGGATACCGCACATTGGTTCTGATCATGCTTTTAGGTGCCTTCTGTGGTAAGTGTGAAACAATCTTGACTTTCAAAAACATTGTCATTGCATTTATATATAGAGAGAGAAAAAGAGAGAGAGAGAATCAGCACACAACAGAAGCTTTTTTTTATCACAGTTATAACAAAGATTTAAAAATTGTGATCTTATTAGTTGCACAGGCACTGAGGTGCAACCACTGCCAGAAGATTAACAAACACAATCCATCCTGTGAAACCTCTGACATAGAGGAGAAAGATTGCAGCAGTGGTTTTGACAACTGCATTACAATCACAATGCATCATCCAGCCTGTGAGTTGACCATATTCTTTTCCTCAGCTACTGAAACTGATAAAAGTAGGATAGTTCTCAGTGTGCAAACTGCGATAGTCTCATAAATTAACAGAGAGCAATGATTCGTAGCTTTATTGAATTGGTGAAAGCTATTCTGGATTTATTTTTATAGACGGTGAGGTGCGCAGATGTGCCAGATCTAATGAGTGTGTAGCTCAGGTGCCTCCACAGGTGGAGAAATCGTGCTGCCAAGAAGATCTTTGCAACTGATCTGCTCCTTCAGCCAAATGTATTTTACGACATGGTCTGTGATTATCTAATGCGATTAAAAATGTTTAAAACATACAGCATGCATAGTTATTAATTGACTTTAAATGTATACATGTAAATGTAAGTAGAGAATAATATAAAGTAAATAAAATCTGTTCAGCAAAACTAAAAACGTTGATTCTTAATGCTTCCTTAAACATTTGATCTTCTTGTAGGTTGTCAGAGGTTGGACAACTATAACAGCTGAACTCTTAAACAAAACAGCTCAGTCAGCATTCACACACATAATGACTTCTCACCCAGACCAAACAAAAATGTGCAGACACAGAAACACCACACAGTGCCAAAAAGCATTTCCTTGTCTAATTTTTGCTTATGGTTTATTGCAAAGTTACATTTAAACAACATTTTAATCAAACTGAATTAAAATACAGTCAATAATATTCATCTGTAAGCCAAAACAAAGCATTTAACAAGCATTAAAGCTACTCTGTATGCTTGTGTTCACTAAAAAACCTTTTCTTATCCACAACAGAGATAGTGACCTGTTGAGTAGAGACAGAACAGACTGCTTGTTATAATAACCAGGGCAGACATAAACAGTAAAGCATAGACAGACATTCTCTTTTCTGCTAACCCTCGGACTAAACATTGCTGTACAGAACATTTACCAAAGCCTTGTGGATTACAAATGTACGGCTCTTCATTCAGTTTAGGCAGAACCCAGCACAACAAGACATACACGAACGAAAGCTCCACTGCAATCCGCAGCACGATGCTGAACAGGTACACCACCACACTGCTTTTGCTTTTGTGGAGGTCTATCATCATCCTACCACCAACAGTTACGGTGGGATCAGTGATAGCTCCCTGCTCGCTTTGAGAAGCCATTTCTTTCTCCTTCTTCTTGTGGAAGGAAGATCGAAGATGGAAGGAAAACAGCTCCATGAGAAGAACCGAGAGCACAAGGAGGATAAAGAGGAAATGCCACGCCATCACTACAGAATTGTCAAAGTGTTTATTAAAACAAGCTTTAGAGCAAAAGCTGTCAGTGATGTTACAGGAGAAATCGTCGTGTAGGCTTTTCCATGGAAACTGAGCCAGAAAGACGGTCACTAGGCGGATGCAGAGCAAACCGAACCACATGGTGCGACCTTTATAGGTGGCAGTGGAGTCCACCGCAGTGCGGAGGATTGGGATGAGCCCGGTAACTATCGCTGCCATCGCTCTCCAGGGGGTGGATTTGTCTTCCTTATGGAAATAAAGAATGTATCTGTACAAAAAAAGGAGAGTTTTCAATTACAGTTATATTACTGATATTTGGTATATTGCGAGATACAACTTCAACATGACTTCAAAATGCAGGGTGGATATTTTGTTTAAGGAACATTAATAAAACATACCTTTTTAATGGGAACAAAGGGTTTGAGTGTTTGTCCAGTGCTGAAGTGAAGCAATTTTGAGCTTCTCTCAATATATAGCCTGTAACTGTACATGTCATCAAAAACGGTTTCTCACATTTATCTACAGTTTTTTTTCTTAGTGTTAATACAAGATCTCTAGTAGTTTTTGTCCAAAACATTATATATATATATATATATAGTACACTTCAAATGTTAAATGTTTATTGCTCTTTCCTTCTTTAAAATTATTTTTTAAACTGAATTTAAATGACATGTTACTTTAATGGGGTACTATACCACTAGTTAATTTTTTTTTTTTTTGACACGCATGCTATTTTTAACTGCTACTAATTTAATAATAAAATGAAGAAGAATAATAAACAAAGTCATCAAAACTATGAAATTGGAACTGTAGGCTTCTTCCTTTCGTTCTTAAGGAATACTCATTATTTAATGACAAATATATATGTGACCCAGTCTTAAGTCGCTGGGGTATATTTGTAGCAATAGCCAAAAATAAATTGTATGGGTCAAAATTACAGATTTTTTTTTTTTTTGTCAAAAACCTTTAGGATAGTAAGTAAAGATAATGTTCCATGAAGGTATTTAGTCAATTTCTTACTGAAAATATATTAAAACTTAATATTTTGATTAGTAATATGCATTGATAAGATCTTCCTTTGGAAGGTGATTTTCTCAGCATTTCGATTTTTCTGTACCCTCAGATTGCAAATTATACATCAATGGGAAACTTATTTATTCTGCTTTCAGATCATGTATAAATCTTAATTTCGTAAAATTAACACTTACGACTGGTTTTGTTGTCCTGGGTCACATATTGAAATCATATCTTTGTGTCTACACAACTAGATACATTTGTAAGATCAGAAAAAAACACATTTTAATCAATGTTTTCAAATTTGTGAATGCTATAATAAATAAGACTTTTTCAAATCATAAATATTACCACCAAACAATCAAAAATTCATGAAGTACAATTTTACTTAAGGACTTATAAAGAGGCGATATTTTTTTAGCTGTACAGCATAAAAGCATTATATTATGTACAGAACATAATAACTGTCATATTTACCACCACATACACTGGCTTGTTGCTTAAAAAAACAATCAAAAAATAACAGCTGTTTAAAGATCAGAAAAATAAAACACAGCATAAATGCGTATAGTATGTTGATGGAGGAAAAGCATGATTTAAATAAATGAGGTCTTGTGATTAAAATCAAATATTACACCGATTTCTTGTGTATAAACAAGACAGATTAAATCTGTGATTATGACACTGAGGAGAACCATTAACTTTTTGATTCAGACATACCAAAAAAATAATAAAATCCTCTCAAGGAATCTTGGCACGTTTTTAAAGAGAAAAACATACAGGTGTTTGTACAATATCAAGGTAAATTTTTTTTTGGCTTTTTATGCACGGAATCATTTAATACTATTTTAAAAAGGAGATTTTATTGATTTTCAGGATTTTTGCAAGTTTCTCTCAAAGTAACTGCCACAGTCATCGATTAGTTCAGAGGCCCTCTTCCTTGTCCATATACACATGGGCTGGCATTGTCTGAAATGTCGACACCGGTACAGTCAGAGAAATAGCGGTAGGCTCAGATCCTGACGGTGACGCAGCACTCGGTGGGGACGGCAGGGGTTGGCTGTGCACTATGTCTCCCTGAGGAAGGGGGGATGAGGACTCAGTGTTGCGGTGGGTGCGTAAATGTTTGCGAAGGTAGGCTGCGAAAAGAAAAGCCTTTCCGCAAACAGCGCAGCAATGTGGCCGACTGGTCGAGTGGATGCGCTGGTGTTTACGAAGCCCGGCTTTATTCAGAAAACCCTTACCGCACTGGTCACAAACATGAGGTCTCGGTTTGGGCTGCTGTTTCTCGTGTGCCTGCAGTAGGCCAATAGGTAAAGCCGAAACAGTAGAATCAGACGGGGGAGAGATGGTGTGTAGGCTGGAATGGGCCTGCACTTCCTCCCACGTTCCAAAGATCATATCACAATGAGGGCAGGAGAACTGGGGCAGTGTGGTAGGAAACATCTGAGCCGTTTCAGGAGCGGCCTGGACCTGTAGCGGCCTCTCGGATAAGTGGGTCCTCTCATGTTTGCGCAAACTGGATGACACAACAAATGACTTGAAGCACTGCTGGCATTTGTAAGGACGCTCCCCTGAATGCACCCTTCGGTGCTTGTTTAAACTAGAGCGCTCCGTGAAGGACTTGCCACATTCCGTGCAAGAAAAAGGCCGCAGGCCGGAGTGAACTAACATGTGGCGTCGCAGATCCCAAGAAGCGACGAATGCTTTATCGCAGCGCTGACATTTGTATGGCCGCTGACCCGAGTGCACGCGCTGATGCACCGCAAGGTCCGCAGGTTGTCGAAACCTCTTAGTGCACTTGTCACAAGGGTACGGCTTGAATCCCTGATGCGCCCGTTGATGTCGGCGGAAACTAGAAGGATCGGAGAACATCTTGCCACACTGTGGACACAAAAAGGGTTTTTCACCCGAGTGGGTACGAAGATGGGACTGGTACGAGGACAGCTGAGTAAAGCCTTTGCCGCACTGTTCACACTGATACGGCTTGCTCTTGGAGTGGATGCGCAAGTGGCACGCCAAAGAGGACGAGCGGGAGAAGGCTTTGCCGCAGTCCGAGCACAGGTAAGGCTTCTCGCCCGTGTGGGAACGCTCGTGGTTCTTCAAGTCCTTCAGCTCCGTGTACGTTTTGCCACACTGGCTGCAAGCATACGGCCGGTGGCCTTGGTGATTACGCCGATGCTTGCGGTACACCGAAGGGTCGGCGAAACTCTTCCCACACTCGGAACAAAAGTAAGGCTTCTCCCCGGTGTGTGATCGTTGGTGCACTTTGAGTTTGGATAGTGTGGGATAACTCTTGGAGCAATGAGGGCAAGAGTGAGGCCTTTCGCCACTGTGCTGCGTCATGTGGATACGCAGGCAAATGGCCTGCATAAATGCCTTGCCACAGTCAAAACAAACAAACGGTTTCTCCCCTGTGTGTGAACGGCTGTGGTTGCGTAACTCTGTCGGAGTCTTGTAAGCCTTATGGCAGTGCGGGCACTGGAATGGACGCTGGGCAGAGTGGGAGCGCTGATGCTTGGAAAGCTGCGCCCGGCTGGAGAACGTCTTGGTGCACTTACCGCAGGTGTATTGCTGCTGCTTGTCTTTACCATGTACTGACAGCTTGTGGCTTTGTAGAGCTGAAGGGCTGGTGAAGACCTCCTGACAGGTTGAGCATTTAAAAGTGTGCAGAGTTTTTGGCGGTCTCCCTTTGCCTCTTCTCCTTGTAGGAGCTTGCTCTGATGAGTTGTCTGCTTCTTTGTTGGGCTCGGTCTCGGAAGGCGGTGGTGTATACTGCTCTGCAGTTGGCGGGCTACCTGGCTGGGGTGAAGCCATCCTGATGATGCTGAAGAGAACAACAAAACACACAATGAGTGCCTTGAATTTATGTTATCATTTAAATTAGTTCATTTACTGTTCAAATATAGTTAGTGCTTCCTTTACTTGGTGGTATTTTGGCAAAAACAATGGTGAATATTTTGTTTAAAAAAAAGAACAAAAAAAGTTAAATACAAGGCATCACAAAATGGCCGGCATTAGGACCTCAGGGACAATTAGGAAAGAGGCTCTTGTCCTCAAAGGAAGTTGGCGTCTAAGCTGCTTGTGTACAGAACTGAATTACATTTCGAATTTAACATAGCGACCATGACCAAACTGAAGCAATGCGAATACAACACAGTGGTACTTCAAAGACCTAATGAACAGATCTACTGCATACGGCATGCAACTGCTCTTTTAGCACCATAACACAAAATGGCTGGCTTTAGGACCGCTGAACATGCGAAGCAATTTGCAGTCGGACGCTTGTCACTTCATTGTAATCACTGCATAACAAAATGTTAGCGTCTTCAGCCTCTCTTGTGTGCATGCAAAAATGCGATTTACGTTACGTACCTTTTGGGCTCTCCGGAGAGGCGTTTGTGTCTTTGACAATGAATTGCAAATCGATCAATCTCAGGAGAAGGTCGGCGGCTTTAGGACCACGACGAAATTACCCAGTGAACGCAGAGATGTGAGCCTTCATGACTTCCTCACTCACCACCTGGGGAATGTCTACAAAATGATCTGAATTTCATTGAAATGAAAACGCATACATGCCTCTGCTGCTTTGGTGTTCTTGCTACGCTGATCCTACGGACTACAGGGCATGGTGAGTGGAATAAAATGGGGTGGAGAGAGAGAGCCTGTGGGAGGGGAAATTAGGTATGCTCACTTGTGATGTGCAGTTGTTTTGTGCATATAAAGTTACATAACAAAATGCGAATTGTCTAAAAATGATGAGTGCGGTTAACTGTGGCTCTACTAACCGCGTATTTGCACTAGATTCATTTTAACAGTTGACAAAAACAGTGGAATTGTGCATTTTTAATAGCACAAGCTGTTATTAACATTATTGACAACATTAAAGAACGAACGAACGAACAAAAACGAGGCTTCGAAAATATAATGTAACGAGTGGAGCACATCCCTAGACGTTTTGATAGCTGTATAATATTTTAATTTTACACATATAATGATAGAGTGCCATTTGCTGTGTTTGCACAGCAATTTGTGGCTGTGTATTACAAAAACAAAACATTCGCAAACGTTTGTGTTAAACATTATTTAGGACGTGCTATTAAAGGATTGCGGAGAGGGTAGAACTATCACAAACGTATTAGCTTTTCTAATGTAGATGTGTTGTTAAAGAAAACACCTCTTTTGAACGCACGGACGTTTTTCGCTGTTGCACATTTCCTGTTTCCTAGCAACAAGAGCAGGAAGTGAGTCGAGTGGGATGGGGGAAAAGACAATTGGTAGAAAGGGGGACGAACACGCCCGTCCTGAAACTAAAATAAAGTAAACGGCGTGGAAACATTACATTCACCAACATCACACAAGGAGACCGCAACGTTCAGTATGTATATTTCTAGCCTCTTTTTGCCGTATCGGTGGGTTGGTTTTAGCCGTAGTTTCTAGCCGCCAAATGCTAACTAGCTCGCAACGGGATGGGATGCTACTGCCTCTCCCAAATGCATATTTTATTCAGTTCAGCTGAAGGGCAGTTATATTAATCTGCTTTATTAATTTAAACTACGGATATATGGTTACTAAAGCTATCAAGTTTGTGCTTGTGCTGCTGGCTGTTAGGTTAATGTACTCCGGCAAGTGTTTACTGTGTCAATAGAGCTCCATTGTGTGAGGCAGTCTGTCACCTAACTGTTGGGGTTGATCCTCCAAGCTGTCCACTCATCTAACGTTATAAACATTCTGCCCAAAATCCATTAGAGATCAGTGATACTTTCAGGTCCAGACAGATAAGCTATATTATCGTTATTTTATTGAATGGTGTTTTAAAATAAGATGTAAAGAAGAATGAAAACTGGAGCTGACTAAAGGCTTCATAATTGATGGGAAATAGCTTTGAATGAATGTTAAAAACTCCTGCATGTACTTTGGTTTTATATTTAACATCCAAGTTGGTTTATGTATAAAAAAGAGTGTTCTTGGTGTTTTTTGTGTGCTTATGAACACTTTTTAGTGCAAACATATAAAAGTGTTTATGAAAGGTATAATTCAACCTTAAAAGAAAAGTCATTATTTTTTCCCCAGGATCTGTTTAATAAATAATAACTATTTCATAAATGAATAATTGTTAATAATTATAGAGACCTATTCCGGTTTACTTGTCCCTTTTCACTCAAACTCATGACATTACAACCCTGTAGGACTTTTTTTCTAATAGCATTAAAGGAGATGTCAGGCAGAATCACAGCTTCTGTCAGTACTTCCGTCTTATTACATTCTTAGTCAATACAATAAAAGTGAATACTGACTGACACTGTCATGCAGAAAGAAATTCATATAGATATAATCTTTAGTTTTGCTTGAATTTCCCTGTGCAGTGTTTTATTGTACAGTAAGGTTAGAATTAGGGCAGCACGATTTGGGAAAAATGTCACATTGCAATTATTAAGCTCAAAATTGCGATACGATATATAAGTGGTTTGACTCAACTTGCTTGTTATCAAGGAAAGTGCACACACAGATTACTAATAATGCTGAAATATGTATTTCAAAACTGAGATACAGTATGCAGTGCAATCTAGCAACAAAACATTAAAACAAAATTGTACAAAGTTAAATAACAGCAACTTCTTTACATTACTGAATTAAATTACATTAAATTAACATAAAAATACAATTTTAAAAAGTCAAAAGTACAGATAAATAAAAGAAATACCCATTTTTATATTTTGTTGTCCCAAAACATTTTAGCAAGATGTAACATATACTTAATATATTTCTTTTGGTATCTCTTGTCCAGTGTGCCAATCATTTTCTCAAATCCCTTTTTGCTAAAAGTGCGTTCACACCTGAGGCGACTTTATTGGCGTGTAGTTGGATGCTTGAACATGTCGAGTTTACGCCGGTTTCACACTGCACACGTCAGCAGGGTGTAAGCAGCGCGTATTTATTTCGGCGCCCATGTTAACGGATCAGGAGCACACAGGGGCGGCGCAGAAGCAAGTAGTTGGTGCAGAGAAATGACATAAATCAAAGCGTGCCGCTTAATTTGCGCGAATCACTCTGCAGGATGTCTAATTGCGTCTTTGCATTGACTTAACATGTAAATCACTCGAGCTTAACGCTTCATTCGCGTCTGGAGTGAACGCAAGAATGAATGTCTTGTTACGTCCATGAATGCATTTGTTTAATTAATATAATCGCAACATTTATTTAATTACTCATAGGTTATGTAAACTTTTTCTTTTTTTTTTTCTCAAGACTTGAGCATATTAGAAAGCAATGTTAATGTCAGATTATCATTATTATTGACTTTCTTGTTGTGCAAGTGCCTTGTGTGAACTTAAAGGTAAATAATGGTTTTCCTGTTACAGATTTCATCCAGTGCCTACGCTTACATCATCTTCTCAATGATAGTTTTCCAGTGGAATGGAATAGAATAGTATTCTCAGCTAATCTTTTGAATGTTGCCTCTTCAAACAAGCCGATGTGATTATAGCGAGGACAGGTCTGTCCCTCACAGTCATTCAAACTGGCTCTTGTTGACATTTCTTATGAATATACTATACCATTATAGCTATGCAAGAGCCAGGCCGGACCAAAGGCTTCTCGTGTAGACATTGTGGTGTAGTATGTGCAAGCATGCCCAGTCTTTTGGAGCATACAGATACCTTTCATCAGTCCGAGGAGGAACGGAAGTTCAAATGTGATGAATGTGGACGAGGCTACAGGCATGCGGGCAGCTTGGCTAACCACAGAAAAACACACGAGGTTGGCTCTTTTCAGTGTCATATATGCTCCAGGAAGCTTTCCAATGCATTGGCTCTCAAAAGCCACCTGCGCATCCACACATCTAGAAAGAAATATTCTTGCACAGAATGCGGAAAGGCTTTTCGCCTCGCAACTCAGCTCGTCACCCATCAAAAGGTCCATCGCAATAAAGAGTCTCAAATCAGGACGAAGGATTCTGCAAACAGTCTTGTTGAAAGTGATTATAAAGATGATGAGCTGCTGCATCTAGAGGAGATGGATTTTGACATAATACCAGATTTGCAGCCAGACATGAAGCTGAATATTGCTCCTATGAGCAGCCTTAGTAATGGTGCCATGTCGGAACACATTTCAAACACCACCACAGAAAGTGACATAGCAGCTGAAGACGATGCTGGAGATCGGCCATTCAAATGTGACTTGTGTGACAAGACATACAGGCATCATGGCAGTCTCATCAATCATAAGAAAACTCATCAAATGGGGGTATTTGAGTGTCCAGTCTGTTTTAAACAATTCAATAATCTTGCTGCACTTAATAGCCACCAGCGAATCCACAGTAAAACTCGAGGTCGTCTTGGTGTACAGACCTCTAAAGCTGCCCTCACAGAATGCAAGCAAGAACTTGCCCCTCATGTTATGCCACAGAATGGTGATGCAAATATACATTTTTGTCACCTTTGTCAGGTTGCTTTTGCTAATGATGATGAGTTTCAAAATCACATTCTGCTGCATAACTCCTCCTCAATGTCATTTGAGCTCCCTACTAACTTGTCAGAGGAGCACAATTTTTCTTACGATGATAGTCTTTCTCATTCTCCAGAGTCTAATCCTTATCCCCCCACTAGTGACACTCCACCATTACCCACCTTACTTGATAAAGCTATTGAATATCCCCAAGCAGGTGGGCCATTGGAAAATGGTCATATTTATCTACCCAACTCTTTAGATGAAAATCCGTTGACTCTACATGCTCAGGGACAGCCAATGGCCCTACCATCAGAAAACCTCAACCCTGATGGTTCAGAACAGGGTACTGATAACATCAAAGTAGAAGATGCTGACAGTTTTGATCGCAGATTCAAGTGCCACATCTGTGGCAAAAGCTACAGGCACGCAGGCAGTCTTATAAATCACAAACGGTCCCATCAAACCGGGATCTTTCAGTGTTCCATCTGCCGCAAGAACTACCCACATTTGGCTGCTCTGCGAAGCCACCTTCGGATCCATAAGGGAAGGCCTGCAACTTTGCCTGCTAGTTCTGAGGGTGACTGGCTTTCCTCAGAGCCCTTGACACACGAGAACCAACAGAACTGTTTTCCATCACACGAGGGAGATGTAAGTGGAATATTAGGCCTTCCTCAGGACCTGGTGGACTCTGTGCAGCATAAATCCAATGAGGAGCATGTGAATGAGACAAATGCTACTGAATTTCATGAGCAGTTTGACAATTCCTTCTCAGATGAACACCTACCTCAGGATGAACACCTCATGGAGAGGCACATGTGCGCTGACTGTGGTAAAACATTTACTGATATTGCAGGAATCAAGTCGCACATTTGTCCCCTCCTGAATCAGCAGTATCAGACCATGATGAACGGCTCACCCGGTCACATGGACTTTCACAATACAAAGCATCAACATTTCTTAGGAGAGTCAGAGGAAGATGTTGGTTTTGAGAGACACAACGCTAGTGCAGCAGACGCCTATTTTCAACAGCAGACCTTTCATGACAGCATTCATGGTGAGATGAGTGACAGTGAAGCTAAAGCTGAATGTGAAGAAGACGAAGAGGAGGATGATGGAGAGATGTATCAGTGCTCTGTGTGTGGGAATCACTATTCTAGCATGCGTGCACTGCGAAGCCATCTCAGAGGTCATACTCAAACTCATGGCGCACCTTCAGCATGTGGTTCATCCTCATTGTCTTCTCTAGAGGTCAAGAAAGATGAACCGAGTGAAAATCAGCAGGGTGACTGCAGTCTTATTATCTGCAGCACTTGTGGAGAGAGCTTTACCAAGAAACTAGACCTACAAGCCCACCAGCTCTTGCATAGCAATATAGAAGGTAATCCACAAGAACAATTTGGAACCAGCCACCAGAATGAGCTCAAACCCAAAGTGGAAATCGAAAGTATTATTTGTGGAAAATGTGGCATAAGCTGCAGCGATATTTTTCACCTCAGTAACCACAACTGCACAGGACAACGGGATGGACAAGTGGAGGAGAAATGTGGGGAGAAACCACTTAGAAGTACATTTCAACGACATCTTTTGCAGGAACGTCCACATGATGGAGAGCGCCAGTACAAGTGTGACCAATGTGGTCGTTCGTACAGACATGCTGGGTCATTACTCAATCATAAGAAGTCTCACAAAACTGGTGTGTTTCGCTGCTTTGTTTGCCAAAAGCGTTTTTATAATTTGCTGGCTCTCAAGAATCACCAGAGGACACACTTTGATGTTAAAAAGTAAGTATTTAAAAAGATTTATAAATAAATATATAATAAATAAAAAAGTTAAAATTTAACCTTTGAATTCATACTTCATTTATTTTGTTTTACAGCCAAGT
Organism: Enteromius treurensis; assembly: GCA_032275025.1. NCBI lineage: Eukaryota > Metazoa > Chordata > Actinopteri > Cypriniformes > Cyprinidae > Enteromius > Enteromius treurensis. The sequence goes on along the minus strand of JAUCMU010000021.1, from coordinate 9,415,036 downwards.
TCTTTTTTTTTTTTTTTATCTGATCTTTTTCTTTCTTTTCCAGGCATAGATGCACAGAATGTGGGAAAGCATTCAAAATCTACAAACAACTGTTGAACCACCAGAGGGTACATCAGGAAAACAAGGCTAAGATTGAAGAGCTCAACAAACAAATTCAGACACTCATGCAGATGAGTGGGAATGCCTCAGGGAGTGGAATGCAGGCACCTAATTCCAGCAGAAAGAGAATGAGCAGACGCCACAAGCATCGGCAGACCTCAAACAGTGATCAGTCTAGTCAAGAAAAAGAGGGCCAGATAGGAGATCCCAGAGACCCTCGCCCTTTTGTCTGTAATCAGTGTGGGCGAAGCTATCGACATGCAGGAAGCTTGGTCAACCACAAAAATTCGCACAAGACAGGTGAATATTACTGTGCATTGTGCAACAACACTTACTCCAACCAGCTAGCAATGAAGAACCATTTGCGAATACACTTTGCCGTCAAAAGACATCGTTGCCAAGACTGTGGAAAGGCCTTCAGGGGGAACAAACAGTTACTCAACCATACTTGTTCGACGAATAAAAGAAATGCAGCAGCAAGAGGAAAGATCAGGTGCCACAAACGAGAAAAGGATTTGATTTGCAAGCAGTGCCGTCTTGTATTTCCAGATACTGAGCTACTTGAAGGACACACCTGTACTACAGAGACCGATTCGGTCCCCCCAGATGTACAATGTGACAACGATGGTGCATACCTAGAAAAAGAAGAACGACCATTCAAGTGCAACATTTGTAGTCGCAGTTACCGTCACGCTGGTAGCTTGTTGAACCATAAGAACACTCACAAAACGGGCCATTTCACCTGCACCTTCTGTGCCAAGCCCTTTTCCAATCCCATGGCGTTACGAAACCACACACGCATTCACACGCAAAAGAAAAAGTATGTCTGTCCTACTTGTGGTAAAGCTTTCCGTCTCTCCAGTATCCTGTACAATCATCAAAAAATCCATGCACGGGGAGTAACTCATTACAGCTGCCAAACATGTGGCAAAAGCTTCCAGGGAAAGTCTGGGCTAAAGAGACATCGCTGTTACCGAAACGGCAATCCAAACTCTACTGTAAATCAAGACGGTGTGGACAAATGCTATACGTGAGTCCTTTTTTCTTTCTTGAATGTTATTTCAACACCTATCCATCATCTGATGCCAGTCTTTTCCTTTGTTACAGGTGTGATCAGTGCGGACGCTCTTATAGACATGCTGGTTCTCTTCTTAACCACAAGAAGACTCATTCCACTGACCTCCTTCACTGCACTCTCTGCCTGAAAACATTCACAGACCCTCTGGATTTACAGAGCCATTCTCAAATGGCTCGCCACTGTTGCCCTGATTGCGGGAAAACCTTCTGTGAGTTTGCACACCTGCAGAGCCACATGGAGGTGCATAGTAAGGGACTGCCTTATTATTGCAACATGTGTCAGCAGAACTTTCCAAACTTGGCTAGTTTTCAGCAGCACCAGGAGCTCCATGGTGGCTTGCAGGGTAAGTCACAGCATGAGCAAGGAATGCAGATGCAGCAGGATTTAGGCTGGGACTCAGCACTAGACCAACAGATAGGAATTCAGAGCTTTCCTAAGATCGATTCAGCCTTTAGCCGAGTGCACGGATTCCCTGAGCCACAAGACCAGCAGGAAAGTAGCGAGGGCTTCGGTAGGGAAGAGAAAAGTCATGTGTGCGAGCACTGTGGGCGCACTTACCGCCACGCTGGTTCACTGCTCAACCACAAGAACAGCCACAAGACCGGCTCCTTCTTCTGCTCGGTCTGCCAAAAGGAGTTCACCAATCTCATGGCGCTGAAGAATCACCGGCGCATTCACACAGAACCCAAACGCTATCAGTGCCTGGAGTGTGGCAAGGCCTTTCGGGTCTCCACCCAGCTTATCTGCCACAGGCGCATCCACACCAAAGAGAAGCCTTTCTCCTGCCTCCTTTGCGACAAGCGTTTCTCTAGCAAGTCCAACCTCCGGCACCATCAGAAGATGCATCAGAATACCCAACAGACTTACGAGTCCTCCTTCAGCATGGATGATAATGAATTCATGGGATTGGGTGTGGACCCTTTCCTCTAAGGCCACGTTCCAGTCTTGCCGCTTCAAGGGAAGATTTCAAAACAAATTTCTATTACAAGACTTTCTCCACCCAAGGCCCAATGCCAATAATAGTACGACATCAGGTTTTCTGCTATACTTGTCCAGATGGTGTCGCACACAGATGCTAATCTTGGCAAGACTTGCCTCTTTTACTGTTGTGTTTTCAAAGGTTGTTCTTTAATGGACAAGTAAAACTGGCATTGATAAGATACTACCTCTGGTAGGGACAGTAATACTGTAGACATTTTAGAATAAGTGGCAGTGCCTGTCAGAGACCATTTTAGGTTTTTATTTTATTTCATTTGTTTTGTGTCCCCACACAGTGCAGTGCACAAACTGTTTGGTACTATAATAGGTCTCAGACTGCGAGCTTGGATGAGTATTTCTGTCCAGACTCCTACCTAGTGCTGCCTTCAAGAGCCTGACCGATTATTTGGCATAATCGGCGGGGGAACAAAACAAACTATGTTATGTGTCATGGGAATAAAAGGATATATACTATCCTTCTCATTATGTTTGTATTAAGTGCTTCCATATTTTCAGGTTATTGTACTGCTCATGGTAGATGTGCTGTAATCATTGTCTCATTAAGACCAACATACTCTTGATGTTCCTGCAGTTTCATAATGGATGACGCTGGTAAGGCTGTTAAACAGCAACCTTCACTAAGGCCTGTCTTGTAGAAAATCTCAAAGATATTTATTTATTTAAATAGAACTATTTATACCTTACATTTAATATTTGAAATATAAGCATATTTCTTGTCTTTAATACTGTTAAATGTGGTACACATTATGCATGGTATTAAATGTGTGATAAATGCTAGATTGGTCGATTATGTAGGTATTCTAGATAATGGTTGCAAACACTTAAGAAATACCTCTTTAAAAGCATTCACAACAGTGTATTTGAAAGAACAACAGAAATATTTCAGTTTTTCTTAGCGCATACTTTTCTAGTAAATGTTTTATTAAGTGGAAGTATGTTCCAAGATTTTGGAACACACAAAATTTATGGACCCAAAAAATCCATGATCGGTCGGGCTCTATTAGGGCAGGAATTCAGAATAATCTCTTTTCAACAGTTTTATTAAAATGCTCAGGTCTCGCAACTTACTAGACGCAATGTAAGAAAATACATTAAACTTGATGCTAATTGCATCAAGGCTTCTGTGTCTGACTGTCTTTGATGCCAGATTGAATTTCAATGTGCCATTTCATATCACCACCCTACTTTGGATTAAATTATTTGTAAGATGGTTTCCTTTTAAGCCTATAGATCAGTGCTTACTGATTATTTAAGAGTAGAATTTGCAAATTTTCACGTATTAATGGCTTCATCGCATTTGAGAAAACCTAAACGGACAACTGAGACTCTAATCGGTTGCATATATCTTAAATATAAAATATTTATTTTTGTTCACATGATCAATGTTTCTCTTTCTCAAGTAGGGACCTTAATAAGCAGATGATGTTTATTTGTAGGTGTTCATGCACTCACTTTCTTGAACTGAATAAAACCAATATAGCAAGGGGTTTCGCTTCTTCTTTGAGCCTTTTATCTAATCTTTGTTTTAACATTTGAGCAGCTTCTGCTGTCATATTGTGTAATAAAGTGTGACAAATGCAAATTAGATGCTTTAAACACATACAGAAACATCAACAAATACAGTACATTAGTTGTCTCTTTATTGTATTGAAATGCATAGTTTTCTCTGCAGTCTGTGGAGTAATTATGAATGAGTAAAGGCACAAGTACACAACAAACTTCACTGAAGACTGTGACAGCGCCGGGCATGCTTCACAGGTTTATGTTTATCCAGATTCTGGACTAGCTTCTTGATATTCCTAGATTTCTGACAAACATGGCAGTGATTCACAATGAGGTACATGAAGTATTATTGGGAACTGGAGTATAAAGTGTGCTTGGGTTTCTGGAAAACAATGCAACCAATTCTTTAAGCAAAATATAATTTCTTCTGATTCTGGGTTGAAATGTTACTCAGACATGTTCTTTAGATGTCTCATGAGATTTACCTTTTGCTAAACATGCTTTAATTCATTCACACAAGTTTATTACTCCTTAGCATCTGCTGTATATAAATATATACATTCCATAATGCCCATAGCTGGCTACACAAATCTAAAACTGGTGATTTTATCCTTTCAAAATATGTTAGGAAGTTGAAATGATAAAACACGAGAGATTAAATGTATTGGGATATATGTATGTAAATATCACTCTAAACGATCTAATCTCTTATTATAAGAGATATAAAGCGTATAAAGGCTACAAAACTAAGATGGAATTTGACACCTGAGACTCTTTCTCAGAGAATTTGTTAACGTCAGCTGGTCTTTCGGATATCGGCTTCTGTAGCTTTGCTGGTCTTCAGTGTCTCCAGAATGTTCTTCAATGTCATAGACAGGCTGCTGAGCCAGTCGGTGTCAGAACATTGTTGTACAAAGGGCTACATCTATACAGTGCGTAGTATTCCAACACTATAAAAATAGATAGTTAAATAATGATTACAAATACATTCAAATGGCTGTGCCATACTAAATCTGTTTAGGGAGGCATATATGTGTAAAAAAAAAAAAAAAAAGGTTGATCTCTATGTCTACTATATTAAACTGTGGTTATTTGTATATCGTGTTCACAAACAAGGAATATTCAAGTGGGAATGCATCTACAGTGCACTCTAAGTGCAATATGAATGGCCTCGAATTTCTGTAAAAACAGTGTAACAAGACCTGTCACTAAAGCATTTTAAGGGTTCCTAAAAAAGGAATATATAATATATGCTATCATGCTGTCCATAGGATGTCACCTAGCACCTAACAAATCTATTCTGCACAGTGAGTGACAAGGAAGGTCTCAGTGCAGCTTTTGTGCATAACCATTTGCTATGCATGACATAGCCTACTAATGTAATAAATTAGACAAATCAGATGCTACTCATAGAACACTCTGTGGTTGAGGTGCCAGCCAGTGTGTACCAGCTGGAACATTGATTCACTGGAGTAACAGTCCATTTTCATTTTCGTCAGCTTGAGTTCCATGAGCTGCAAACATTGAAAAAACCGGAATATGAATAAAATGAATTTCCTTAACGCATTTCGAAGTGTTGCATTTTTCAACCCTCACCTATACGAAGATCCTATACTGGATAAAGGGGTCCTGTTGTCTCTTCAATCGGTTCTGAATTGTGGACAGAAGAAGTCAAGTTAGTTCTGAGTCCTGCTCTGAAGGAGAATGTGAGAGAATTGAAAATGTGGTGTAGTGTTAATATCTCACCACGTAACGTCCTTTTGGACCTGCATTGATGTACTAAAATGCCTATGAGCAAGGCTCCGCAAACAATTACGCCTGCCAGGACAGATAAACTGGTAATTGCTGCCACCCTCCAGGAATCCGAAGGCTCTATGGGTGGGCCTTAAAAACACAGGACAATGTTACTGGAAGACCTCCAAGCTTGTCGGATCATACAGAAAGAATCTGACCACTCCTTCTCTGTATGTAAGCTTTGACCTATTGCAAAAGAATCTACTTGCAATGCACTCTCGTGAGTGTTTAATTCATTTGGGGAATATAGGGACCATTTTAATGACTTGGAAATTTGCTTTGGAACTATTTTTATTCAAGTTATCAAGTACATTTATTCAAGTACATCAAAAATGTTTGTGACTTTTTATCTTGCGATTCTGAGTTTAGATCTCAAAATGTGCCCTTTTTTCCTGCAGTTCTGAGGTTATACTTCACAATTCAGACCTTGTTTTCTTGCAATTGTGAGTCACAATTACTTTTTTAGTCTTTATTCTATGTTGGAAACAGGCTTCCATAAACTAAATTTACATGAACAATTAGTTTACCGCCCCAGTCCCTACTGCAACTTGAAAAAAAAGAATGAAAAAAGTCAAACTGTAGTTGAGGTGGCACCCTGCAGGTAGGCTAGTAATGTGTACTTTTAAAGTATGCCAACTATAATGTGTACCTGCATGGTAGCCTAGTAAGCATACTAATAGGGGCAAATAAGATACAAAGATGTTTTTGTACCTTAGTGTACCGCCTCAGTGACAGCTTTTTGTACCTTTTTTTGTGTTCGTTAACTACTCTTTACTACTATTCAGACCAAATCAAATATACTCACATGTGTCACATGATGGAGTTTTCGGATACTGTTTGCATATATGGCAAGGTACACATTGAGCGACATCTCTGTTCCAGAATTCGGATTTCAAACAAAGGGCTGAACCTAAAAAAAGTGAACAAAGCAGCACACACAAAAAGGTGTCAAATAGCGGTAGCATATTACAGCGAAACTGACAAAAACAACTTGCTCTTTGCACACAGGTTTCCTGATAACTCGGAGTGGGTTCGAGGTTTTGCACATGGGTGACATGGTGTGTTGTACGACTGAAAAAGACGATCCAAGAGCTTTCTTCGCTCTGCCTCTTTTTCATATGAAATGAGATGGGAAATTCCGTTGCAGTGATGTGGTGGTGCACTCGCGGGGAAACGATATTACTCATGCTCTGTGTGCGTAAGCAAGACTAAGCTCACGGCCAGACTATGATGCGGCCCCTAAGTGCATGCGAAGTGTCCCACAGTGAAAAATTAGGACATGGAAAAGTGACTTTAAGAGAACTAATGGGTTGGCGAAGGAGTCATCAGTGAAAGCTGCGGGGCTTATAGGTTTTGTCTTGCGCACATGCTTGCAATAAAAGGAGGTGCATAAAGGAAAAAAGCGGTAAGGCAGGTACCACTGAAAGACTTTGACACAAACAGCTGCGGTCTACAGATGACACACATCTGCAAGCTAATATCACCCGCGGCAATATGACGTGACTTTGAGAACACCGCCAGATTCTAATGAACACTTGCTTTCTTACAAATGACTCTTGACGTCTTCTTGTGGGGGCGCGCTACATTTATGACTATTAGTTCTTAGCAGGAGCAACTTAACTTAAATGAGTGAAAGTGCATATTGAAAGTCCAATGTTTTCTTGAAGAGTTGTGTGACGTGCACTGCTCACATTGACCTCACAATGAATCAGACATTTTGACTTTGATGGATGAGATGAATGTGGGCTGCTTAACTAAAGGTTAATTCTAGATTTAACAGAGATATTGAAATCACAGTTCTGCTCTATCACCATTGAGCCCTTGAGCAATAGCACAAAAAAAAATCGAAGTCTTGTATGTTTTTCATGCACACCCAAGCAAGCTTAATGATCAGTAAATCTCAGCTCGAATTTCAGCCGCTCAGTGTCTGTAGGACCCCTACTGTCAAAGTTAATATTTGAAGGGCCCCCTATATAGCCTAGGGGTCTTCCTTTTGTACTTCTGCTGAAATGATGAGGTGCCATATTTTCACATTTTTAATAACGGACAACCCCCCCCCCAATATCTATCTATCTCTCTATCTATATATATTTATATAAATATATACGTCTATCTATTTATATAGACAGACAGACAGACCGAAAGATAAATATATATGTAGTTGTTTTATTAATGCTGGAAAGTTCTTTTACCCAAACTTTTTTTTTTTATTATTATAATAAAATTGTTATTTTTTTAATTATTTCCAAATGCAGTATGCTGCAATGAAAAACTGCTGTGAACTCAGCAAAGAGTCAATTCCTGACTCTTTAAAAAAAAAAAAAAAAAAATGTTTTAACTATTATACATAATATAAAGATGTTCTGCAGCCAACTTGGAAGTTCCCCCCCCCCCCACTTCAGTATGAGATAAGCATGTTTTATGTGCACGATTAAATCCATAAGACTTAAAAATCTAATTTCCTCGTTGTAAAGTATCTTTGTGACATGACATGAATCAGTTTCTGTCTGTATTAAATCACTGCTTAACTAAATAACAAGGGCAAATGGGAACTTTCCAAGACTTTTTTCATTCCTGCAAGTGTTTTTACAAATAACACGGTTCCAGCAGTAACATGCACACGCCAAAGTAACAAAGGGCTACAAGCTTCCTCGTGGAAAGCTGAAGCCTCTCGTGCTGCACTGTTCTCAGCTGGGCACAATAAAACCCATGGAGCGGGCGGGAGTGAAATAAGAGCATTGGAATGCGGAACCGGTGGGAACTGTAACGGGTAAAGGAAGCTATTACGATTCGTCATTAACTCCACTGACTCCGCGTCTCTCCATGTTCATAGCAAGAGGACAAATGAGACATAAGGTTGGAACTTTCTTCATCAACACACAGATACATAACAAACCTTACACACACGCTCTGCTATAACATGGGGATATTAAGCAAGTAAATGTGAATATTCTTACTTTTGTCCGCGTTTATTCCATGAATAAGCGTGGCGGCCAATAGCGTAATCCAATAGAGGCAACGCAACACAGCACCGGAATCCATTGAGCTTTATATATATTGAAATCCCACAGCGATTTCAAAAGATTAAAAGCCGCAAACTGGTTTCAAGCATAGCAAAAGCAGCGCGTGTGAATGACCCACCCCAAACTTTCAGTCTTGTTTTAATAGCGCCCACACCCACGCGTTGGGTTCAACTCCTCTATGAGTCATTTCCTATGTACTGTACTGAGATTCTGTGGCCGTATCTCAAAAGCCTGTGGGCTGGCTATGTAGACAGCGTTTAGGGCATCCGCGAGACAATTAAGAGTTGAAAACCAACAAGAATTTCTCAGCTAACAAAAATAGAACGTTTAATAACATTCCTATTAGGCCATGAAAGCGTTTCTTCTGGACATTCTCTGGACGTTCGAAACATTTTACAAAAGTATGCGATTAAATGCTAAACCATGTCCAACTAAAACGTTTTAAAGAAAAATCCAATAAACACTTTCTAAATAATATGTTTGTGTTTTGAGAACATCATTAAAGATCTTTGAACAAACATTCCATTAATGTTAATTGAATAACAATGAGAGAACACTTTCTGAGAACGTTCATTTGTTAGGGTTCTGAGAACACAAAAATCATGACGCTTGGTTTGGCGGCAACGGTTCTTATACTGTTCACGTGCAACGCGAATGACCATTTCCAGAACAAAAGATATTGTACCTGTTCTTTTCGGAGTCACAAAGTGCGCCCGGTTGCTGAACTATATGACAACCGAGACGATTCGTTTTAGTGAGTCCAAAAAAAAGGAGCAACTGACCAGTCTTTTTTTATGCAAATAAATCGGTTCTCTTCATGCGTTAATGAATCATTTGGTTGTTGTTACTAAATTAATCTGAATGAATGTAATATTCGGTGACTGCTGATGATTCAAAATACTACTATATCAAGAGTTGCTACTAAAAGAAGAGTCGTTGATTCTTCATGATGTCCGAGCAGGCAGCTCGCTATGATTTGAAACGCAGCCCTAGAATCTCTGCATTCACAGCACGACAGAGCACTACGAGTGGGAAACCTTCAATGACGGCACTAGAGACGCACAAACACAGCTTGCTCGCTAACAACGCTTTCGTTTTTACTTTCAAGAGCTACATTTACGTAGAAAAGAAACCAGTTCTATATTAATAGGAAGTAAAACAGGGTAGCCTACTGGTGGTCTTGTTCACGTAAATATTTGATGTCAGACCTTTAAGAAAACAACTTAAACGAATAAACGTTTACGTTAGAGGAACAAACGTCAGTTTGGGAAAATAAGTACTTTTTTGTACTAATTTAAAACTAGAGACCCCAGTCTCCGCGCACGTAGTATGTTTGAACAAAATAGGCACATTAAAGTCACCCCACCCAACTACGTAATTCACTGTCTCTGGTCCAAAGGAGCAAACAACAGTTCAGTGTTTGGCAGACACACAGCGCAGACGGAGAGGGAAAGCAGTACGACAGTTATTAATACGATCAAGAACAGCATAACCATGGGCGCGGGGAATAACATAAGGTCAATTGCGCAATATAATGAAAAACATTTACATATATATTCCGGGCAAAAATTTGCAAGTACAAAAAAAACGCGTGGAAGGTTTTATATTCTCACCAGGACTGCTTCCCCTGTGATCCTGTCCTAACAGTATGCAACTATGCATATCTATCTAAACCATCTGAGGTTACTAAAAACACATGCATTGTGCAAATAGGATTGTTTTGGCAGACAGCATATGGACTGCGATATTGCATTTGAAAAGCCCAGTTGAGTCATCCTTTTCCTCCAAGTACAACAATAACATCACCATTAGAATGAAAACCCAGATTTCATCTAGCCAATCAATCTTAAATGCAAAATCATAACACAAATTTTTACATAACTGGCTTTAACTGGAAAGGTAAACACTTGCTTTAAACTCATTGCATGTCTCAAAATGTTTTGTCTAAGATTCACATCAGCAAAGAGAGTACACAAGTAACTTCATCCATCCAGTTTTTATTTTTCTTAAAGGAAATTGTGCAATAGTTTTGACATATGTTGGTGATATATCACAATAGGTTACCTACTGAAACATTTTGTTCATGTTTTGTCACTGCACCACCATCTATGTTTCTAATTCTGCTGATCTCCTTTTTTCCACCCAGTATCCATCACATCTGTTCATTACTAACTTTGAGGGGCTCAATAACACAGTCAGTTTCTATGGTGACACTAAGCACATTACTGGATGTGAATGGTTACTGTATGACTCAAACGGTTAAGGCCATCATTGTCAAAACAAATCAGCTTCTGGACGTCACTCGTATTCTGGAGTTATGACATTTATGATATATTGATATTTGAGCAGATACTTTTTTCATGGTCATTCAACTAAATGCAGGTAAAAAAAACAACATTGCAATACTTTAAAGAACACAAAAAAGTAAGAGACAAAACTCAATAGATTCCTCTGCAATGAAGAAGCCCTGCTTGATTGCTGTAGACCATGACTACTTCACAACTGGTTCCATTCTGTCACTGTCTGTTTGGTCACTAGCACCACCTATCACAGATGGGAGTGAAAGTGGCCCTTTAGGGCATTTTAAAATACCATAGTTTGGTAATCCTGTGCTTCAAGACCACTTTCCTCCCCGTCGTTTCTCATCTACTGTATTCCGTTCACCAAAAAGCCCACACTAAATTAGGTGATGTAGATGCGGTGGAAGTCGTTTGCGCCGAACGCAGCATTGCATTCAGGGCACTTCCTCTGGCGAGTGTCGTAGCGAGTCTTCAAGCATTCATAGCAGAAGACGTGGAAACACTTGGTGAGGACAGTCTCCTTATCTCGAGTATTACAACAGGGACAACGTAATTTAGCCTAAAAAAAAAAAAAAAAGAGAGACAACAGTAAGGTCAGTCACAAATAATACAGTATTTAGCCAATTATTAAATGTCAGACACATTAATTGTGCTTATCTAGAATGATTTTTTTTTTTAAAGGGCGAGTTGGACCAAATAGTACAGGAAAAGCAGCCGACATGCGGCCTGCACACATGGGAAAAAACCATCCCAGTTGGAGTCCTCAACATGTTTATTTTTGGTCCGCAGAGAAACAAAGCGCAGACGTGTAATTGCGGAAAAAACCCTGTCGTGTTTATATGAGTGACAATAAGCATTTATTAAGATCAGTTAAACGTTGGATTCTCAAAAGTAT